>CM046848.1:0-252500 GCA_025618425.1 Heliocidaris tuberculata
CCCCCCCCCCCCCCCCCCCCCCCCCCCCCCCCCCCCCCCCCCCCCCCCCCCCCCCCCCCCCCCCCCCCCCCCCCCCCCCCCCCCCCCCCCCCCCCCCCCCCCCCCCCCCCCCCCCCCCCGTTATAAAGACTTTTGTATACCTTTAGGGGCTCTACAAGATAATGAACATGCGGGAATTTAATTTGTTTTAAAAGTCATATACTGTGTCAACATGGTAAAAAAAACATGATATATCTGATCCATTTCATTTATTTTCAGATTTCATGTTAGTCGTTAATTATTAATGATATATAAAGACAGTTATCTTTCTTAGCAATAATTATATGGACTATAGTGATAAATCGTTCAGGATGCATTCAGATAACACTGCACGTGATCATTTTACGGCACTATCAAGTGCACGGGCTTTGCTAGATCATTTGTTTCTAGGAGAGGGGTGTTAGGCTGGGCGAGCCGAAATCAAAGCAACAGTGCCTGCCATAATATCTGACACTGTAAACCTTTTTTTTTTAAACACAGGGATTTGCAGATATAAATTTTTAAGGGGGCAAGGGGCGACATACCCTCTAAAGACGCCCCTCTAATGATGCCTCAGATATACATGAGTATAGATCAACGGCTATGTTAGGTTGTAATCATTTATTCAGGACAGCGCTGGCATAGCTGGTGAGAGTAGCATGGCGGGCAAAACAGGACTGGCGGTGGAATTGTTCATTATCCTCTGTGTCTCATCTGGTGAAGTGCTATAAACAGTACAATTCACTTGACCTCACCCATGCATTAGTCAGGTCTGCTAAGCCCATATTTTTTTGGTTTTGGGGACAGAGTTTACAAAAGCACTAAACATTGCAGATGTACTTGTAAGGACAATATTTTCTCTTTTTTTCCCCACAGAACCCATCGAAACAAAACCACATCTTCATGCAAAATTATGCTAATTTATGCGATTTAGATGCATTAAATCAGTAAGTCCATTGACAAGGTAAATATCAATGGCTTAAAAATGTTCCAAACTTTTTATATATAGTAAAATAAGTGGCATATATTAGAATAAGTTTGCATGAAGATGAGATTTAATTCGATGGGTCCTGTGGGAAAAAAAACTTGTAATAATAGCTTTATTTTTTCCCACAGGACCCATCGAATTGAATCTCATCTTCATGCAAACTTATTCTAATATAATAGCTTTATTTTTTCCCACAGGCCCCATTGAATTAAATCTCATCTTCATGCAAACTTATTCTAATATATGCCACTTATTTTACTATGAGTATCTAGACAAGGTAAAAATCAAAGTGCTTGAAAATGCACCCAACTTTCCATTCGTATTTGTAGTTCCTACAGATTTATATTTTCCCACAGGACCCATCAAAAGAACTCACATCTTCATGCAAAATTTCCCAATTTTATGCAAATTATGGAAGTACATGTATCCAAAGTGATAATGCCATTCATATTGTACGTATTAAAGAGGCTTAGCTCTTCAATACGTACAATATTTGCATCAAAATCAAGAAATATACTCTGAAAATTGCAGCTTAAAGTTGTCTTTTCATTTACCTGACCTTGTTTACCAGTGAGTATCAAATTGGAAGTGCTGATAAAGTCTGTTATTGATATACCATTGAAATTTTGTTTTATGCTTTAATATACATAAATTATAATGAAATAGTTTTAAAAGTGAAGGAATATACCCAGAGCATCACACCTAACATAGTCATTTCATTAACCTAACCTTATTCAACAATATGTTACAAATTGGAGGTGCTTGTGGAGTCATTTCTTGAAATGTCATTGGAAATGTGCATTATGCATAATTTATATGAATCAATTAATAAATTACCATTAAAATCAATGAACATGACAATATTTTGGCAGTTATCAATATCATTTTAAATCTAACTGATCGATCTAACCTCTGTGGTAGAATATGAAGTCTTGCACATTTATTATTCACATTAATATTATTAATATGTATTTTATGCATAAATTAGCATAAATCAATATTGAGATAATGTAAAATGAATTTAATGATTTCATGAGATTCACCTGGATATGAAAAATGGAGAAACTAGTTTATATACTTCGGGAAACACAATTAAATATGTGTTTTTGCATAAATTAGCATTTTTAAATAGGGTGCCGTTCACCGATTTCGTGGCATCCTATTTAAAACGAACGCTTTTAATACATATGACTCACAGGCAAAAACTTGCGCTTTTGTAAATTTTTCCCCCAAATTTTGTTAACAGACCTGACTACATAGACCTATAAAAAATCACACCAAAACAATGCACTACATAGTTATCCATAATCTTGATCAGAGGCAGCGCTCCCTGGTGGGAGCGTACCCCAAGTACCCGAAAAGTGCCCTTTTTATTTCTGAAAAATGCCCCTTTCTCTCTGCTAAGTGCCCCTTTTGACTACTAAAAGTGCCCCTTTTCCTTTCTCATATTAAGTGCCCTTCCCCATTCTGATAAGTGCTCTTTATTCTCCTTCTGATAAGTGTCCCTTTCCAAATCTGATTATTGCCTCCTTATCGCTCTTAGAAGTACTATTTTCTCGTTCCGATAAGTGCAGTTTTTACTTCGGATAGGTGCTCCTTTTTCTTTCTAATAAGTGCCCTTTCCCCTTCTGATAGTGCCCTTAATTTCTCTCCAATATGGGCCATTTTCTCCTTTGATTAGTGCATTTCTACTTCTGATAGGTGCCCCTTTTAAAATCTTATAATTGCCCCCTCTTTATTTCTGAAAAGTGCCCTTTTTCTTATCTTATATTTTCCCTTTTCCTCTTCTGAAAAGCATGATACCTATATTTCCCACTGTTTCTTACAAAAAAAGCCATACCTAGCGTTAAAGAATCGGTGCGGCTTTATGCAGTATTAGGTAACTATATTACTACATCTTCATTGTAAGGCAGTTTAACTGGAGGCAAGAGGGAAAAAATGCCCCCACCCCTCCCCAAGCAAAGGATCTCTCATTCTGCTAGCTCGAATGTGCCCCTTATTTACACCAGGTAAAGAGCAAGATCGCATAAATTATGCTAATATCGATGTAATCCTAAAGAAAAACAACAGGGTTAATGTACGAATCAAAAGAACACTCCACTTTCCACCTAAATTAATTTGCTGTTGTCATTTTCATTGTATCGCTGTAAATACTGCAGAACCCAAGGACTTCATCAATAGAAAAAAAAGTCTGAAAATTATTGCTCGCTCGTTTCGCACATGAATGATTAGACCATTGCACACAACATCAAATGGATGAAGTATACAACGCAAAATGCATATATCGAATCGAAAATTGA
The DNA here is from genome assembly GCA_025618425.1 of Heliocidaris tuberculata. Classification (NCBI taxonomy): domain Eukaryota; kingdom Metazoa; phylum Echinodermata; class Echinoidea; order Camarodonta; family Echinometridae; genus Heliocidaris; species Heliocidaris tuberculata. The sequence continues at coordinate 3,307 of CM046848.1, forward strand.
TTCGACGCTTAACTTAGGGATAATATACATCCCAAATAAAATAAGAAATGAATAGAGTATACAAAGCAAAATGTTTTTTTATCGATTGGAAATTGATTTGGCGCGTAACTAATGGATAATATACAACCCAAATAAAAGATGAGATGGATGAAGTATACAACGCAAAATGTTTATATCGAATAGAAAATTGGTTCGGCGCATAAATTACAAACAATCTACTGATTAAATGAAACAACAAATAAATTAGAACTAAGACGCGAAATACATATATCGAATCGAAAATTGATTTGGCGCTTAACTTAGGGATATTATACAACCCAAATAAAACATCAAATGAATGAAGTATACAGCGTAAAATGTTTATATCGACAACAGAGGAATCAAATATTCAACACAAAACGTTTAAATTGAATAGAAAATTGGTTTGGCGCATAAATTACAAAGAATCTACAGACCAAATGAACCAACAAATAAATTAGAACTAAGTCGCAAAATTCATTTATCGAATCGAAAATTGAAAGTTTTTTTTGTTTTGTTTTCATAAGTTTTTATTATTTTCTCTCATAAAGAAAATTGAACATAAATTGAAACATTTCATATAATATAACAAAAAACCTTGACATAAATATAACTGTTATATATTTAAGTTACCCATTTCGTTCCAAACAATTAAAAAAAAATAAAAAAATTTCCAATTTCCTCCTGAGAGAAAAAATTAAATCAAAAAGAAAGAGGAAAGAGAAGAGAAGAAAAAAAAAAGAGGATAGGGAGAAGATAGGAATAAAAAGAGAGAGAGAAAAAAAAGATAAGAGATCATACACCATCACGCCCCCCCCCCCATCCCACAACAACACAAAGAATAACAACAAACGAACAAATAGATAAAACAAAGAGAAGAAAGAATAAAAACAAAACAAAACATAACAAAAAGGAAATAGCCACACAAACAGCACATATACATAAACGAACAAAGGGGGAAAAAAGAGAAAGGAAAAGAAAGGGGGTAGGACAGAGGGTCCAGAAGCTATGCCTCTTTATCTCTCATTTATCACTGTGAGAAACTAATGTCAGCACCGAAGCGCGACGCCACACCAGCCCAGTCGTCAAGGATACCGGCTCCAAACAATTTTGATAACAACAGGGCCAAACACCGAATTTGCCCCGCTTCAGCCCGCCGCTTGAATGGTTTCACAGCGAACCTCACGCACAGGCTCTCATGTCTGGATCCAGCATCCCGGACGACGAGCGAATACGACGCCAACACCTCGGCACTAAAAAAAAAAAAGAAAAAAAAATCACTGACAACCTTCCAAAGCTTCCTATTTCTTTAAATGGATTGAAAGAGTATCCCTTTCCATTGCAAGTTTTTTCTCTTCATTTCTATTTTCAATTAATCTATCTATAACTTCTTTTGCATTAGGGGATCTCCTTTCTCTCTACTATGAAAAATCGTAAATTTAATCAAAATCAAAATATGGTTCAGTAATTGCCCTGCTTTTATAGTTATTCCAATATGAATTTCTTTCCAGGATAACTTCTTCAGAATTGGTAGATTGAGCTTTTCCCCACACTTCCTTTATCTTGTTACATTCAAAGAACACATGTCGATAAGTTTCTTCAACATTTTTGCAATATGAGCACAATCCATTTTCACGAAACTTAAAGCTATGTAAATGATGGTTTGTATATATAATCTTATGTAACAGTTTGAATTGGAATTCTCTTAGTTTACTGTTTAAGGTACACATCCTTGGTTGAACAAATATCTTTTCTACATCTCGTTGTGAAATATTATAAAGTGACATTCAATTGCAAAATGCTGTATTTGTTTCTACATTCTTTTTGATTTAATTCTTATACACAATCTTTGCAGTTATTTCTTCAAATTTGAAAACTTTCTTTGAAAACATAAATTCTAAACTGAGGCCACAGTGAATGGACTTCCTTAAAGGTTGAACATTTTTTTTTTCTATTCATGAGGGGTTGTTGTATAAATTTTGTTTACTTTTACAATTTCTTCCCTGCTTAAAGCTAAAGCTACAAAATAAGCCTCAGGTTTTAATTCTCCATGTTCATCACAAATGTGATGAAGGCGATATTTTATTCTTTAAAAAACAACTTTTCCTCAAATAGAGTTTGACGATCTAATTGAAAACACTTATTATTATACAAAATTTCATTTCCTCTATATCTTTCTTTTATCTTAACATTGTCTTTCATATCTATCAATGCTTTCAATAGACTTTGATAAAAGGTAGGTAACGTGATTTCCACTGAGTCCCTCCAATAATTACAATAAAATATCAAATTTCCTCCCATCGGTATCATTAGGTATTTGAAATAAAGTTTCCATTTGACAGTTTGAGTTCCTGTTATAAGCCTTTTTATCCACACTATTCTTTGTGCTTTTACAAACAATCTAATATTCATCATTTTGAGCCCACCCTGCTGATAATCTAAAATCACTGTACTTTTTCAAATTTTATCTTTACCTCTCCACAAGAAATCAAAGCATATTTCTTCAATTTCCTTATAGACCCACTCTGGAACTGGCATAAGTGATGTTGCATATATCAATTTAGAATATCCATATATTTTCATTAAATGAATTTTTCCCATTAAAGTTAGATCACGCTGTTTCCGCCACGTCAACAGTTTTTGTTTAATTTTGCCTAATATTTCCTTAGAATTCATTTTCCCCTTGATATCACCATGAATTGAAAAATAAATGCCTAATACTTTAGTTTAACAACATGTACTAGCTTCCCAAATGGAAATGTATACTTAGACACCTGCGAACCCAATGGCAGAATATATGTCTTATCCTTGTTTAACTTTAATCCTGATATTTTATAAAAGTCCTCAAAAATATGTTCTATTTCCTTAACTGAATCCATATCTTTGATGAAGAGTGCTATGTCATCTGCATACAACACCTGCTTTATTGCTACATTTCCAAAACAAATTCCTTTTACCAAGTGATTATTTCTAATCATATGAACTACAATTTCAATGCATAAAATAAATAAGTATGGCGATAATGGATCTCCCTGCCTGACTCCTCTTTCAACTTTAAAGTAACCTGTAGATGTATATCCATTCATAACAAAGCTTTCAGTATTTTTATAATATATTCACCCATTTACAAAATAATGGTCCAAAACCAAAAGATTTTAAGACTCTGTATAAGAATGAATGAGAAACAGAATCAAATGCCTTTTCAAAATCTATGGCCATCAGAAAAGCATTTACTTTATAAAAAGTAGTATGAAAAACCATATCATCTATTATCCTTATTGCTTCCCCAATATTTCTATTCTTAACATAACCAAGTTGATCAGAAGATACGATTTCAGTTATAACTTCTTGTAATCTCTTTGAAAGTATCTTTGCTAACATTTTATAATCCACGTTTAACAGAGAGATTGGTCTATAATTCTTAATAAGGTATGGGTCTTTGCCTTCTTTATGTATCAAGGTGATAACTGCTTGCCTCTGAGAGGCAGATAGTTCCCCCTGTTCAAAAGCTTCATTAAAAGATGCAAGAATTAGATCTCCAATTACCGGCCAAAATTTAAGATAAAATTCTACGCTTAAGCCATCATTCCCTGGTGATTTATTTTATTTCATATTTTCAATATATCTACACATTCCCTTTCTACAATCTTTTCTTCACCTAAATCTCGTAAGGCATCGTTTAATTTTGGCATGTTACTGGGAAAAAAAATCTAAACATCTAATCTAATCTCTTCACAAAGTTCTATTATATTATATAACTGACTGTAAAATGATTTTATTCCCTTAACAATTTCATTTTCCTCAAAAGTAATCTTTCCATTTACATTTTATTTCTGTATTACACTTTTCTTTCTATTAGTTTCCATTAATTGTTTTAAAAATGCTATATTCTTCTCTCCACATTCCTACGACGAGGATCTTGATCGTATTTTCAAACCTTCATTTATATAGTCATAGAAATGCACTTAGTTGTTGTCTCTTAGCTTTCAATTTTTCAAGGATAACATTATAACGTACATTATTGATTGATAGTAAATTCTCTTCTAAGTCTTCAATTTCTTTCTCTAAATTTTCAATTTGTTCTTTCCTTTCTTTTGCCCTTTTATTTGAAAATTTACGTGTAAACCTACGTATTTCCATTTTCATTTAGTCCCATAATACTCTTTTATCTTTTATCTCACAAGACAGTTTATTCTTTAAAGTCTGTATTTCTTCTCTCATCTTCAAAGCATATTCCCTATCATTTAACACACTATTATTGAACTTCCAAAAACTCTTTTATTTTGACATTTATCAACATATGTATATTATCTCTTAATGGATATCATGTATTCAACTGTATTATGTGTAGTGTATCCTCCTATGTGGTATGGTATATGTAAAGTTAATCAGTGATTGGCATGTATACAGCAAGGAAGTTTACTGTAACAATATATGACAAAATAAAATAGGTTGTGGTTTTTGCCCATATAACTTTTCAATAATATAGAATATAGGTTATTTATTGTCACCTATCTTCGGTCCAGTGATCGCAAGACAGCAGACAGCAATTAGAAACAGTGTGACTGATCACTTGGCTTGAGAAAGTCCACAGGAGTGGACGAAAGCTTGCTAACGAAATTTAAGGTTGATAGAAGATTAAACTACAATTTTAGAATAATGATATCTGTTTCATTTATCTAAGCTCCAATAAAGTTATATAAAGTGTACCTGGGCAATAGAATTTCATGCATTATTTGGGCCCAATTATTAGGGTAACTGTGGAAAGTCAGATTCGATTAGGTGCCCCAGAAGTAAACTGAAGAATTTCTAAGCAATTGCACCCTTTTACCGTACATGAATGGGCTTCATAGACTTCTCATACACGCATGTGGAGTGAAAAATTATTATGTCATTAACGATAATTTAACTCCAATACTATTTTGTTTAATGTAATAGCTTTGTGACCGGAAATGACAATCAACAGTTAAAAAGACAATACCCATAAACTTGGCACTGAGGGCACCTACAAGTATTATAAAAGCGGTCAGTGACATCGTTTTCAGCAAGAACTTAAGAGTATTAAGCAGCTATATGTCAACTCAAATACCGGCTCTACACCATCACCTTTCTAGCAACATAACAATTGCCCCCACTTTTATAACGTTGTAGGCACCTGATTTCTATTGATATCAGCCGTCATTCATCCAAAGTCCTTATACATGTTAGGACTTGACAAACTCAAAGTACGAAATAAAGATATTCGGTGCTAAAATTGGGTACTGTGATGAGAACTTGGACATTAGGCCTGATGGCCGGTTTTCAAGGAAAGCGGCCCCTATTTTGTATATTTAAGGTTCTGTTTGGTAAAAATATCATTAACAGAATTCTTCAGAAGCAATATATATATATATATATATATATATAAATGAAATGAGCCAAGACTCAGGACGTAGCTGAATACCACGGATTTATTGATGTCGTCAAGCTTTCGGCATTATGCCTTCTTCAGGAGCTATACAACGAAAAGTAACGAAAAAGGAACAAAATGATACTACTACTACATGCATAAAAGAAAAAGTAATGAGCTATACAATTCTGCTGACAATAACTAATATCCGATATGAATAATATATATATATATATATATATATATATATATATATATATATATATATATATATATATATAAATTGATATAGTGATAATCAATGTAAATTTAATATAATTAAAATCATTACCTGTTAGGTACACTTCGCCCGCATGGCATCAATGTCGATCAATAAATGAATGTCGATCGATTATGTCATATAAGAAGTCATTCATAGTACAAACTATATACCCCCTCCCCTCCCCAAATAATTACTACCCGCTATCTACAACCTTGACTGAGTCTCATAGCAATGTGAATGTCGTATACATTGCAAACATTGCTTTATATAAAGTTTATTGACATAGTTACTTCTGAGTTCCCTTGGTGAATCATTTCTGATTCTAAATACCCGTTATTAAGTGATGAGCCTTTATCAATGTCGATCAATAAATGAATGTCGATCGATTATGTCATATAAGAAGTCATCCATAGTACAAACTATATACCCCCCCCTCCCCAAATAATTACTACCCGCTATCTACAACCTTGACTGAGTCTCATAGCAATGTGAATGTTGTATACATTGCAAACATTGCTTTATATAAAGTTTATTGACATAGTTACTTCTGAGTTCCCTCGGTGAATCATTTCTGATTCTAAATACCCGTTATTAAGTGATGAGCCTTTATTGTGTACTAAACCTATGATTATGTACCAAACCTATAGGTCTACATTTACATACTTTACCATTTTCATTTTATTCGAGTACTATAACTACAAGTACCTCTTTGCACTGACTCTACTCGTGTACATGGGTTGTCATGAATGAAGGTGGCGCCACAATGACACGCATCAGTTAACTTGCTTTTGCGGTGGATCACGTCACGTGATCCATCACTCAAGCAAGCACTGTCCATAGCATAACCACAAACAACCTAACAGGTAATGATTTTAATTATATTAAACTTTACATTGATTATCACTATATCAATTTATATATATATATATATATATATATATATATATTATTCATATCGGATATTAGTTATTGTCAGCAGAATTGTATAGCTCATTACTTTTTCTTTTATGCATGTAGTAGTAGTATCATTTTGTTCCTTTTTCGTTACTTTTCGTTGTATAGCTCCTGAAGAAGGCATAATGCCGAAAGCTTGACGACATCAATAAATCCGTGGTATTCAGCTACGTCCTGAGTCTTGGCTCATTTCATTTATTTCATTTATCCAAACAAGACGGCCCGTCATGTTGTGTTTTAGCCAAATCCTTACAATTATATATATATATATATATATATAAATAACACGATAAAAACTATTTTCGAAAAATCAACTGAAGGCAATTTCAATAGCCCTGCCTATCACCTTTGATTTTTGATTTGATTTGATTTGATTTGATTTATTGACTGTTTCAATCATTCATATTAACATAATACTGCAGTGCATAACATAAAATGAATACAATAACAATAATATATCACAATGATGTTTTCCCATACATAGGGGCACATAATCAAATATCAATAAGTAAAAAATATGATGCACAGATATTGACCTATTAAGTGATATTGAAAACAGTTGGATATTTTTAAAAGCAAAGCTTGTATATCATATGTCCAGAAACTTATATAACTTAATCACGAATGGGTCGTTCATTAATATCAAATTAAATTCATAAAGCATCATTACGACAAGCGAATTGTTGATGAGAAAGAATTGATAAGTGAGTTGAGGTAGAAGGACTATTGCCTCAACCCATAAGAAAACCTTTAGATATGTGCGAACATTACAATGGCATATTACGTAATCCGAACCTGATTTCTATGGGCAGTACAATAGGCCTTTGAAAATGCCCTTGAGTTTATTTTCGAAAGAAGTTTTTATCGTGTTATATATTTATATACATACATATATATACATACATATACATACATCACTTTAACTATTCTAAGCCCCTCTAGGTAAAATAATCTTAATTTTACAATGGGTACCCAAAAGGTCCTATTTGGGCACTTTGGGCACCTGCAAGTACTTTAAAAAGTTCGTCACTGACATCATTTTAGCAAGATAATTATGAGGGTGAGGAGCACGCTAGAATGTTGACGCAAGTATTGGCTCAACAGTCACCTTTCAAGCAACATAACCAATGGGACCATTTTGAAACGTTGTGGCCACCTAATTTATATTTATAGGCAGCCGTCATTTATGCACGGACAGTATGTATGTATGGACTTGACCAACTCAAATCGCAAAATAATGATATTTCACGAAATTTGGCCACTATAGTGAGAACTTGGATAATAATTGGGCCAAAGGCCCGTTTTCAAGAAAAATGGCCCCTGTTTGGTATTTCTAAGGTTCTATTTAGATAATTTGTCATTAAGAGAATACAGCAGAAACAAAAAGTTATATGATTCTAACTTTTCTTAGCCTCAAGACATAATAATGATCAACAACTTTCAGTTTTTCATAATATCATATAACATCCGTATACCACATTTAGTCCCTGTCGTGAAATATTGAACTCAGTAGTTCAACTTGGAAACTAAAGTATATATTGTGTAGCTGAACAGTGACAGGGCAAGTTAGAAGTGAAACTATCTGCCCTAGTTCAATTTACTATATCAACCCCCCCCTAAAAAAAAGGACCATTAGCATACTTGAAAACCAGAGTTATTAATACATTAACCTAATGGTCAGGAAATTGTTTCTTCTCATCTTAATCTCATAATTCTACTTTCCAGCTCCTTTTCTTTGTTAAATGGGGACCTAACTCGACAAGCCTCGCTTTTAATAGGTTCCCCCACAAGTGTATATACTGTATGCGTTTATTACCTCTACTGGAAGATGTTTATTATACTGAGCTGTTATTATGTATTATCCTTTGTATTATGCCATTTGATTTATATACTTATATTTTGCTTTCTCATGTACAAATGTAAACCGATCGTGGAAACAAATCAAATCAAATCAAATCAAATCAAATTAAGACTGTACTTGTACAAGTTACTCCTCGTATACCATAATAGTAACCCTAAATTAGCCCTATATTGAACCAATCTGTGAAAAAATTCAAAAGAAGCAAATTTCAACTGATTTGGGTAGGTATGGGTATGGACAACTACCAAAAAAAAAGGAAGGAGTGATAGAGGTTGGGGAACTTTTTTTATTCAAGGTCAAAGGTCAATGACCTTTTTCAAAATCACTAAAATTGGTATTTCAAGAAAGGAATATGGTATCTGCATGATTCTGGTGTCAAAATGCTTAGAACTAGGAAAGAAAATGATGTAGAGTAATTACTGACTATAAAAATCAAAGCTTGACCTCCAAAATTGAGGTCAAAGGTCAATGACCTTTTCAAAATCACTAAAAATGGTATTTCGGGAAAGGAAAGTGGTATATGCATGATTCTGGTGTCAAAATGCTTAGAACTAGGAAAGAAAATGATGTAGAGCAATTACTGACTATAAAAATCAAATCTTGACCTCCAAAATTCAGGTCAAATGTCAATGACTTTTTTTACAAAATCACAAAAAAAAAAAAGGAATATGGTATATACGTGTACCTGATTTCGGTATCAAAATGCTCAGGAATACGAAAGAAAATAATTTAGCGTAATAACTATTAGATTAAAGTCTTGACCTCTAAAGCTAAGGTCAAAGAGGGTCAAAGGTCAAAATTGATGTTTTATCATATATCAACCTGGTATTAAGAAAATTATGCTACTGTTTCAAGTGTGAGCAGAGAAATCAAAGTGGCTAATTCCTACTCGTTCCCAATTGTTCTGGCAACAAATGGAAAAATTGGTTATTCCAAAAGCAGATGATGAGGTGAAATTCCTTGTCTTTGGGTCAAAGGTCATTGACCCCTGTGTTAATCACGAAACTTAAATTGAGCAAGCATTTGGTACAGCTTATTAGTATAAAATATATTATGTCCATAATCCTAGGTAATCATAATCCTAAAATAATTCTTTGCCAATCTTTTAACTCATTCAATCCTGATCAAGATAACGTTGGCCTGGTCAGTCTAGCTTCATCAAGTTAAGTGGTGCAGTGGTGCAACCATCAAGACTATTGTTGATACATATGTCAGATACATTCAAAATAAATTCAAGGATGCTACTGTAGTGTTTGATGGCTACGGGGAAGAATCATCAACAAAAGATCATGAACATATGCGGCGGATGGTTGGAAAGAAGGTATCTCAAGACCTGAGAGTCACACCAGAATTGACCATATCATGTGACAGAGAACTGTTCCTGGCCAATGAGAAGAATAAAGAAGCCTTGATCACAATGATATCTTCAGAGATGACAAGTCACAATATCACTGTACGCCAAGCAAGGGAAGATGGTGACACACTGATTGTCAAATCCGCAATAGACTTGGTCGCAAGTGTTAATCGCCCAGTTGTTGTTGTTGCCCAGGACACTGACATTTTGATATTGCTTTGTTATCATAGGCCTATCCAATGTACTAATTTATATTTCCAAGCAGACTTTGATGGTCTCTACGACATCTCTACCATAGACATTGGGGATCGAGAAGAGTTTCTCTTCAAGTACGGCTGGTCGGGAAACGACACTGTGTCATGCATTCATGGACATACCAAATGTTCTCTCTACAAATGCAGATTTCCTGCCAGTGTCATCACTGCATTCACAAGTAGCACTTCAACTGATTCCGAGATTCGATCAGCTGGATTAACTGCAATGCAAATCACATATGGCTGTGAGGGTACTCCCCTAGAACAGTCTCGCTATATGAAGTTCAAGAAGCAAGCAGCCAAGGGCAAAGTGATCCTGACAGGCTCCCACCAACGGACGATGCAACAGCTCAACATTCCTTTCGCGTACATCTTCAAGTCGCTGTGTGGAAACATCTGGACACCTCTATTCTTGATCCCAAAGGAAGAGGATGGGAACTGGATTCCAACAGAAAGCTAAGACCGAAGATGTTGTCTGGTAGTATTGCCCCAGACAACCTTCTAAAAGGAATTTGCTGCAACTGCAAAGAAGGGGAGAGACAACGTCAAAACATGAAATGTAGCTGCCTGAAAGCTGGTATGTCATGTGTATCTGCATGTGGGGTGTGCTCTGGACATTGCTCCAATGGAACAGAACTCATAGATGATGAACTTGGAAGTGATGAAGAGGAAGCAGACTAAGTATCGTTGATTTTTATTATGTTGTCAATAATTACTAGAAGTTATAGGCCCGGGTTGTATGCTGCGAGCAGTGTTCTTCAAATTGTTGATAATTATGCAAGGTTCTACTGCCAATCGGTAAACTCTGTTAAATAGACCTGCTCAGGCTGGATCGGCAAAGGATATTTTTTACATTCTAATATTACTTGTGCAAGAACTCAGAGCAATGTCGATCAAGGTAGACTAGGGAGGTTGACCCTATTTACCCATGCCGAGCTAGACTGACCAGGCCAACGTTATCTTGATCAGGATTGAATGAGTTAAACGATTGGCAAAGAATTATTTTGAAATCATGAATACCTAGGATTATGGACACAATATATTTTATACTAATAAGCTGTACCAAATGCTTGCTCAATTTAAGTTTCGTGATTAACACAGGGGTCAATGACCTTTGACCCAAAGACAAGGAATTTCACCTCATCATCTGCTTTTGGAATAACCAATTTTTCCATTTGTTGCCAGAACAATTGGGAACGAGTAGGAATTAGCCACTTTGATTTCTCTGCTCACACTTGAAACAGTAGCATAATTTTCTTAATACCAGGTTGATATATGATAAAACATCAATTTTGACCTTTAACCCTCTTTGACCAGTGTAGTAAAATCACGCAAAACCGTTATAACGCAAACCCGTAATAAATTGACGTCAAAATAGTTAATCGATTACCAGGAGATCACTCTCCGCGCTCCACTGTGCAAGAGAATTTGCACGCAAACCCTATGTGAATGGAGAAGGCATAAACGATTCCAAGATGAGTTCTCAATCTTTAAATTCACAGGGACGGCTTTAAAAGCAAAGGGACGGCTGCAAAATACGATACTTTTAAAGAAAAATTTATACTTGATTAATCTATCCGCGCCGATTTTTTTTTCCCCGCGGCGTTTTGCTATAAATCAATCAAAATCATAATTCATCGTTTGCAAGCAGCTGAAAAGAACGCCTGATAGATGCAATGACAGTCGTTGTTTGTCAAATATCTACGTGTGTATGATGACCAACACGGCTGGCGTGGCAGCAGTACTATAGTATTTCTTTGTTTTTCTTCTCTCTTGTCTTCTTTTTCTTATGTATTCCTTTGTTTTTCCTCTATCTGTCTTATTTCTTTATGTATTTCTTTGTTTTTCTTCTTTCTGTCTTCTTTTGATTTCTTAATGTATTTCTTTGTTTCTCTTCTATCTTCTTTTTTTCCTTATGTATTTCTTTGTTTTTCTTCTCTCTTCTTTTTCCCTTATAAATTTCTTTGTTTTTATTCTCCATATCTCCTTTGTATTTCTTTATGTATTTCTTTGCTTTTTCTTCGCTCTTCTTTTTTCCTTATGTATTCCTTTGCTTTTCTTCTCTCCGTCTTCCTTTCATTATGTATTTCTTTGTTTTTATTCCATCTTCTTTTTTCCTTATGTATTTCTTTGTTTTTATTCTCCATATCTTCTTTTTATTTCTTTACGTATTTCTTTGTTTTTTTCACTCTTCTTTTTTCCTTATGTATTTCTTTGTTTTTCTTCTCTCTATCTTCCTTTTTCCTTATGTATTTCTTTGTTTTTTCTCTCTACTTTTTCCCTTATGTATTTCTTTGTTTTTCTTCTCTCCGTCTTCCTTTCCTTATGTATTTCTTTGTTTTTATTCTCTCTGTCTTCCCTTTTTCCTTATGTATTTCTTTGTTTTTCTCCGCTCTTCTTTTTTTCTTATGTAATCTTTTGTTTTTCTTCTCTCTGTCTTCCTTTTTTTCCTTATGTATTTCTTTGTTTTTCTTCGCTCTTCTTTTTTCCTTATGTATTCCTTTGTTTTTCTTCTCTCCGTCTTCCTTTCATTATGTATTTCTTTGTTTTTCTCCCATCTTCTTTTTTCCTTATGTATTTCTTTGTTTTCATTCTCCATTATCTTCTTTCTATTTCTTTATGTATTTCTTTGTTTTTCTTCTCGCTGTCTTCTTTTTTTTTTTGGTTATGCTTATTTCTTTGTTTTCTCTCTCTTCTTTTTCCCTTGTGTATTTCTTTGTTTTTCTTCTCTCCGTCTTCCTTTCCTTATGTATTTCTTTGTTTTTATTCTTTCTGTCTTATCTTTTTCCTTATGTATTTCTTTGTTTTTCTCCGCTCTTCTTTTTTTCTTATGTATTTTTTTGTTTTTCTTCTCTCTGTCTTCCTTTTTTTCCTTATGTATTTCTTTGTTTTTCTTCGCTCTTCTTTTTTCCTTATGTATTCCTTTGTTTTTCTTCTCTCCGTCTTCCTTTCATTATGTATTTCTTTGTTTTTCTTCCATCTTCTTTTTTCGTTATGTATTTCTTTGTTTTTATTCTCCATTATCTTCTTTTTATTTCTTTATGTATTTCTTTGTTTTTCTTCACTCTTCTTTTTTCCTTATGTATTTCTTTGTTTTTCTTCTCTCTGTCTTCCTTTTTCCTTATGTATTTCTTTGTTTTTATTCTTTTTTTTAATTCTTTATATCTTCTTTTTATTTCTTTATGCATTTCTTTGTTTTTCTTCTCTCTGTCTTCCTTTTCCTTATGTATTTCTTTGTTTGTCTTCTCTCTGTCTTCCTTTTCAGTATGCACAACACTTGGGTCAAATACGGGCGAACGACTAATAAGAGACTAGGAAAATCGCTGGACCGTTCGACCTTGCTGTGCGGGGCTTACGTAACAATCAGCAAATATAACGCTAAACCGTTATAACGGTTTTGCGTGATTTTACTACACTGTTGACCTTAGCTTTAGAGGTCAAGACTTTAATCTAATAGTTATTACTCTAAATTATTTTCTTTCGTATTCGTGAGCATTTTCATACCGAAATCAGGTACACGTATATACCATATTTCTTTCCTGAAATACCATTTTTAGTGATTTTGTAAAAAGGTCATTGACCTTTGACCTGAATTTTGGAGGTCAAGATTTGATTTTTATAGTCAGTAATTGCTCTACATCATTTTCTTTCCTAGTTCTAAGCATTTTGACACCAGAATCATGCATATACTACTTTCCTTTGCCGAAATACCATTTTTAGTGATTTTGAAAAAGGTCATTGACCTTTGACCTCAATTTTAGAGGTCAAGATTTGATTTTTATAGTCAGTAATTGCTCTACATCATTTTCTTTCCTAGTTCTAAGCATTTCGACACCAGAATCATGCAGATACCATATTCCTTTCTTGAAATACCAATTTTAGTAATTTTGAAAAAGGTCATTGACCTTTGACCTTGAATAAAAAAAGTTCCCCAACCTCTATCATTCCTTCCTTTTTTTTGGTAGTTGTCCAAACCCATACCTACCCAAATCAGTTGAAATTAGCTTCTTTTCAATTTTTTCACAGATGAACCCTAATTTCGGGATACTATAAGATATGTACCGTAATCTACTTTTGTCTTCCAACATTAAAACATAATAACGAAGAAATATATTTCATAATTCAACTTCAAACCTTCCTTATCTGATCATATAGGGGAACAGAAACAACTCCTGTCATATACCATATATACCATAAATCCCTATAATAACAAAAAGAAAAAAAAAATACCTAAAGATCTTTTTCCCTTCTGTTTTTCTCCTTCTATATACCTTTACAAGCTTCACTTTCAAATGCCCATGCATGTACTTATGTTAAGTGTGGCCTGACCTTATTCCCTCTCTCCCTCTCCCTCCCTACCCTCAGCCAACGACAAACCTTCCACAACTCTTTGCGATGTACATGTACAAAATACCACTTCCGAACTTGTCAATACTTTCCATTCTAAGCTGCAACAAAAAAAAACAGGTGCAGATTGTACTTCACATTACCACACTGCCATGAGTTGGCTGAGTTTGCAATTTTAAAAAAATAATCAGATTGATAGAGAGAGAGAGAAAGAGAGAGAGAAACACGACAATAGGATCTAACTTATGTTCAAGATATAGATTCCAAATGTTATCCATAAACATCTTGTATACCTGAATCAGTAAGAATTAGTATAAAATTGTGACACTATACTATCCCGGCAAAAATTAAGAATTCATTATAAGACATCCTTAATTTACTTAAGGATGCCAAATAAATTCATTAACTGGCTCACTTGACCTTATTAGAACTATTAATTCACAATTTCAAAATATTTGAGGAACTTTTTTTTTTCTTTCCAACATCGAGCAATTTCCTTCATATAAAGTCAAACTCCTTTCATTATTAATTTTTCTTATGATAAAATGGGGACAAAAAAATAAAATCACACTATATTTAAGACATGTTTCTAACTTTATGATAATGATAGTAGTGATCAAGGTCTTTTTATCGTCCTTTTTTTTTTTTATTGTTCTCTTCCAGATTATGAGTTGTCAAAATTGACTATTTCTATTAACTGATTAACTCTGCCTTTGTGATTTCTTTTGTTTTTAATTATTTTCGAACAGTCTAGTACAATCAAGTGCTGCCAACCACAAACAATACTTCATTGACATAAGGCTTTGCGTTAAGATAATTAATCCCTGTAAATTGACAGTATTATAATTTCTAATTTAACATCATCCGATTCAAAATACATAAATACATGTATGATTATGAGCCACGTAATTCATTCTCACCTGACGGATCTTATTGATTTGTATTTTGTGCAGCTATATATATATATATATATATATATATATATATATATATATATAAATATATATATTATATATATATATATATATATATCTTTATATATAATACGCTAAGGATTTGGGGCCTTTTTTGTGTTCGAATAGGTGCCTCCCCTGGCTCTTTAGGTCCCCGTAAACTTTTCTGCCTTTTATTTGTGAAAATTCGGCTCCTTTGGAAGTTTGATTTATGTAAACATTCCATTACTTTATGAATTGAACTTTCAACAGGTTTTTTTGTTTGTTAGTTTAATGGTGTTTTTTTTTTTTTTTTTTGGGGGGGGGGCTGTTTCTTAGTTGAACTTAATTCTTTCTGTGATACAATTGTTTTGTTTGTTTTTTATTGTTTTTTATTGTGGGGGTTGATGTTCGATGAAACAGGGTGAAGCCGGGAGGAACATGTGACTGTTAGATGTAAAAAAAAAAAAAAAAATGGGGGGGGGGGGGGATTTCGGCCACTTCATATTTTAGGACTCTTTATTTCACTTAGGAATATCGGTTGCCATGGTGTTAAGAAGGTCCCCCCCCCCCCCCACCAAAATTTCCTTCGAAAATATTTCCACTATGATATGAATACGTATAGGATACTAACCCTCGCGCTGGGGGTGACGGGAGGCCGATGGGGTGGGGGAGGGGGTACGGTAGGGAAAGGTCAATCCGTCGGTCCTCCCAAGACTTATAAGGGGGCCATAATCCCCCTGAAAAGAAAATGACAATAAATTCTTTTTTTTTTCTAATTTTTGCATCCTTTACAAGGGACGTACCGCTAATTATGCATGTTATGTTTTTATGGCCTTAATTTCTCTGAGTATTAAACCACAGAAACATGGCAAGATCAAATCGCTCACTCTAGCTCTATTCATGGATATACTATTCGAACATAATTATATCCATGCTCTGTGTGCGAGAATCCTGCCCAGGTGTAAATGAGATCGTGTGTCATCCACAGGCCACAGGGCCGACGTAACATAAATAAATATCATTATTCAGTCATTCATAGAGTAAAACAATCGTCATTTAGTCTTCATCAAGATGAAAATGTATTTTCTTCAGAACTCATGCAAGATTTGGATAAATAACACGTACTCACATGTTGTAAATACTTCTTGGTAAAAAAATCACACATTACCCGATTTTTTTCTTTATTCACTTGATTATTGTGACAAATATACGGTACTGTGATTAATCATAAACACAGCTAGCGCCCGTGGATGATATGTCCACGGGCTGCTTCAGCTATTCTTTATATATATATAATACGCTAAGGATTTGGGGTCTTTTTTGTGTTCGAATAGGCGCCTCCCTTGGCTCTTTAGGTCCCCACCTTTTGGTACCCACGGGCGGGGAATAGTCCCCAGATGGTCGGGAGGCACTTTTTAAGTGCTGAAGTGCCGTCCATATTTCATAAATTCATTTTTAAACATCGAACATCCGGAGGGAGTAATATTTCTGTCGATGGAACAGCTCACTGTCGTAGCACGGAAAAAGTACCTTCTGTTATGCCTCCAACCCATACTGATTACCTGTGAAAGGGAGAAACTTCATTGGTGTATTGCCAAAGAACAACGTGACGTATTCTCCATGGCCATATCCGCATGTGTATATTGGCTTTAGTGCATACAGCACACGTGTTATTTGTTCGCACATGTACATGTACTGCTCCATGTACTATTTGTAGCTTCATGGTTTCATAACAGTTTAGTGCGTGTGTAACTCTATGGTTTTACGGCGGGGGGGGGGGGGGGGGGGGGGGAATGAGGTGGTGGGTGGGGTGGGTGGGGTGGGTGGGGACATGTCTCATTGAAGCCGGTACACGTACATGAAAACGGATAAAAAGGGTACCTTTTCAACAATAAGCGCATAACCCGGATTACGCGTTTAGGGTATCAACAACAAAAAAAGAGCAAAAATCAAGAAAAGGGTATTGCAAATTCAGAGATGATAGATCCGCGGAAGGGGGGGGGGGGATATAGTTCGGCAGTGTGTTCCAAAGTAGGGTAAATTTCTTTTACGGTTCCTTTTTGGCTAAAAAGAGGTCTATGATGATGATGATGATGTAATGCTCAAATAGGATGTAAAATACCTTAAGCAAGATATAAAATCGCCGTTAATAATGGTATAAAATTCAGAGATAGACGGGTTTCCCTGTTTAGAGTATCAAAATCTGCTCCTACTGCAATCTGCTTTTTAATTCTGAAGTGATTTACGCGGATGATGTACAGGTCTCATTGAGACATCGGGGGGGGGGGGGGGGGGGCGGTCGTCGCAATCGGTTCGGTGCCCGTAAACTTTTCTGCCTTTTATTTGTGAAAATTCGGCTCCTTTGGAAGTTTGATTTATGTAAGCATTCCATTACTTTATAAATTGAACTTTCAACAGTTTTTTTTTGTTTGTTAGTTTGTTGGTGTTTTTTTTTTGGGGGGGGTGCTGTTTCTTAGTTGAACTTAATTCTTTCTGCGATACAATTATTTTTGTTTGTTTTTTGTTGTTGTTTGTTTGTTTGTTTGTTTGTTTTTGTTTTGTTTTGTTTTGTTTTGTTTTTTTGTCTTTTTTTTGTGGGGGTTGATGTTCGATGAGACAGGGTGAAACCGGGAGGAACATGTAACTGTTAGATGTATTACGCGGATGATGTACAGGCCTCAATGAAACATCGGGGGAGGGGGGGGGGGGCGGTCTTCACGATCGATTCGGATCGATTCAGGTGCCCGTAACCTGTTTAGCCTTTTATTTGTGAAAATTCGGCTCCTTTGGAAGTTTGATTTTTGTAAGCATTCCATTACTTTATAAATTGAACTTTCAAGGTTTTTTTGTTTGTTTGTTTGTTTGTTGGTGTGTGTGTGTGTGTGTGTGTTTTTTTTTTTTGGGGGGGGGGGAGGCTGTTTCTTAGTTGAACTTAATTCTTTCTGTGATACAATTGTTTTGTTTGTTTGTTGTTGTTGTTGTTTTTTTGTGGGGGTTGATGTTCAATGAGACAGGGTGAAGCCGGGAGTAACATGTAACTGTTAGATGTAAAAAAAAAAAAGGGGGGGGGGGAGGGATTTCGGCCACTTCATATTTTAGGACTCTTTATTTCATTTAGGAATATCGGTTGCCACGGTGTAAAGAAGGAGCCCCCCCCCCCCCCACCAAAATTTCCTTCCAAAATATTTCCACTATGATATGAATACGTATAGGATACTAACCCTCGCGCTGAGGGTGACGGGAGGCGATGGGGTGGGGGAGGGGGTATGGTAGGGAAAGGTCAATCCGTCGGTCCTCCCAAGACTTATAAGGGGGCCATAATCCCCCTGAAAAGAAAATGACAATAAATTCATTTTTTTTTCTAATTTTTGCATCCTTTACAAGGGACGTACCGCTAATTATGCATGTTATGTTTTTATGGCCTTAATTTCTCTGAGTATTAAACCACAGAAACATGGCAAGATCAAATCGCTCACTCTAGCTCTATACTATTCGAACAATTATATCCATGCTCTGTGTGCGGGAATGCCGCCCAGGTGTAAATGAGATCGTGTGTCATCCACAGGCCACAGGGCCGACGTAACATAAATAAATATCATTATTCAGTCATTCATAAAGTAAAACAATCGTCATTTAGTCTTCATCAAGATGAAAATGTATTTTCTTCAGAACTCATGCAAGATTTGGATGAATAACACATACTCACATGTTGTAAATACTTCTTGGTAAAAAAATAACACATTACCCGACTTTTTTCTTTATTCACTTGATTAATGTGACAAATATACGGTACTGTGATTAATAATAAACACAGCTAGCGCCCGTGGATGATATGTCCACGGGCTGCTTCAGCTAGTATATATATATATATATATAATTGTAAGGAAATAACATATACAACAGCTTTGGCAACTCTCGTGGAAATAATTATAATTGTGAGAAATGAAATGAGAGAATAATGGTTGCGTAGCTTAATTCAAAGTTCCCCAGAGCTGTCCTCCCTTTGTATCTCAAAGCATTCGCTTGGATCCAGCTGAGGCATGCGGCTTATCATTGTTCAAAACTCACCTGGCCCCGACAAAGGAATTAAAAGAGGTTGAAGATTTGTCAGTCTGTCGGTCAATTGAATCTGGTGTCGCCGAAATCACTGGCCCGTCTCCGTGGTATAGTGGTTAAGGCATTGGCGTTCTAAGCCAACGACCCGGGTTCGATTCCCGGCGGAGACACTTTTTTCAACCTTTGCAAAAATTTCAAAAAGGGAGGACAGCTCTGGGGAACTTTGAATTAAGCTACGCAACCATTATTCTCTCATTTCATTTCTCACAATTATATATATATATATAACAACAACAACAGAAAACATCTTTTCCACGGCCATCACGTACTGTGGGTTCAACAAGTCAAATTATATCAGAGTAATTCTCATTAAATGGGGTTGCATTACATGTACTCTATAACACAATTCGAAGCAACTCGAAGCAATACTGACACCATGACAGTGCAATTTATTTTCCTTCTTTTCTGCTGACTTTTAAGCAAAGGGGGAAGATATCTTCTCAATATATATGCCCCACCAAAAAAAAAAAAAAAAAAAAAAACCTACAGAAAGAAAAAAAAACTTTATATTTTCCCCTTTCTTTTATTTACCTTTACAAGCGAAGCTTTTACGGCCTTATCTTATTCCCTCTCTCCCCTCTCCCTCTCACTCCCTACCCTCAGCCAACGACAAACCTTTCACAACTCTTTGCAATGTACAAATACCACTTCCGAAATTGTCAATCCTTTCCATTCTAAGCTACAACAAAAGAGCAAGTGCAGATCATACTTCACTTTACCACACTGCAATGAGTTGGCTGAGTTTGCAATTTTTGAAAAAATAATCAGATTGATAGAGAGAGAAAAAAAACAACAACAAACAAACAAACAAACAAACAAACACCACAATAGAATCTAACTTATGTTCAAGTTATAGATTCCAAAATTTATCCGTAAACATCTCGTCTACCTGAATCGGGAAGAATTAGTATAGAATTGTGACACTATACTCTCCAGGAAAACGTTAAGAATTCATTCTAAGTCATCCGTAATTCCTAAGGATGCCAAATAAATTCATTAACTGACTTACCTGAATTTATTAGATCACTATTAATTCACAATTTCAAAATATTTGAGGAACTTTCTTCCCCCCCCCCTCCAAAAGTGAAGACGTTCCTGAATCGATATATCGTTAGGTGAGCTATCGTGATCGATCGACTAGTCTTTACTCAAGTCTTATTTATATTAATTTTTTGGGGTATTTTATTTTCAAAAATCAATTTTTCCTATATGCTGTCACCGTTGAATGTCGTGTTAAGATTTCTGGGGTTGATTTTGTGTAAGCTAACTATACATAAATTATTTTTTCAGGCCTCAGGTACCCTTTAAAAGTAGCTGGTCTAATAATTTTGTATATAATATATAATATAATATAATTGTAAGGAAATAACATATACAACAACTTTGGCAACTCTCATGGAAATAACTATAATTGTGAGAAATGAAAATGAGAGAATAATGGGTGCGTAGCTTAAATCAAAGTTCCCCAGAGCTGTCCTCCCTTTTTAAATTTTTTTGCAAAGGTTGAAAAAACGCTTCCGCCGGGAATCGAACCCTGGTCGTTTGCTTATAACGCCAATACCTGAACTACTAGACCACGGAGAGGGGCCAGTGATTTCGGCGACACAGGCAAAAAAAAAAAAAAAAAAAAAAAAAAAAAAAGCGAGAGCGAAAAAGCGGGGGAAGTGAGAGAAAAAAAAAAGCCTAAAAAGTTGCTACCTGCCGCTTTCGGTCTCTCCAAATTTGCTAAAACGGGAAAGTTTTCGCGCTTCGCACGGGAAGGGGGAAACTTCGCGTGCTCATCAGCAATTTCGCACGCTTCGCGTGCTCACAACCGCCCCCCTAAAAGGAAATCCTAGATACGTGGCTGAGAACTCGTCCTCTTTATTTAGGAACGAGATTACATATATCGTCGCCGATATCACGAACCGGCACACTATAGCGTTCGGTGCGAAAACTGTTTTCGAAAAATTGTATTTAAAGAATTCAACATTTTTAAGCCCCAGGTTTAGTAGGCTGTTGTGGTCGGATGTTCGAAAAAAATTTCATGTGATGAGTACAGGTTCAGATTTTTAGGATTTCTTAATGTTTTTAATATAACTTATTTTTCTATGAAATTATTACCCTTTAATAAGAAAGAGTGTCAGTTCGTGAAAGCCGTCTTTTTTCTGAACGCGTATTTGTTGCGTAGATTTTATGAACTGGCACAGTATCAAGAGTGCCAGTTCATAAAAGCCATTTTGGCAGTGCGCGCGCAATGTGCGCATCTTGCACTGCGCGTTACGAACCGGCACAATGTAATATGTGTCAGTTCGTGATAGCTGCTGCGCGCGAAAGTAGAGATTAAAAAAGTGGCATTCTATAAGGGTGTCAGTTCGTAAAAGCCATTTTTTTAGTGCGCGCGCAATGCGCGCATCTTGCACTACGCGTTACGAACTGGCAATCTATAAGAGTGCCAGTTCGTAAAGTCCAAATTTCGCAGAATCAGGATATTTTGGACACAGGGGATTTTTATGAATTCCTATATCTCGAAAAATATTAAATATCAGGAACTGAAATTCGGTGAAAACGTAGATTTTGATATGGCCTTTTATGATATGTGAAAAACTCAAAACCCCAAATTTACACGTAAAATGGATATTGTGCCGGTTCCTGATATCGCCGACGATATGTTTTAATCGTGTTCATATTTCTTTTCTTTCTAAATAAATTATTCTAAGATGTCAGAAACAGACATGGTAGTTACCATCCTTTGTTATTCTACATTATAAAACGGGTTCAAGAATGTAGCCATTCTGATTGGTCAAATAACACCACGTGACCGTGCAAGAAAAAGTACTAACGCACGGCGAGGGTACTAACGCACGGCTAATCCGGATCAAACACTAAGATTGTAAGAAAACACTTGCAGACCCGTTTTATAAAACTATTAATACATGGTTGTGAGTTCGTGCGTTAGTTCGATCCAGCAACACGCAGGTTTTTATCGTGGTGTCTAACAAACTCGGCTACGCCTCGTGCGTTAGTACATCACGATAAAAACATTTGTGTTGGCGGATCGCACTAACGCACTCACAACCATGTATTAATAGTATACAAGCATCTAAGGGGAGATATCCAGTGGAGAAATAACTTGGTGTCACATGCTGTCTAAATTGCTGTTGTTAATATAATATTATCAGAAATAGTTGCTACTGCATGACAGGTATGTTTGAGAGGTTTAATTTAAATTGAGGTAGACCTTGTTAAGGGTTAAATGTATGAGGTGGTTAAACCTTGACTTTTTGGAGGTTTGATTGAGCCAGACCTTGTTTAGGCGTATGTTTTACGGGTTATACTTGTTTAGGGGGTAAAATTTTCAAGAAAGCAGGCGAAAATCCTTGAATAGGGTGTAGATTTGACCAATGGATAAAACTTGTTAAGGGGTGGTTTGGAAAACCTGTGGTCGCGCTTGTGTACAGCAATATAGTTGAGTGCCACCCCCCCCCCCCCGGGCTAGTCACTTCGTGAAAACAAAAAATAGCGCGTCCTTGATTTGAATTTGTGTTTACGCGCAACGACGCTTAAATGCACGGCCATCAAGTCCCATATATGTTTTACACGTGCGCGGCTGAGAGCTGTCACATCGTGAAAACAAAAAACTCAAAGCGTGTCCCTGAATGTATGTTTTCACGAAATGACGGTTATGTTTACAGCTCATTCCCCCCCCCCAAAAAAAAAAAAAAAAAAAAAAAAAAAAAAAAAAATTATATATATATATATAAAATATGCAAATAATTGTAACGCCCCTACAGAGGTATAGGGTGCTGAAATAAGAAATGATGAGAGAAACAATCAGTGTCTTGTGATGTCAGTGTCAAAGTGTGGAATCGACACCTTTATTCAGTCTTTCTTCATAAACATCTCAAAAGAAGAATAAAGTGTAATATCAAAACATTGTTAATACGATCAATATATCTTCTAGTACTTTCGTATAGACTCATATGTTTATCTGAAATAACCTATCAGCATTTCAAATACCATGATCTTCGTAATAACAAATTAATTCTAAACCATAAAACAAGATAAATAAATGTAATCTATTACTTAGCCCTAATAACTCATGTCCTTTCTATTCCTAAACCTGTATACTCCCTCCGAATATCTGCCAAATGAATAATACTTTGTAAGGTTAGACTATCTACAATAAAGATAAATTAATAATCCACTAATATAAGAATCCCATGCAAGGAACAACTTTATTCCTGAGTTTAATTCGGTTTAAATCCTGGTAGTATAAACATTACTCTAGTACAAGACCAATTAAGTCTAGTGTAAACACAACCTCAGGTCAGTAAAGGCCACCGCACACCTTACGATCGGTCTGCGATCCGATTTCAGAAGAAAATGTAATATCATTTGACAAATCATTTAAAAACGAAAAATATTTTTGATTGAGGGTCTGAATAGTCATACAGATAGTAAAATCGATAGTACGGCCTTTGGCGAATTTTCTAGTCGGTGGAATGGCCAAATCGGCTCCGA
Organism: Heliocidaris tuberculata; assembly: GCA_025618425.1. Taxonomy (NCBI): domain Eukaryota; kingdom Metazoa; phylum Echinodermata; class Echinoidea; order Camarodonta; family Echinometridae; genus Heliocidaris; species Heliocidaris tuberculata. The sequence continues at coordinate 27,300 of CM046848.1, forward strand.
GTCGTAGTGACGTCACAAAAATCGTACGACTGCCTACGATTTGAAACTAATTTTGCCCTTATTCCCTGTAGGAAGCTGACAGCTCACCAAAACCCTATGTTTAGTATCCATATTACTTTTTAGAACCTGAATAGGGTAGATTTCATTTGTTAAAATGGCAATATTCAATGCCATAGCGATTTATTTCACAAATCGGATCGCAGACCGATCGTAAGGTGTGCGGTGGCCTTAACCTGATAGCTCGAGCCTGCCTACACTCCCTTATCAATGGCCCTATTCACATTATTAAACCTCATTTTAGGATCTTTCATAAATCTAGTTTCTCTGGCTACATGTATACAATACATGTACAATACAATATAATCAAAATGTTTACATAAACCACAGAAACTACAATTTTACAATTATTGATAAGCAGTCTCGATTCAGCGATGTATCATAACGCTTGGTTGGCTATAGATCCAAGCTTGGTAACACGTATTTAAATATGAATGGTAGGAAATACTATTACTGGTTGGCTCAATTTAGTCCTAAAAGGCCTAGCAGTCATAAAGCAATAGTTCTATCACATCAAAACATATATGATAGTAATCCAGCATAATAACAAAATGAATATACATATTAGCATGTCTGAAATGTTCCCTAACTACATCTAGGTTCATTCCATTACCCCGTCTTATGTTGACCCTCTTGGGAACTTACGTGCAGTATAGGAACAGGGCAAGAGGGGTAACAGGCATCCCTTTGTTTTCTAAACTCTGAATGAATTCACCTTTGACAGCTTGGAGAAAGAAGTAAAGACTCTACAGAAAGAAAGGCAGGAATTAATTGCGAAAATCGACGACATAGAGAACCGCAGCAGACGAAACAACCTCGTATGCCACGGAGTCCCCGAAGATCGCAAAGAAAACTGCCATGAGGTTATCAACCACCTGCTCATTAGCTTCATTGGGCTCTCACCTGAAAAGTTCAAAATCGAAAGGTGTCATCGCACCCCGACTCATCAGGCACCCAGGGCTGAAGATGGTAGGGGCCCTAGACCTAGGATCATACATGTGGCATTTGCAAAGTAAATGGGCAAGGAGTTTGTTCGTAAGGCCTGTGTCATTAAGCTCAAGTCTGAAAAGTACAAAGAAAGTAAGGTGTTTGTGAGTGACCACTTCTCCAAGAAAAAAACAAAACAAAAACAAAAACAAGATGGACATTTTCAAGAGACTCAAGGATGAGGGAAAAAGACAATTTTTCTTATATCCAGATCGTGTAGGATACAGAAGTGGAGATGGTAAACTGCATCTTGTTGCCTAAGATATTGTTTTGTTTTGTGTTCTGAATAGAGAGTAGAGACACCCGTATGACGTAGAAATAGTCTTAGTGTGAAGCTTTCATTGAGTAAGGAACTCTAACTTAAAGGAGGATCCACAACAGTGCTGGGTTGTTGTTGTTTTTTTGTTGTGTGTGTTCTTTTTAAAAATTCATTTTATCTATCTAGACTTTGTGACTTGGATATATCGTTTTATTTACAAGTCAGATTCAGAATTCAAAGCTTAAGTTATGTACATGCAGTCTGGATGCTCGGTGTTTATTTATTGCAATGTCGTACTACGACATTGACCTGTTTCCGTTCGCGTTCTGACTTTCCTATTCTTTGCAATGTCGTACTACGACATTGACCTGTTTCCGTTCGCGTTCTGACTTTCCTATTCTTCTTCTTCTTTGCAATGTCGTACTACGACATTGACCTGTTTCCGTTCGCGTTCTGACTTTCCTATTCTTCTTCTTCTTCTTCTTCTTCTTCTTCTTCTTGATCTTCTTACCTCAAACTCCTATTCATTTTGCACGTAGTGCTTGTTCCTCCTAAATAGGTCCCTTCCTCTCGTCCATTTCATTTCAAATTTCATAGCCATCTTCCTTGCCATGTCTAGTTGTGCACCTGACTCTTCATTTTCCGAAATCACTCATGCATGAACATCCAGGCGCCATTTTGTCCATTTTCGGGCCATTTTCATGTCTTTCTTTCTTCTTGCCTATCTCCACTATCCTACATGCTACAGACTTCTAACAAAGTGCTCTATATAGAGTAAGACTTGTTCTTCAACTTTCTTTTTTTTACCTAACCTTCAAAATTTCATCTTCATACTCTAAATTCAAATCCGAAATCGGCAACATTAAAAAACATTAAAATTCTTCAAATATTCATTCCCGAATTTGAAAAATTGCCATAACTTCCTCATATCAAGTCATTTTTGTCTCAAATTTTCACTGTGGCTTTATCTTGTCATCGCACACATCCCTGATCAGTTTCATGCTTTAATGATTCGGCATAATAAAAATAGCGCCCTCTAAAATTTCCAAAATGGCTATTTTCTTGTGGCCGTATCTCCATCATGCCTGGCTAAAACCGTACCCTTTTTTGGATTTAGGTGTTTCAAGATATACTCTATTCAGCCAACTGAAAAAATATATACCTTATCACAGACCAACTTGGCGAAAATTGCTCGTAAAAATCATGAAATTTACGGAAATGCCGAAATAACTTCAACTTGCTCTAAAATTGCGAAATTTAAACCTACATCTTTGAAACTTGGTAGGTGTGTGTATCAATGTATTTGACAACTGTCAGCTAAATTTGGTAAAAATTGATGACGTCATCACGAAGTTATCGCAAAAAATCTCAAATTAATATGCATTACATAATATGGCGTAATATGCTCATTTTAAATGGTGCACTAATGACATTCAGCTCAAAATGACTGCAATGAAATTCCCTTCTCAGAGATACCAAACACGGTATAGGGTCTCACAGAAAATTTTCAGTAAATCGCGATTTAAGTCAGGTCATAATACGGATCCTGCACAGTTTCCGCCCATGCATTACACGTATTGTCTATGGGGCAAATCGGGATCCCAACTTTGGCCCCCTGAACGATCTTTATTTTTCTTCAAATTTTGCAGGCACATTCTTTGAGGCAAAATGAAGAGAATCTCGAAGCCGGATTTTTTTTAAATCGGTCAAGCGTCACATTTTAGATGCCATTTTGTGCATTACACGTATTGTCTATGGGGAAAATCGGGATCCCAACTTTGGCCCCCTGAACGATCTTTATTTTTCTTGAAATTTGGCAGGCACATTCTTCGAGGCAAAATGAAGAGAATCTCGAAGCTGGATTTTGAAAATCGGTCAAGCGTGACATTTTAGACGCCATTTTGTTGTATAAATCTTTCATGCATCATACGCTTCGATAGGATTGTCATAAAAATATGAAAGTGGTCCCAAAATGACGGCCATGAAATGCTCTTTCGTATGATACCAAATACGGCAAATAGAGAACAAAAAAGAGCCCAGTTATTAGCAAATAAAGCCATTTCAGTACATGCCATTTAACGACATTTTCTTCAATACAATTCTACGCAAAGCCGATGTGGCCTGGTATACTATGCGTCACGTATAGTGTGGAAGCCACGTGGCCAGAGGCTATGGAAAGGCATATTATCCTACTACCTTTCCCTATATTATTCTTTGTCATCTTGTCTTTCTATGTTTTACCCTACTGTCATTGTTCTATGATCTTTGATTTCTTCCTTTCCTTATGTTAAATACCGCACAACCCCAAAGTGATGCGCGTGGTTTACTATGCTTCATTGTGTTGAGGCCATGTAGACTGGAGCCTGTAGAAAGCCATTTGGGTCAGGGCATGCACCACCATCATCATCATTATTATTATATCATCATCATCATCGTCATTATCATCATCACCATTATCATTATTATTTCATCACCATTATCATCATTATATCATAATAATGCTCACCATCGTCATCATTATTATATCATCATCATCATCATCATCAACATTATCAACATATATATCAACATCATCATCATCATCATCATCATCATCATTATATCATCATAATCATGATCAGCATCACCATTATTATATCATCATTATATCATCATAATCATCATGATCACCATCACCATTATATCATCATCATCATAATCATGATCATCATCATCATCATAATCATCAGCATTATCATCATCACCATCATCATAATCATCATTATAACCATCATCATTATTATCATCAACACCACCATTACCATCATCACCATCATCATCATCATTGTCATCACCATTATCATCATTCTTTGTTTTTTGTTCGTTGTTTCTTGTTTTAACGATTCTATCATCTCCTAATTTTACAGTATGCATTATCTTCTCCCATCTTATCTTATATCATGTTTTAACATGCATAACTTTATATTTCACCTGTCAACTTCTCAACAAAATAAGAGATACGGACGACATTGCATGCACATCGTTCCGATACGATTGCAGTTCTAGTGATTAATATTGTGTTCTTTAAGTGGAGACTGTCCCGTTTTTTAAAAACTTGTATTTGTACTACTAGTTTTGTTTTGTTTTGTTTTCTGTGTTGTTGTTTTTTTTTCTGTCAAATTTCATATCACATTGTTGTCTCTTTCTGCATTTTTGTACAGGGCTGTGAACCGATTTGAAGCCCTGTACGTCATCTTGTGCGCATCCCTCCTTTACTCACTTTTTACCCATCATGCATTATTTTTGCTTTTTTTCCCTTCATTTTATTTCCTTTTTGCAGGCAGATATTTTTTCTTATGATTTGTTGTCCTCTCCATATTTTGAATATTGCAGTATGCTACAATTTTTATTTAGTACTGGTAAACCCCATGGTTCAAAGATGTTGTGTACGTGTTATTTTCTACTCTCAATTATAAATCTGAAACTAAGTACTTTCAATTGTCGGGGGATTCAAGATTATGTGAAACGACGTAAAGTGTTTCATTACTTACGATCCATTGATAGTGATATAATTTTCTTACAAGAGGTTCATAGCTCTGTTACGGGTGAATCTATCTGGAAACAACAATGGGGTGAGAAAGCATGGTTCTCAAGCCATACTTCTAATAGTAGAGGGGTTGGGCGATATTTGATAATTTCTGCTACTATCAATGATGTTCCTTTAATTTTGGTCAGTTTGTATGGCCCAAACATGGATGACCCTGATTTCTTTCTTGAAGTTTTTGCTAAAGTAGAACAATTTAATTATACTTCCATTTTATGTGCTGGGGATTTTAATGCTGTTCTGGGACCCCTTGATTACCAAGGAGGTAGGGCTACTCATTCTAATATTAAAGCAAGTGAAATGTTATTGACATCAATGGAGGAATTTAATTTATGTGATATCTGGCGTAATTTTCACCCTCATTTGAAGCAATATACAAGACACCCAAAATCCCCAAGGGTTTTTTCTAGGCTCGATTTTATTCTTTTTTCGAACAACTTTGTTAATAATTGTTTGAAATCTAAGATATTGCCAGGAATTCAATCTGACCATTCTGTTGTCACTTTAAATTTTAAAGATACTCAACCTATAAGAGGTCCCGGATTTTGGCAGCTTAATTGTAAATATTTACACCATGATGCTGATTTTATTAAAACTATTAAGGAAAAAATTGAAGAATTTAAACTTATCCATTTTAATTGCTCATCTAATCCTAATATTGTATGGGATTCTTTTAAATCTATAATTACAGGTGCTTGTATAGAATACTATGTTAGAAAAAAGAAAGAAAGAAAATTGTTAAAAACAGACTCTTAAAATGGATAGAGGAACTTGAGAATAAGTTATGTACCGACCCAGATAATGTTTAATATTTTAACAAAAAGGAACAATTGATAACTCAGTTGAATGATGGTCTAGACCAAGAAACGCAGGGATTGATTATCCGCTCTCGATTCCGTTGGACAGAACAAGGGGAAAAGAGTTCTCGATACTTTTGTAACTTAGAAAAGAGGACGGCAGATAGGCAGATAGGAAAAGTATTTTTAAAATAAAATATGATAATAATGATATTATAATAGATCAATCAAAAGTATTGGAAGAGATTTATTTATTTTATCAAAATTTGTATAGCAAACAAGATTGCAGTGATAATTTAGAGGTAATGGATAACTTCTTAGACTCCATAGAAATTCCTCAAATTGATGAAATTGATAAAAACTTTCTTGAAAACCCTACTTCTAAGCAAGAAGTGTTGGAAATCATTAATTCATTGAAACAGAATAAAATCCCCAGGTTTTGATGGTCTACCAGTAGAATTTTATATTGTTTTTGGAAAGATGTTTCTGATATGCTCTTGAACTCATTTATTTTTTCCTTACAGAATGGGTTTAATGTCTAGTTCCCAGAGGAATGGTATTGTTACATTGATTCCTAAGAAAGACAGAGACGCCCTCTATCTAAAGAATTTTAGATCTATATCCCTGCTAACAGTCGATTATAAGATTTTAGCCAAAACTTTAGCAAATCGCCTTAAGAAGTGCCTTCCAAATTTGATAAACCCTGATCAACCCGGATTTTTAAAGGGAAGGAATATTGGGACAAATATCCGTTTAATTATTGACATAATTGAACATACAGAAGCAAAAGACATTCCGGGAGCTATTGTTCTCCTTGATATACAAAAAGCCTTTGATAGTGTCTCCCATGAATTTCTCTTTAGAAGAGTTAAAGCGGTTTAACTTTGGTCAGAAATTTATTGATTGGATCAAAACATTCTACTCTGGTAGGAAAAGTTATGTTTTGAATCATGGGTACTTAACCAAACCCATTAATATGGATAGAGGTATTTTTCAAGGGTGTCCCATATCTCCATATTTGTTCTTGTTGGTTATTGAAACGATGGCACTTGCTATTCGACAAAATAGTAATATTAAAGGTATACCAGTAGTAGGTAGCGAAATTTCTTTGTTAGTAGATGATTCTACGTGTTTTATTGAGGGATCAGATAATTCCTTTAAATGTTTATTTGATACTATTGAGAAATTTTCCCTTAGCTCAGGTTGTAAACTCAACATAACTAAATAAGAAGCCATATGGGTTGCATCTAAACGAGGATCTCAATACTATCCATTTTCTGACAATGGCTTAAAATGGCAGAAAGGAGATTCTTTTTAAAACATTGGGAGTACATTTTTCTTTGAATATTAATGAATTATTTCGTCTTAATTATAAACCAAAACTTAAATCTATTGAAAACACATTAAATTGTTGGCGTGCAAGAAATTTATCCCTAGTTGGGAAGATCTGTGTTGTAAAGACCCTATTGTTGCCTCAACTTTTATACTTTTTTTCTGTTATGTGTATTAAGGTACCTAAGAAGCATTTTAGACAATTAGATACAATGTTTTACAAGTTTATATGGAGTGGAGGCAATGATAGGGTCAAGAGACAATCCATGTGTAATGATTTCTCTTTTGGTGGCTTGAAGATGATAGATCCCTACAAATTTGCTTTAGCACAAAAAATGTCATGGGTTTAAATGTTACTAGATAACACTTATGAAAGTTTGTGGAAAAATATTGAAATTTCAATTATGGAAACTTTTAGTAATACAAAATATATTTTATGGAAAGCCCATCCTCCAGAAATTATCTTGAATAACTTGTCGTCATGTCAACTAGCTGAGTCCCTCAGAACATGGTACATTTTCAGGGAGAAGTTGGTTAAAGCTGAATTCAACCTCACTTTTTTTCAATAGGTTCTTGTCAATGTATTTGGTATAATAGGAACATAAGCTCTAAGTCGAAACATTTTTTTTATTATCAAGACTGGATAGAGAGAGAGGTATTGTTTACATTAGTGATTTACTGAATCCTCTTCATTACAGTGTAATGATGGAACCTCATATTCCTGAGAAACATTTAAATTCTTGGAATGATTATGCTGACCCAAACCCAGTTAACTGGGACAAAATTCATATTAATAACTTTACATGCTCTATAAACACTCGTATTCGTTCATTTTATTTTAAACTATTTCATAAAGCTATAGCATTGAATGATTTTTTTTGTATAAGATTAAAAGAAAAGATTCCCCATATTGTTTCTCTTGAAAATCTGCCCCTGAAACTTTTACACATTTGTTTTATTGAATGCCGGGCTGTAAAACCCATTTGGGATAAATTAATTACGGTTATAAATGAAAGAAGTAAGAAAATAATACACCCTTCAGAGTCTGACATACTTATTTCTTTTACTTAAATATTACATCTATTTATGCTAATTTCAAAGTAAATCTTTGCTTCATGCACGCCTTTGTTAGTGATCAGTCAGTGTAGTGATTGCATATAAGTGGCGTATTTGGTTGGGATGAAGTGGTTGCTTGATTTATACATGTGCGTGGAGTCTGTTGCGTCTTTTGGGCCCTTGTCCCGGCGGGGCTGTCGGCCTTTCGATCGCCGGGTCTATGTCGGCCTCGCCTGTGCGTCTTGGGCAGGTTTTTCTTTCGTCCCCTTGGTGCCTTCATGGAGTCGAATTTGTTGATTTATTTTTCTATCCATAATCACCTTGTAATCATCTGTAAAATGATATGATTGTTTTGATTCAATAAAACACATTAGAAAAGGAAAAGAATGAACATTAATTTGAATGGTTCACCTAAAAAAAAAAAAAATAATAATAAAAAAACTCTGAATGAGGAGCTTAAGCCAATGTACAAATAAACTATCAGAGAGGGTTATATTGTAACAGGGGAGGAAGTGGCAACATGACTCACAAAACACAACCTCCTGGTGTTTCATTTCCACAAGCCCAGTTAATTATGTAAGCAAACCCGACTATTATGTATCATTTGCAATGCGTCTCTATAGTTATTCGAAAATGACAAAAATACTATTTACAGGCAAATCATGAAACATATCACATATACTTTTACAATAATCTTGCCCAGAGCTATTAATCTGCCCATATATTCTCCAAAGCAAGTAAAATAACACACATCACAGCACTATAGATACAGTATTTGATACCCGTTCACATATAAAACATAACCCTCAATGTTTTGGAACTTAGTGTATATAGTTGTAATTTGAAATCAACATATCTTTAGATTAATCCCAAGTGTTATCGTGAATTTTATGATGTTTCCAGCAATTTTGGTAAGACAGGAAAGAGAAATACTTAACCATAAACGTGTTCAAGGTTACATCAATGCAATGGATGGACTCTCAATCATACTGAATCATATAATCTACCTATGCATAGAACAGAATGTCAAAAATGTATCTTTTATCAATAATCTTATCCAGAAAATATAACAATATTAATGATCAAGTAGGTGATATCATAATCAAGTGTAGTAAGAAATAAAACAGGAATAAAACAATAATGTTCTTACCTCAAATAGGAAATGATGAGAGAAACAATCAGTGTGTTGTGATGTTAGTGTCAAAGTGTGGAATGGACACAGGCATCACTACCACTCTTTGTCTCTCCTTATCTCTCTCTTCCAGGACTCTTCCATTCTTTCTGTAGGGTTATGGTTTCCACTTTGCAAGTTAGGGGAGAGGAAATATGCTTTGGTGGCTTTGGAGAGTTGCAGAATATCATGTAGTTGCATTTCTTGTAGTTGATTGTTAACTTATTAGCAGCAAACCAATTGCAAACTTTCAATAAATCAGTGTTTACAGTTTTACATAGAACATCAAGATTTTTATGAAAATATAGTATCATCAGGGTAGAGAATAAAAGATAAAAGATTGGATGATCGGTGAATGTCATTTACAAACATAATAAAAAGAAGGGGGCCTAACAGAGAGCCCTGGGGAACACCGCATGTAATTTCTTTAAAGTCTGACTGTGAAGAATTATAAAGGGTACACTGAGTACATACATTGAGCTAACAAAAAATAGGGGGGGGGGCAAAATTCAGATCAAATTCTTTTTGCAGGGATCACATAATTAAACATAAAACTAAACATTGAAATATGATCTATTCCAGGATATAAAATTTATTCACCCTTCCTATATTAAAGAGGTTGAGATTATGGTTAAACCTTTGAAAGCGATTTATTCAAAACTAACTTTCTTTGATTTGCGTGCTGAGCCGTCACTTCGTGAAATCAGGACACGATATATATATATATTTCTAGGGGTGGGTGGGGACATGTCTCATTGAAGCCGGTACACGAACATGAAAACGGATAAAAAGTGTACTTTTTCAACAATAAGCGCATAACCCGGATTACGCGTTTAGGGTATCAAAAAAAGCAAAAATCAAGAAAAAGGGTATAGCAAATTCAGAGATGATAGAAGGGGGGGGGGGGGGGAATATAGTTCGGTAGTGTGTTCCAAAGTAGGTTAAATTTCTTTTACGGTCCCTTTTTGGCTAAAAAGAGGTCTATGATGATGATGTAATCCTCAAATAGGATGTAAAATACCTTAAGCAAGATATAAAATCGCCGTTAATAATGGTATAAAAATCAGAGATAGACGGGTTTCCTTGTTTAGAGTATCAAAATCTGCTCCTACTGCAATCTGCTTTTTAATTCAGCAAGTGATTTACGCGGATGATGTACAGGTCTCAATGAGACATCCGGGGGGGGGGGGGCGGTTGTCGCGATCGATTCGGATCGATTCTGGTGCCCGTAAACTTTTCTGCCTTTTATTTGTAAAAATTCGGCTCCTTTGGAAGTTTGATTTATGTAAACATTCCATTACTTTATAAATTGAACTTTCAACAGGTTTTTTTTTGTTTGTTAGTTGTTTTTTTGTTTTGTTTTGTTTTGTTTTGTTTTTTTTTTGGGGGGGGAGGTTGTTTCTTAGTTGAACTTAATTCTTTCTGTGAAACAATTGTTTTGTTTGTTTTTTGTTGTTGTTTTTTGTGGGGGTTGATGTTCGATGAGACAGGGTGAAGCCGGGAGGAACATGTAACTGTTAGATGTATTACGCGGATGATGTACAGGCCTCAATGAAACATCGGGGGGGGGGGGGGGGGCGGTCGTCGCGATCGATTCGGATCGATTCAGGTGTCCGTAACGTTTTCTGCCTTTTATTTGTGAAAATTCGGCTCCTTTGGAAGTTTTATTTTTGTAAGCATTCCATTACTTTATAATTGAACTTTCAAGGTTTTTTCGTTTGTTTGTTGGTGTTTTTTTTTTTTTTTTTTTTTTTGGGGGGGGCTGTTTCTTAGTTGAACTTAATTCTTTCTGTGATACAATTGTTTTGTTTGTTTGTTTGTTTGTTTTTTTGTGGGGGTTAATGTTCAATGAGACGGGGTGAAGCCGGGAGGAGCATGTAACTGTTAGATGTAAAAAAAAAAAAAAAGGGGGGGGATTTCGGCCACTTCATATTTTAGGACTCTTTATTTCACTTAGGAATATCGGTTGCCACGGTGTAAAGAAGGAGCCCCCCCCCCCCCCCACCAAAATTTCCTTCGAAAATATTTCCACTATGATATGAATACGTATAGGATACTAACCCTCGCGCTGGGTGTGACGGGAGGCCGATGAGGTGGGGGAGGGGGTACGTTAGGGAAAGGTCAATCCGTCGGTCTTATAAGGGGGCCATAATCCCCCTGAAAAGAAAATGACAATAAATTCATTTTTTTTTCTAATTTTTGCATCCTTTACAAGGGACGTACCGCTAATTATGCATGTTATGTTTTTATGGCCTTAATTTCTCTGAGTATTAAACCACAGAAACATGGCAAGATCAAATCGCTCACTCTAGCCCTATTCATGGGTATACTATTCGAACATAATTATATCCATGCTCTGTGTGCGAGAATCCCGCCCAGGTGTAAATGAGATCGTGCGTCATCCACAGGCCACACGGCCGACGTAACAAATATAAATATCATTATTCAGTCATTCATAAAGTAAAACAATCGTCATTTAGTCTTCATCAAGATGAAAATGTATTTTCTTCAGAACTCATGCAAGATTTGGATGAATAACACATACTCACATGTTGTAAATACTTCTTGGTAAAAAAAAATAACACATTACCCAACACTTTTTCTTTATTCACTTGATTATTGTGACAAATATACGGTACTGTGATTAATCATAAACACAGCTAGCGCCCGTGGATGATATGTCCACGGGCTACTTCAGCTAGTATATATATATTTCTATATAAAACTGAATCTTGATCAACAGAACAAAATCAAATTTGGTCATTTTTTAACAGATGTTCTTATAATTTTGGCCAGTACTGTATATATATATATATATATATATATATATATATATATATATATATATATATATATATATATATATATATATATATATATATAATGTGTGTGTGCGTACGGTTGTATGTGGGTGTGAGAGTGTGTGTGTATACCAAGGGCGTAGACACGCATAATTATCCATTGTTTATAGTGGGGGGGGGGGGGGGTATGATCTATTCATCATCCCCCCTCCCCCCCCCCCCCCCCCCCCCCCCCCCCCCCCCCCCCCCCCCCCCACTGACAATAGAAAGTGTGTGCGTATCTACACCACTGGTGTATACCGTCTCGATTATATACTCCATCACTGATCAAACAAACTATAACAAAATTGTAAGCAGACTGGCACCTATTCATTTGATACTCTCTTGTATTCAATGCAGGCACACTATCTTCACAGGTAGTCCCAGATGGCCTGGTTTATACTGAAGTCGAGAAAACACTCGTCATTGGGGTGAAAGGGATCCTAACGTGTCGTTTCTACGGAGAGCCATATACTGTCTACTGGGGAAAGGGCTATGATCCGGACGACCTAAAAGTCATGGTTTTGTGGCATGAAGGTGAAGTGTTAGATCAAAAATACGGCGATGGGTGTTGTGACATTGATGAAAATTATTCATTGATCATCAAAAATGTCTCAACAACAGATGCTGGACGAATCTATTGCATAGTTTCAAACTACAAGAAAATCTCTATTAGAAACTACACGGACATTTCGATTACAGGTGAGCTCTTTAGAAGGGAGAAAATCTGTGAATGATTAAACGAATTCAGTGGCTAGGTAAATTTAACAACCGCTCTAGATTTTATTTAATTTCAGTTGCCAGTTTGCGAATGTGAAAATGGGCATATGACTAAATATCTGCTACTTTATGCCTGACATAACAATAGTCTGTAATTAATTAAGAAATAGTCCCCACCGGCCTAATGCACATGGATGCTCTCCTTGGTTCAAATGACCTAATATTAAGTGTATGTGTTTATTACACCCATAAACACGACAGGCTGCGCTCCTTATAGGAAAACAGTACAATTGGTGTCACCAATAGATATGTAGTGAATGAAAACGAGGGAATAATTGTTCGTAGCTTTATACATATGGTTCCTCTCCACTGTCGTCCTCTGGAAAAAAAAACTGTAAAAAAAAAAATGAATTTAAATAAGCCTCTCTTGGGAATCCAACATGAATTAAGTTTGACATTCCTCCGGCATGCAAGCATTCATGTGTTTCCATTTTTAAAGCACTTTAGCTCTTCCAGCATTTCTTCAGTTCATTATGAAGAGGGGAGGCAGGTGAGGGCACAGTGTCCCTTCTTACAGTACCCCAAAGTGTCCCTTTTATTACAATTCTGATTTATGCATTTTTTCTTTATGCATGTATAAAGAGGAACATTTTTATCAGTTGTGAAATGCGTCGACAAGGCGATTTTCGACTTATTCGGAAGTCGAAGAAAATTCAACTTACGCGTTGTCCCCGCCCCTAACATATATCGGGAACGCCATGCGGCGAGGCCGGTGGCTTCATTGTGATAACACTACAGCTCTTATCCCATGCATACCGTGATTTTGTTGTGCAGACATCAGAAAATGAGAACATCCGAGGCCTGAGCCTATGTGTTTTTTCCACATCATCCGATGCTGATACCGATATCCAATATAAAGAATATAAAACAAAATGCGTTAAAACTACTTTTTCTTTTAAAAAGAGGTTTGTTTTCTTATCATATGTCATCAAAATGTGTACATTCCGAAGGCCTATTTTCAGGTCGTCGTGAGCGATATGAATAAAAAAGTTCCTCGAAACTTTTCAATCTAAAGACGATGCATATCATCCTCTGACACTGGTAAAATAATTTATCAGAATGTATACTCTTTGATCATATCTTAAATGATGTTTGAAAATCATTGCTCATAATAAAGGACTGAAAACGAATTGTGATGTGTCTCTGTTAAAGTACAATTTCTATAGCTCCTCACGACGAAGCATATCATTCTCTAACGACGCTGATAAAAATATAGTTACCAGATGCATGAGTTTATAACTCGGTAATTTTGCTATTTAAAATCTCCCGCTAACAATATTCATTGAAATAATGAATCAAAGTTATTTTCTTTGAACGCGGAAAACATACAAGGACGTTTATTATCATGATGATCCATATCGTTTTCTAACGAGGAGGATAAAATATTGTTACCAGATCGCATGAATTTAACTCGGTAATTCTGCTATTCTTTAAATCTCCCGCTAAAGATATTCATTAAAATATTTTCTTTGAAGAGAGAAAACATACAACGGCTTGCTTTATGCAGAATGAATATTCATTTCATTTTTATTATCATGATGATCCATATCATTCTCACGAGGCTGATAAGAATTATGCCACTCCAGACAAAGAAATACACAAGAGGCTCTATATGCGGTTTTCCGTGATTTAATCTGTAATAAAAAAAAAAATCTCACTATCTCAGGAAACCTATAGTTACTGAACAATACTTTACTTTCAAAAGGTAAAGGTAATGAATCATAATGTAATGTGGCCGAGCTCCGGGCCGAGCTCCAGCAAGGGCGAAAACACCCGCCTAAGTCACCTGTATGAAAACAATTAACCTATACAAAAGAGTACCGAAAAGCGGGTGAAAAGGTCGGGTGAAATTACTTTGCGGCTCACTTTTATTGTGCAGCCAGGCTTAAGGCCCGGAGCTCGCATGCAAGTTAAATGAACAAAGGTACTATATAACATAATTAACAAACAAACAAAATTGTTATTCGTGGTTGTATGGGGAGGAGGAGGGAAAATAATTGTAAGAGGAACTAAAAGTATAACTCTGATTTCGAAAATAGTAGATGCTCTTCGGACAAAATCACGAACGAGAATGATCATTAGAGATACCTTTACATGCAAAATTTACCCTGTCAGCGCAATGCTCTGTCCACTTCAGTCGCCGGCAGGGGCCACGTTCATAAATCCGCAAGGTAAAACACCTGTTACATGCGCTTAGTGACATGTGTCTGGAGTTGAAGATAACCACTCGTTTAACTCACTGCGTGCGTTAAGAGGTATTATGTATGTGATTATATTTAATTCTCTTGTAAAGTTACCATATATTGTTCATATAATGTTCATATTGTTAAGAGGTATTATATATGTGATTATATTTATTTCTACTGTAAAGTTAGCATATATTGTTCATTTTTGCATTCTTTTATACTTTATATGTCTGCTTCATCATTGTATTTATATCAATTTTAGGAAACCAGAGCATTTTCAGTCATAATAACCTAGACCTTTTAAGTGGAGATCACAGTGAATTACACTCCTCCTCAATAGTCCGTTGTCAGTTGGTCAAAAAATCGGGTTAGAATGCAATTTTGTGATGATTATGGAAACATATATTTTTGGAAAGGTAATGTTATGAATAAAACCATGAACGTTGTTTCCAAATTTTAAAATGGGCCTAAAGTTACTTTTCAGGCGTGTTTATAAAGTGGATTTGGTGCGTTTTTATGATTTTTTTAAAATTATTATGTCTAAATATTATTATTTATTGCATTAAGGATGTAAATTCCTAACCAATTTATAGGTGCACTATTGCAGTTGATTTTTCTAGCAGAAATTATGCAGAGAAATATATAATTAATGCAAATTATGTAGGCTTTTTAAATTTCATATTTCAAACGCCCTCTACGATGACTACAACACATGGTTGTCTGCTCTCATTAGTATTTTCAACAGTTATCAACAGTTGGATCAAAGTAAAGATATGGGAAATTATTGATCCACAGGCACCGGAAGGGTGAGGGGGGGGGGGGGGAGGGGAATATGCCCATTCCCTATATTTCAAGTAGGGGGGGGGGATCGATTTTTGCCCTCCATGGACCCCCTCTTCAGCCCCCAAAATCTTGTAATAATTTGCAATAGAAGAAACCTTTCTTTGCCTTAACATGGAAACTTTATCTTATCAAACTTTTAGATTTTCATAACAGATCTTATAATCATATATGAAATACTTTTGCAGCAAAACGGGTACATTGCATAAATAAGAATTTCAGAATAAGGAAATAAACTACCAGATCAAAAAGATGACTATTTATAGATGAGTGGTAAGTAAGACAATTATGTAAAATAGAAAAAAAAGGCGTTAATGTGTTATACAGAGTAATATTTGGCACGATGAAGGGGGGGGGGGGGGGGGGGGAACCAACTTTGACGAAAATATGGGAAACATTTTCAACAAAACATGTAAGAGAAGAGGCTGGGGAAGTCAGAGAGACATGCTGGTAGTTAAAAATTGAGCAGGAAGAGTAAAAAGAAATTATTGTTAAAAAAAGTTGGAGGTATTGGTTACAGATAAAGATGCCGAACAATAAAATAATAATTGTGGTAGTAATTATCAGTGTTGATCGTTTAACCTTAATTCTATTTAATGATAGCATAATTTCAATATGGGACCGCCGAAACTCTTCATTTGGCGGGCAATGAAAGGTTTACAAAAAAAATATTTTGCGTTCTTTTAAGTGCAATTATTATCCATTGTTTTGCATCATCACTCATTAGGCCTGAGACGAATTAAATGTATTTTTCTCCGCTGGTAGTGGGGTATAGGGCGACTGAGAGGATATAGACCGAACATTACCAGAGGAGGGTTATAAGGCATAAGCTTAGGAGATTCTGGATTTTGTAGTATTGGAAGTTGGCTTTCTAGAGCGTGTTACAGATACAAAATTACAGTACATCCGTATTATTTGAATAATTCCTAACAAAATTACGTCATTAGTGCTGTCGTCGAGTACAAATTTCTTTGTTGACATATCGGGTCAAATTTTTTCGCCGACTGTCGACAACTGGCGACAAAAAAATATAATGGTCCGTAAATTTCATCACTCAAGTCAACATACACCGTCCTATCAGTACCCAAACTTTATAAAACGTATTATACTGCGGTACGAAACTGTCGGTAACTAAACATAAGTTACCAGTCAAAACAACACTCAACAAATCAAAATAAAATATCAACTAATTAAACAATTTTCGATAAAAATCGTAATATACTCATGCAAAAAGATAAAGTCTTTTCCGACTAGAAATTTTCGTGTTCTTTTTTTTTTTGGTGAAAGACATGACTCGCTCGCATCAAACTAACACGAAAAGTTTCACCGGCAGTCTCAAGTTTTTGAAGGATTTTTCGGATTTGTGAGTAATACTTGAATATTTTGCCAACAACATTAAAATCTTTTTCAACATATCGTCTTCCCATCAAAATACAGTTTTGTCGACAAACTTGTCGACAGAAGGCGTGTCGACGACAGCAGTTATACGTATAATAGACAATTGAGCGTCACAGCGTCATGGATATTATGGGCGTTTTATAAGAAGCCAAATTATTATTATTATCATTAGACGAGGGGGCCGGAGCGGAACGACAGAACGAAAAATGCATGTGATGTTGAAATTTTTGCATTCAAGAGTACTTTTAAACACAAAGGCAATTTACCCACTCCAAACGTATGTATTTAAAGAAGACAGAGCATAATTATAGGCGAACCTTTATAAAAGTTAGAGGGGGGGGGGGGAGGAGGGACAAAAGCGGTTTCTCGCCCCTCTTTAGATAAATGAACACATCTGTCATCCCCTCACTTTTGGCGCCTCTGGTAGACATTGTCTTAAAATACATGTACACTGCTTCTATCTCCGTCTATATGTAAGGGAACGTAGCGACCAACAATTTACGTTTTGCCTTTTAGAGCACTAGAAAACTGATTGCAAACCTGCAAAATTATTTAATCTTTTGTGGTGGTGCAAAAACTATTTACCCCTACACCTTGATAGATGAAAGCATCAACCCCCTTGCTTCCAGTACCTATGGTAGGCAGATTTTCTACAATGTTGATGAACACAACGTATATCAATATTCGAGGGAGTTTTGAAATGCTGGAGGTTTGCCCCCCCCCCCCACACACTTGAAATATAGGGGTTGGGCATATGCCCCTTTTGCCACTTCTGGTGCCTGTGGATCAATAATTTCCATCACTTTACTCTTCGATCTAACTTGATAACTGTCCAAAATACTAACGCGAGCAGACAACCGTGTTTTGTAGTCATCGTAGAGGGCGTTTGAAATATGAAATTAAAAAACCTACATAATTTGCTTTCATTATATATTTTTCTGCATAATTTCTTCTCGAAAATCAACTGCAATAGTATACCGATAAATTGGTTAGGAATTTATATCCCTATTGCAGTAAAAATAATATTTAGAAGTAATAATTAAAAAATCATAAAAAAGCACCAAATCCACTTTAAAAAAATTGCCTGAAAAATAACTTTAGGCCCATTTTAAAATTTGGAAACAGCGTTCATGGTTTTATTCATAACATTACCTTTCCAAAAATCATCACAAATTTGCATTCTAAGTACCATTTGACAACTGACTACAAGCTATTATTCATGTGAACAGTTTGTCAACAATTTTGTAAATGAAAAATATGTTCAGAACCAGAAACTTGACTTGTATACATTTCAACTGCCGTAGTCTTGCCAAGAATTTGAAAATCTCACTCTCATTCTAAATGATATTCATTACAACTTCTTTGTCATAGGATTAACAGAAAAATGGTTAAAATCTGATGCTTTCTTACATTTGTATGACAATGATAACTATGATTTTATTGCAAATAGTAGATCTCACAAAACAGGAGGTGGTGTTGGAATGTTTATACAATCCAGTGTGAAATACAATCAAAGAAATGACCTTACTTTCATGTTTAACAGTTTTGAATCAGTGTTTATAGAAATTCCTGAATTTGATAATGTTAATTCAAGGTCTTGTATTGTAGGAGTGATTTACAGGCCCCCTGCGATTCCTGTCGATGATTTCTTACAAAATCTGAATAAAGTTTTACATACAACTAGTCATGAACGTAAATCTTGTTTTTTACTTGGTGACTACAATATTGATCTTTTATCTGTAACTGGTACCAATATCTCCATTCGCTTTTTAGACACTTTTCTCACTTATTTAATGCACCCAATAATTAATGAACCCACACGCATTTCTTGCTATAAAGCATCACTTCTAGACAGCATACTTACTAATGCTGGTGTTTACTGTGAATCAGGTATATTATTATGTGATGTAAGTGACCATCTACATGTGTTTTCTTTTGTAACCACTGTTTCCTTAGAATCAAATGCAAATAGAGAAGAATTATGCGTGTACACACGTCTTCTTAATGATGCAAATATTTTAAAGTTCTATCACTCTCTGAGTGCAGTTGATTAGCATGACCTATGTGCATTTTGAAGACGCAAATGACAACTACAACAGCTTCATTTCAATACTCATGACTAAGTATAATGAATGTTTTCCTATTACCCTTAAACGTAAACATAAGAAACTCAAAAAACATGGTACTCTTCTTACCTCAGAAAATTGTGCAATAAAAGACTAAGATTTTACAGGAAATATCTAAAGAAACCTACCAATGTAAACAAAAACAGGTATATATTTCATTTAGAAATTTTGTCACAAAATAAATTCGGAAGGCAAAGAAGACTTACTATAATCAGAGGTTCAAAGATGCAAATGGAAATATGCCAGGGACATGGAAAGTCATAAACAATTTATTAGGAAAGAATAAAAAAAAAAAAAGCTTCCTGAATTCAAAGAAGATGGCATGAATATTCCTAATGAAGCTGTTGCCAAAGGTTTCAGTGTTTATTTTGTAAACGTTGCACCTAACATGCTATCAGATTTTTCTAATGCATCTCAGTCTAATTTTTCCCCAACTGCACATATTGAAAACAACTTGAATCCTGTTTTTTTTTGCAAACCTATAAATGAAAGTGAAATCATAAGTATTGTATCCAAAATGAGAAATGGTACCAGTCCAGGATATTATGATGTTCATATATCTTCAGTAATAAAGATTATTCACTTGATATGCAAACCCTTATGTGCAATATTTCATTCATCTATTAAGAATGGTGTATTTCCTGACAAGATGAAAGTTGCATAGGTTATTCCTATATTTAAAAAGGTCAGTCAAACTTGTATTCAAATTATCGACCCATTTTCCTCCTTCCTCTATTTTCAAAAATTCTTGAGAAATGTATGTATAATCGGCTTATCGATTTTACTGACAAATTTCATTGCTATATTGTAAACAATTTGGCTTCAGGTCCAAACATTCAACCTCTTCTGCTCTTATTGAGTTTACTCATACCATTGCTAGAGCTATGGATAAAAGTGAAATATCAGTGAGTGTGTTTTTAGACCTTTCAAAGGCTTTTGACTGTTTAAATCATAAGATATTATTAGACACACTATCTTGTTATGGCATCAGATGTATTCCTGTTAAGTTGTTTCAGAGCTATTTAGATGACCGTAAACAATTCACAGTATATGAAAATAGTCAATCTCAAATGCAAAATATCTCATGCGGAATTTCGCAAGGATCAATTTTAGGCCCCCTCCTTTTTCTAATATTTAAATGATATTCATAAATCTTCTACCAAAATCAATTATGTTCTCTTTGCAGATGATACTACGCTCTCTTTATCCCATAAGGATGAAGAAACTCTTATTCAAACTCTAAACAAGGAATTAGAACATAATTATTAGCAACTGGCTCAAAGATAACAAACTACTTTTAAATACAAATAAAACTCACATGATGATTTTTACCAAAAGAAACATTGATGTTTCAAATTATAAGGTATAAATAAATGGCTCTGAGATCACCATAGTTTCTAACACAAAATTTCTTGGAATTCAAATTGATGACAAACTGTGTTGGAACGACCATATAGATTATGTCATCACAACAGTTTCACGAAATATTGGTGTTCTTAACAAATTGAACTACCTACCAAGAAATATTTTACTATCTCTATATTATACCTTGATTTATCCTTTTCTTATATATTGTAATGTTGTTTGGGCTGCAACTTCTCAACAGAACTTGTCAAGAATATACAAACTGCAAAAAAAAAGCGGTGAGGATAATATGTAATTCTCCTTTTCTTGCCACCACTAAACCTTTATTTACACAATTACAACTTTTGAATATATTTGATTTATATGAACTGAGACTAGCAATGTTTATGTATTGCAGTCATAGAAAAGTGTTGCCATCATCTTTAACTCGGTATTTTTCTTTCACCTCTGATACCTATTCTTATTCTACCCGCTCATCTGCAAATTTTTATATCCCATATGCAAGAACTACAGTTTCTCAAAGAACAATTTATTATGCAGGTCCTGAACTATGGAATTCTTTACCAACTAGTCTCAAATCGACATGCTCACTTAATATTTTCAAAAAGCAATACAAAGAAAGGCTTTTACACATTCGTACGTGAGTCACCTGTTTTACTTGTTTGTTTTCTATATACATGTACAGTCTCGTTATTTTTTTTTCCTTCCATTTTAAAGTTACATTTAATCATCTAGTTTATGTTTGTATGTTACATGTGTATCTCTACAATTGATTATGTAAGTGGGTCTTCTAGGAGGGTCTACTTCTATTGATTATACCCTTCTCGATTCTCTACACTATCTCTTTCCCTTTCATCCAGCCTTATTCTTTCTTTCCTTTTCTTTCCCTCTCTTCTTAAAACACGATAAAAACTACTTTCGAAAAATCAACTGAAGGCAATTTCAATAACCCTGTCTATCACCTTTAGAAATGTGCGAACATTACAATCACGTATTACGTAATCCGAACCTGATTTCTATGGGCAGTACAATAGGCCTTTGAAATTGCCCTTGAGTTTATTTTTCGAAAGTAGTTTTTATCGTGTTTTAATTAAATTTGTATCCCCCTTCTCGTCCCACGCTCTCTTTTATTCTTTTGTATTATATAAGTACATGCAGTACATGCAACTTTACACCAGTACCATTCTTTTTACCACGGGGTCGAACAGCCAAGATCTTTAAAGATCTTTAATCTCGATCCCCACTCAACTTATGTCTCTTGTCCTTTTTGAATCTTGAATCTTGAATTATCCCACTCCAGACAAAGAAATATGCAAGAGGCTCTATATGCGGTTTTCCGTGATTTAATCATTTGTCCGAAAAGCATGTCCAAAAGAGATATTAAATCGAATATGACAAAATTGTGAGCTTTCGTGAAGCAAAGCTGAAATTTATATATTCTTTAACAGGTATTCAAATATCAAAACATAACGTAATCATGCAATCAATATGTGAAGACCTCCTGAGATATACGAGCCAATGCTCTTTCTAATTGTGCCAATTTCCTCAATTTCATAAAAGACAATCCATCCACATTTCATGACAAAGACATCAGTTTGTCATGTTGGCCAAAATGTGGGAGTTCACAAAATCCATCCGCTAAGCTACCAAGCAAAGATTCCCGTTTGGTACATTGGCTTAAGCGGGCAATAATCTAGAAATAATTAGCGTTTAGAGCCCCAACAACGGCTTACTGAACTAACGGTGAAACAGAGGGCTACCATGTGTGCTCGCTCTGACAACGAATTCGCTGGTAGCCTCATCAGAATCGGGTTATGAGCGAAGCCCCGTTCACATGATCACTTGAGGAATGGCATACATACAATAATTGGCATTAGGTCCAAAATAAGTAAAATCTCACTATCTCAGGAAGCCTATTGTTATTGAACAATACTTTACTTTCAAAAGGTAAAGGTAATGAATCATAATGTGATGTATGGCAAGCCATCGGGGTCTACCTACGTCTACTAGTACGCGTACCCAGTAGACGTCACGTAAAACCAAACGGTACGTCACGTCTACTCGTTACGTGACGGGTACCCAATTTCGTGTACTCTGTCGTGACCTTACGTCACGTCACGTCTGTTCAATTACGTGTGCTTTGCTCAATACGTCACGTCTTCTTTGAAATGGTCTAATTCCAGGCTTTTTTTTTTTTTTTTTTTTTTTTTTTTTTTTTTTTTTTTTTTTTAAATGAGACCGCTTCTATTCTCTACATAGGGGATGTAGGATATGAGAGTTTGGGAAGTCAAATCCCGATTATCAGGATTCCCCTCTTTGTTATGAAAATGGATGGCTCTATCATGATCAAGTTCAGGGGTCGCTGAACGGGGGGGGGGGGGGGTGATCTAGCTAGGGATTGCAGGCTTCCCCTCCACACACATACACGCACACACACTCCCCTTTGCTTATATTAATAATAACATATTATGCTCTTACTCATGCTCAACCTCCTGCCCCCACTTTTCAAACGCTCTGTGGCCCGTGAACTAATAATTATTATGCGTGTCTTTCCACGTATACCAACATCGTTTACAGGCCTAACCAACTGGATATTAGGGCGTCCTATTTCGTTTCAAGCCTTTTTTCAAAACATGTATGCTGCGGTTTGTGGTCTGTTATCTTCACTTTTGCATAAACTGAAAATGAGGGAAAGGTAACCGTTTCCTTTGTTTTCACAATAGAAGATCGGACAGGCAATCACTAAAAAAGAAGAAAATGAGAAAAGAAAATTATATTTTGTACTTGCATGATAGCCCTCTTGCCCTCGAGTTTGGGGGCAAAAACGATTTCCCCTCCCTTTCCCAATGATGGGCCCCCTCGCAAGAAAACAGAAAAGGAAAATTGCATGTAATAATTTTCCATTACAACGATGTATAGGCTTAATAAGCTTATTAGTGCTCTAAAATGCAAACTTTCACCAAAATTTTCTCACACGGACACCATCCTCCCTCGTGTATTTATAGACGCAATGTAGCAGATGCTTGCTTCCATTTATCGGGGGAAGGATTTTTGCCCCCACTCCACGACAATCAAGCTTATGCGATCAGCTTTCTAGTACTCTAAAAGGTGAGGCTTCATCATTCTAACCCCCCCCCCTTTTTTTTCTTCCGGCGCCCCCGAAGGGTTCTAGCTTATTTCATTTATTTATTATGTTTGTTTTTCTTTTGGGGGTGGGGAAAACACTCTGAAGGCCCACCTCAAAAGCTTACTACTTGCTCACAGCCCTACCCCTACCCCCCCCCCCCCGCCTCCCGAAGAAGCCCATTCCCCTATTCTCCTATTTTTTCATACATATATATTTCATGTCATTTTGAAAGTGGAAGATTTACAAATTTTATCCCCCAAAAATGCAAAACGTGAAGCACGCCTATCATCGATTGTTTTCCATGGGGCCACTCGTTTTTCCGTAGGTTCGTTTTTTCCGGAGGTTCGGGTTATTTTAAAACCTGAAAACTGAATGTACACAGTATCCCCCTCTTTGACGGGGATCCGGACCGCAATTTTTTTTTTGTCAGGACTTGCGGGGCCGGCCTTATATAGTGAACAAATTCGGAGGCCGCAGAACGGGAAAGGTGGGGGGGGGGGGGGCTATGGGGCTGAAGCCCTCCATGTTTACACCCTTGAGATTCGTTTCATTATGCTTATCAATACCGTGGAATTCCAATAAAACTCTGAATCCCCCCTCCATTAAAAAAAAAAATCATGCATTATATTTTCCACTTATTGAAACAACATCATTTAAGGTGTTAACAAACTTGATATTAGTGCGCCCTTAGAAAGGTTTACTGCAAGACTATATTTCTGAAAGCATGCCTGTTTCTGGTTTTATATATGTTCATTGTTTTACTCGGTTTCCTTAAGGGAATAAATAACAAGTAATCACAAGAAAAAATAATCACATTTTGTATGTGCATTGGTACGTCGGTGCAGCCCTGCATTTTTCCCTCTGCCACTTTTTGTATCGTCCTATTAAAATTTTCTCTTCGTCTATTGTTTTCCTTGTTCATTTATTCCCTTCCCGTCTTCTTTTTATTTCTCTTGCTTTGTTCATGTAAAAAAAAACGGACGTGTGACTCGAACAGTGTGGTGGGGGTAATCAGAAGGACCCTTTCGATGGACAATCAAAATTGAGCTGGATTAGCGGGGGGGGGGGGGGGGGTGGGGAATGAATAACTGGATGAAACCTAGAGGAAAAAGTTCAGCAAAACTCCCGCTATCATGAATGGCCATGCACTGCCAGACATTTTATATTGCGGCTGATGCCCGGATGCCCGCTAGACGCCCCCACCCCCTCCCTCATTGAGCGAGGTAGGCCTAGGTTGGAAAGGTATCAAACCCAATGCACTCTAGCATAATAATATAGTCACGGTAGTATAATGTCGCACGTTATCTTAAATGGTTGCTTGTACCTGACAAGTACCCCCCCCAAAAAAAATAAAAAAATAAAAAAATAAAAAAAAATAAATAAATAAATAAAATAAAATAAAATAAAATAAAATAAAATAAAATTAAAAAAATAAATAAATAAATAACTAAAAAAAAAAAAAAAAAATAGGGGTGAATGGAGGAGGGCAGAATTGAATGGATCAGTAGGAGAACTTCAATATTAAAAAAAGTCAGGGGATAAATATCAAGCATGATTCCACGTATTACAAGTGACATCTGGATGACAGTGTTGACTACAACAGTGATAAGACCCCCAGCCCCCCCCCCCCCCCCGTTCCGTGGGCCATGTTATGGGATACACTCCTCCAACACAACTCGCCACTCCTGCTCTCCACTTCATTGCAACGGAAGCCCACAAGGGCCCCCTCCGGGTCCTCCCCCGCTCTACATCTTTCTATAACCACGCCTAATATATATAACCCTTCCTCCCACATCCATCCCGGATGTATATTGCATTGTCTTATCCTCTGATTTTCTTTTTAAAGGCCCTCTCATATAATGACACACATCATAGGGATTTCAAAAATATAATTTTTCAGGGTTGGAGGAGAACCCCCCTTCTACATCCACACCTAGGTGTATATGCAGTTTTCTACTATCAGTTTTCTTTTCAAACTAGTAAAATTTGTGCATCATTTACCTCTCTTGGGTTATAACAAATGACATTGTAAAGCGCAATGAAGTATTCACGGAATACACTATATAACTGAAACATAATTCTATTCTTATTATTGTTATTTTCATTATTATTATTATTTTTTTTAATTATTATTATTATTATCATTATTATTATTATAATTTCTAATCTCAAAAAATTCGTGGGAGGTGAGAGATGAATCTAAGACAAGGACAATTACCCCGCCGGAAAGTTACCCCCTAGCGCATTTAGCCCTAGGTATCCCAACGACAGCCTCCCTCCTCTCCACCCCCTCCCCTCCCAAAGGGGCTGGGGGCACAATACCCCCATATTTTCAAGTAGATTCAGCCTTTTATTGTCTGATAAGTTACTGTTTTGTTTATAAGTACCCTCCCCCTTTCCCCTTCTTATAAATGCCCCTTATCACTTCCAATGAGCTAAGCCCACTTCCTCTTTTTATAATGCCCCCATCCCACCATTGCGCAATTTTAAAATCCCAGTGCCGTCACTGAACACTGAATTTCAAACTGAAAAGTGAAAATTCAGATACATTTATACATTTTTCTTTCTTACATTGTTTTAAAAATGTTAAAGAAAGGAGGAAAACTAAAATAACAGACCAATAAATGTTTGAGTAAAATCTGATTAGAAATGAGAATGTTATGAATTTTTCAAAGTTGTAATCACTCAAACACAATTTGGCAACCGACTCCGTGACGTTTCTTGTGAGGTCCCATCCCATTTGCCCTGCAGTACTAAAAAAATAAATTTTCTGCTTTTATGCAAATCAACTAAATACCAGGGTGAAATTCCTCTTATATGTAGCTATTTGCGAGCGACTACAAAAAAATTTGGCCTCTATGTTTGATTAAAAGGTTTTTTTTTACAGGTCTACATGACTGTTCTTTACAATAATGCATAAGCTACTGATTTGTTTGTTTCAAGTTAATATCATAGTTTATCTCAGTGAATAATATACAAGGACTTTCAAATTAGCTCTCAGACTGTTGGGCTCGACACTTGCCCAGGCCTGTCATATAAGCCGAGGAAAGGGGGGGGGGGAGGGTGGGGTGGGGGGGGGGGGCAGAGAATGGGGATTTGTAGTTCCGTGACTTCGCTCCCTTGCAGATTAATATAGATGCAGTATTTTTCCACTTAACTAACACGATAAAAACTACCTTCGAAAAATAAACCCTGGGGCAATTTCAAAGGCCTATTGTACTGCCCATAGAAATCAGGTTCGGATTACGTAATACGCCATTGTATTGTTCGCACATTTCTAAAGGTGATAGACAGGGCTATTGAAATTGTCTTGAGTTTATTTTTCGAAAGTAGTTTTTATCTTTTGACAAACATGGCACAATATAAATGGTCACTATTATTATTATTTACAAATCCCGTATACTACAAGGCCCAAAAATAGAATGGGTAACACTGTCTTTCCGCCCACTCGCAAGGAAAAATGATGTGACATAAATTATTTTACAGTAAAAAAATGGAAAATATTTATATTTTCTAGTGCTCTGATATTGTTTCTTACTCGGTCTCTTCACCATTCCCTCGCGTATTAATGAGGTAGTGTTTCTAAAGACTGTTCTGTAGAAACGCAGTTTAAGTCAAGGCCTCGGAAGTAAGGGGCGGGCTATACTCAATTTGCCCCCGCCCATAGCGAGACAAGAACCTCTATTGCACTTAATAATTTGCAGTAAACAATGAATAAGCTTTCCTTAGTGGTAAAAAGTACGAAGTTTTATGGAGTTCAACAGCCCAAAATATCAATAATCTTACTAGGTAGCTATAAGCTCCCTCTTATTTTCCGGTATGTCTTCGGGCGGCCGCATGGGGCGGGGGGGGGGGGGGGGAACTTTCCTCTTTTATTGGTCCCCCCCCCCTCCATCATGACAATAAATTTTGCTGTATCGCGATAAAAAAAAAATTAGTGCTCTAAAATAAAGAGGCAAAATTTCACCATACCAAAACCAAAATTTTCTCACAAATCATGGTCCCCACGCTCCGTTACATAATATACTGGTGATGAAACAGCACTGGAAACAGTGCCTATGTTGATAGAATCCCGGTGGCGTAAAAGGGAGGGGGCAGAAGTTTAACTCTATCAGTTAGTGGGCTACAAAATAGTTTTGCCCCCTCCCAAACACACACAAAACCATAATTTTGCAGTATGGCAACATTGAAAAAAACTTAAATTTTTTCAATAGATGAAGTACTTATTATCGCGTACTATAGAAACTCAATCTACATGCGAGACCACGATTTTGTGGGACAGAGGCTCGATCTCTTCTATATAAAAAGGGGTAGGGGAGAAGAAGGATCGATGCTGATGATGATTTAAACATCAATTGAGTGAATATAATATGTACATTACCATAGCGGGGGAACCGGGGTTCGGCAAGGGGCTCGATGGGCCCTCTGCCGATTTCCGAAATCAAGCAAAGTGTCCTTGCTTTGACAAAAGAAAATCTCCTGAGCGAACAAATGCCCTCCTGTCAATTGCCAATCCTGTGATAAAAATTGTCCTTTATTTATCTGATTTAGACTGCTGCACTGAGAAAATGATCTCTCTTAATTTATAATATAATAATTATAATTATAATTATAATTTGCGTGTGTTCTTGTTCCATCCCAGCAACAGTCACATCCCCGCCCCCCCCCCCTGCCCCCTCCCTGTATAACGTACGAACGTTCAGTCTTTAAAAAAATAATTGTTTTATCGAATACATTGAATTTATCAACAGTCTTTTCACTAACGCCTTTGCGACTAGAATATCCATTAGGCCTGTGTGACATTGACAGCCGATACACCCCCGGCCTTAGTATAGGCCCTATGACGAAATTTAGTGGAATCTAGCTCTGCCTCCACATGGATTACAAATCTTCTATGCTTTTTCAAAGTTCAAGTATATAATGCCAAGGAGTGTAACAACCCATGAAGAAGATTTTTTTTCTTTGTTAAGAAAACAAACTGTTTGTTATTTTACACTATTTTTTTTTCTTCTTCTTCTTCTTCTTTTTTTTTTGGGGGGGGGGAGGGGGAGGGGGTTCACATTTTTTCGCTGGGGAAGGGGGGGGGGGAGGAGGACGAGTATGTCTCGTTTCAATGGTTATAGCAGATAACTCCTTGGTTATAGCATGGGAATGTATTAATGTAACTAAGATTCCCTGGTTATAGCAATTAAGGATAGGCAAGCCATCTCCCCATTCATGTATTAGTACCCCTTATGCACTGGATATCAGCTGGTTAACCCTTGGGTAAACAGGCGGCCTTCCAGTGGTCATGACGAGTCCACAAGAGGTCATGACCCTTAATTGCACAACAAATGGAGGATAAGAGCGTGAATAGTGTCCATGTAGTAGAAGTTTGTATACTTTGCATGCACTATATAGCTTTGACTATATATAGTAAACATGAGCTGTACATGTGGGGAGTTCTCACTTGTTTTTCTTTCCTCCGCTCATTACATGGTATTTATGGATAAACTTTATACATTAGTTTCATCATGACAAATTTTTGTGACAATAATAAAAACAATATTAATAATAATAATAATAATAATAATAATAATAATAATGATAATAATAATAATGACAATGATGAAGATGATAATTATGATAGTAATAACAACGATCATAATAATAAAATAAAAATGAGTAGTAGTAGTAGTAATGACAATAATAAACCAACTCTGCACGGTTTATACTTTACTTTGATTTTTGTTAGTTTGCTAAAAAGAGTGTAGGCCTACTACTACTACCACTCTAAAAATTTATAGGACGAATTAATAATCAGTCACCAACAGAAATATATTGAACACCCTGAGCCCCTGCCAAGCCCTATACTTCCCTTATTGAACAATATTATTAACGTACATGGTTTGCTTTATTGACAAAAAAAAAAAAAAAAAAAAAAAAAAAAAAAAAAATCCTGGAAATAGACTAACTCTTAGCTGACGTCACGTAACGACCAGAGCACACGTAATTGTATAGACGTCACGTAATGACTAGTCAAGGTACACGTTACCTAAATGACAAAGCACACGTTACATTAACTGACGCTTCTGAACCCTTTGGCCACCTATGGCCGGAGGGGTCAGTAACGTCTGTAAAAGTAAAGTACACGTACCCTTAAACACAAGTGACGTGATGACCAAAAACAGTACGCGTACTGAATACTGGCTTCTGATTGGTCAATATAGGTACGTGTATCGAAAATCAAGTACGCGTGGTGAGTAGACGTAAGTAGACCCCGATGGCTTGCCATAGTGATGTGGCTGAAGAATGCAATTCCACCATACGGGCTGGCTCGAATAGAGCAAGGAGAGGGGAGTTTTATTCCCATCTCCTTGAATAGAGTCAGCCCGCCGCCACAACACAGTATGATGGGTACATGCACAAACAACAACAACGACAAGATAAACAAAGTACCATGGAAAGGCAGCTTTCCTATCGCGAGATAATGTGGCAAAAAAAAGGGTGAAAATGATATAGTATCAACTTGTCAAGTACTGAATATTCATTTCAGCCATCGCTGCGACAGGTGTAAAATATGATTAGGGACCCAGGAAATCGTGCGTTCGCAAGCCAAATGAACCCGCTCGGCCGATAAAACTTAGCTGAAACAAACGACGAAGCGCCCAAAACAGGAGACCCTGCCGATCTTTGCCTGTCAATTCTTACCGCAAGGACTCCATATATGGCAAAGCTATTTGCCAACTTGCCGCCTTTCGTCCTGTCAGGCGACCAATTACGAACCTCGAGAAGTGTCAATCATCCGGAAGTTGTATTCCCTCCGTGCTGAGAAGCAGAGGAAAATACATGAAAAAGTCCAGCTGAGAGGTATGGGCGGCCAAAAGGGCCAAAATTAATAATATTGATAATAAACAAAATTACAGAAATAAACAAAGATTTAGAAACAGACATCAAGATAATGCAGAAATAAAGAGTAATTAAAGACAACCATACATTTTAAGATGATCACTACAGAATTAAAGCAATTTTAGAAATAAAAATAACACGGGAATAAAGACAGCTTTAGAAATAAAGATAACAATTCAGAAATAAGGACAACTTCACAAATTAAGATAACTGCAGAAATAAGGACAACCACAGAATTAAAGAAAGCTCCGGGATAAAGATATCTGCAAAAATAAGGACAACCACAGAAATAAGGACAACCACAGTATTAAAGAAAGCGAGTTCGGAGATGAAGACAACCACGGAATATTAAAGACAACTGCAGAAATAAGGTTAACCCACCACATGATTAAAGAAAGCTTTGAAGTTTAAGACAACCACGGAATTAAAGATATCTGCAGAAATAAAGACAACCACAGAATCAAGTTTAGAAAGGTTTAGATAATGACTGAAATTAAGTCTACCATAAAAACGAAATGTCCGCTAAAATTAAACTCTAATACAATCATATGGTCAAAAACTCAAACAAACTGACAATAAAAGGACAAGAGAGGGCGTGCATGAAAGCAGTGCACGTCTGCAACACAGAACTCCTAGTTCTGTGGTCTGCAACCACGGTGCCAGTGCGTGTCGAAGCCGTTTAGAAGATGGTAGTCTAGTATTCGCAGACCCTAATTTCAGCAAAAATTTCTACCGTTTAATGGGGAAACCTAGACCCCTTTATCCCTTTCTGTGCATCAATGTGCACCCCCAATTCGATGAGATATCTATCAAAGAGCATTTGTTTGAAATTTAAAGAGACTGAAAGAAAATCTGAGTTAGCGGGGCCACTTAGAGCGCCCCCTTGTCGAATAATTTGGAAATTCCACCTCAACAAAAGTGTCAAATCGGTGAATATTTTTACCAGTTTGGGGGCTCCATAGACCCCTTTATCCCTTTCTGTGCATCAATGTGCACCGCTAATTCGATGAGATATCTATCAAAGAGTATTTCTGTGAAATTTCAAGAGATTTAAAGAAAATCTGAGCTAGCGGGGCCACTTCGAGCGCCCCCTTGTCGAATAATTTGGAAATTCAATAGAATAAAAAACATCAATTCGGTGAATATTTTTACCAGTTTGGGGGCTCTATTGTCCCCTTTATCCCTCTCTGTGCATCAGTGTGCACCCCTTATTCGATGAGATATCTATCAAAGATCATTTCTGTGAAATTTAAAGAGATTTAAAGAAAATCTGAGCTATCTGGGCCACTTAGAGCGCCCCTTTGTCGAATAATTTGGAAATTCCGCCTCAACAAAAGTGTCAAATCGGTGAATATTTTTACCAGTTTGGGGGCTCCATAGACCCCTTTATCCCTTTCTGTGCATCAATGTGCACCCCCAATTCGATGAGATATCTATCAAAGATCATTTCTGTAAAATTTGAAGAGATTTAAAGAAAATCTGAGCTAGCGGGGCCACTTCGAGCGCCCCCTTGTCGAATAATTTGGAATTTCAATAGAATAAAAAACTTCAATTCGGTGATTTTCTTTAAATCTCTTTTAATTTCACAGAAATTATCTTTAAAAGATATCTCATCGAATTAGGAGTACACATTGATGCACAGAAAGGGATAAAATGATATATGGAGACCCCAAACTGGTAAAAATATATTCGCCGATTTGACGATATTGCGTTCTGATCATTACATCTCATTCCATTCCCATACTCCATGTACTCCGTCTTGTTTGTTTTCAATTTCCTGCCCTAATCTCCTTGCCTGTTTCCTATCTCACTAATCCCTGCTCCATCCAACAACACCTACTAATCCATTCCAGCTGTATATTATGTAACTACCCTCTGGATACATGCACTGTGTAAATATATGTGAGTTGCTAGATCAAGGAGTTCTGTGATAACTCCTTGGTTAGATGAATAAAACTTCCTTTGCAGTTTGATACTACATCAAGGCAGTCAGGAGTTGTTCTTTGTATGCAACAACATAATACAGAATGAGAACATAAAATACACTTTTATTAAGGCGGAATTTCCAAATTATTCGACAAGGGGGCGCTCGAAGTGGCCCCTCCAGCTCAGATTTTCTTTAGATCTCTTAAAATTTCACAGAAATGATCTTTGATAGATATCTCATCGAATTAGGGGTGCACATTGATGCACAGAAAGGGATGAAGGGGTCTATGGAGCCCCCAAACTGGTAAAAATATTCACCGATTTGACACTTTTGTTGAGGCGGAATTTCCAAATTATTCGACAAAGGGGCGCTCTAAGTGGCCCCGCTAGCTCAGATTTTCTTTAAATCTCTTTAAATTTCACAGAAATGATCTTTGATAGATATCTCATCGAATTAGGGGTGCACATTGATGCACAGAAAGGGATAAAGGGGACAATGGAGCCCCCAAACTGGTAAAAATATTCACCGAATTGATGTTTTTTATTCTATTGAATTTCCAAATTATTCGACAAGGGGGCGCTCGAAGTGGCCCCGCTAGCTCAGATTTTCTTTAAATCTCTTGAAATTTCACAGAAATGCTCTTTGATAGATATTGCATCGAATTAGGGGTGCACATTGATGCACAGAAAGGGATAAAGGGGTCTATGGAGCCCCCAAACTGGTAAAAATATTCACGAATTTGACACTTTGGTTGAGGTGTAATTTCCAAATTATTCGACAAGGGGGGCGCTCTAAGTGGCCCCGCTAACTCAGATTTTCTTTCAATCTCTTTAAATTTCAAACAAATGCTCTTTGACAGATATCTCATCGAATTGGGGGTGCACATTGATGCACAGAAAGGGATAAAGGGGCCTAGGTTTCCCCATTAAACGGTATAAATTTTTACTGAAATTAGGGTCTGCGAATACTAGACTACCATCTTCTAAACGGCTTCGACACGCACACAGGCCTGACCATAGACAAATTAAAACTTATAGACGGAAAGGTAGCACGCGCGGATTTGCCTCATTTACATATAAGCTGCAGCGTCACCATTCAGTCTAAGCGTATTTAAGCGTATTTAGGCTCCGCCCATTTGGTAACATTTCATTTTTCCCGAAGCCCCCGATACCAAAAAATATCGATAAGTATCGAGAAACACCTTATGCATTATTAATTTTTGTTTTGCATACTCCGATTTATCAAACTTTGATTGGACCGGACCTTATGAATATGAATGTTCTTCAAAAGGAATGATTTGACCTCTTTTCGTCACTTCCGCTGTGAATTTCACGTCACCGCACAAATTAAAAAAAAATTGTGGAAAGTTTAGAGGTGAGTACACATGTATTTATGCTTAATTTTCGAAAATTAGAATATATTTAGAACAAGTTCTGCCACTGTGAGTAATCTGTTTCAATTTCTCTACATTTTGAAGGGATTCTACACAGCCGTATGTCATGAAACAATGTGTAATATACTCTCGAACTTTCAAAACAATTTTCATCGTCATGAGCTAATGTTGCAGCTCGATTTCCCTTACCACCCTGTCACTCGTGGCGGTTTACCCGGACTTTCGGGCGGGGCTATCTCGATGCGTTTCGATAGATGATTACTGAATTAGATTCAGAGAGATGACAATAGCCGAAAGATTTAGTAAACCTCTAAATAGATCGAACTTAGTCTGTAGACCCTAGAGGTCTATGTCAATGATTTGGTTATCTAAGTTAGATGTAGACGCATAGACCCTGTTAATTTCTGGAAGACAAAGGGCCCAGGTGAGGCCCTTTCTAAATTAGATCTAGATCTACTGTAGGCTATTCATTATTCTTGTGTGGATTTTTAAATATTTTTTTATTTTTAAATTTAGAATGAGGAGGGGGCTCCATGTTGATATTTTTTTTCCAGAGACCAGTCCAGATCCCCGCCCAGGTCCAGGTCTACTTTGAGTAAATGTTACACACACAGTTTGCTAAATATAAGTTATAACGCCGGGTTGTAGGCTTTGGCCCACTTTTTTTTTCTAAACTTGAGCCAAGACCAAACAAAGCCAAGGCAAGCATGATGATGTTTTATTTTTTTTTTCTAGAGAGAGAGAGAGAGAGAGAGAGAGGGGGGGGGGGGGTCATATTTAGTCTTGATTCTAGACCAGAATCAAAACCCAGGCAATAATAGTGGGATGGCCTTTTTTGCTTTGTTTCAGTATCGCATTCATTAGTCTCATCATGTTGACTTTGATTTCCCTCAGATAATAACATGGCAAGGAACTAACTTGTGGCTGATCTACTTGAAGACCTAACAGACGTCTGCGTACTTGCACAACTCAACAACTGTTGCAGGTGCCGGATGAAGTGGACTTTGATGAGACTTGAGAAATAAACAGGTAGGTACGTTTAGACCTAACTAGTTAGACTAGACCGAAAATTCTGTCTCTCGTTGTTAGCCTCTTTATAGAGACAGAAGCGGGCCATTTGATCTCCTGTAGCTGTGCAAACCGACTACACGCCGACGTAGTCGGAGAAATCGCTATTTATTTTTCCTCATGCGTATATGATTAAATTGATTAGGCCTAGGCTCTACTCATTCAAGAATCTGTTCAACTTACCAATTTGTCTGTATAATCCGTTTAATGCACCTTTTTCAGGTAATTCAGGGTCCAAGGTATTCTCTGTTTGAAAATCTTGCAGCCGTTGTGTAGTCGGTGTGTGGTCTTAGGTTTGCTTAGTAGATCGAATGGCCCGCTTCTTCCAAGTGAAGAGGCTAACGAACGAGAGACAGAATTTTCGGTCTAGTTAGACCTAGACCTATTACAGCTAAAAATTATAGGTCTGGTAGTGGTAGTGTATCCAGGATCAGTTTACTTGGGGGGGGGGGGGGGTGATGTGTTCACAATAAAGAGAGACAGTTTTTAGTTTACATTGTCCAACCAAAACAGCAACAACAAAGTCATCAATTTTTTTCTGAGAGAATAGACATTTCATTTGTCCTTTTTCTTTATCCACCACTGAGATCTGTTTTCTTAAGTGTAGTATTACATCAGCTTTTTTAGTGTCTTTAAAAATCAGTTTATGAGATCTTTAGGGGATGTTCAGTATGATGTTCGTATAAATAAAATTTTTAGTCCTCTTAATAATTATGTTAAACATTTTATTTATTCCTGCAAATAGAAACAAACCAAATAAGATGGATGAACTTATGTTATTGATAATATTTATTATATTATTATTATTATTATTATTATTATTATTATTATTATTATTATATTATTATTATTATTATAATTATTATTATTATTATTATTATTATTATTATTATTATTATTATTATTATTATTATTATTAATTATTATTATTATTATTATTATTATTTTCAGGGCCAGAACATTACACTTTCAGTTCAAATCTATGAATCTCTTTAGGATGGATTGTAGTTAGGCTTCATCCTCTTTGAAAACATCAAGAGGGTGAGGATGAGTGTATAAGTGATTTTTTCTTCTTAATATAGGATAATGCTTCTCCACTTCATCTATTAGTATTACAGATGATGATGATGACGATGATGAAGATGAAGGCTTACCCACTGAGAATGAAGACAAATTCTGAGAGGAACAAATAAATACTTAGCTGTTCCAGTTTTGCATGGTAGGTTGCTATCGGGGCGTTGATTTGTTTGTTTTTGTTTGTTTTTGTTTTTTGTTTTTGTTTTTTTTCTGGGGGGGGGGGTGCAGAACAGCCTAATAGTACTCTTCATGATTTTTTTCAACGCCTCTTAATTACCAGCTTCTCCATGGTTATGTGAAGCAGGGAAAATTATAGAATATGTTGAAGGGGGGGGGGGGGCAAAATGATATATTTGCCCTCAATATTATGGGGGGGGGGGGGGCAAGTGCCCACTTGCCACCCCATAATCGACGCCACTGGTTGTTATTAGTATCTCAATACAATCTAGGTACATATTTTTTTTTTTTTTTTACATAAACATAATTTTCTTGAGACTTTACTAATTTGGTTTCTTTTGAATAGCCTTGAAAATTTTATGTGTCCTACTGGACAACCTTTTTTCCTCTTTTAATACTTTTGAGAATTCCCACTTATTATTCTATTTCATATAAAGAGTCAACGTTAACTGTGTTAATAGGAAGCTTTAATTTCAGTATTTTTTTTAAATTCTCATTGTTGCTTTTTAATTATCAAATACACAATGGATTCTATTTTCTAAAATCTTTCTTCTTTTCTTTCAACAGACATGGATTTCTACTTCAGCACTTCAGTGAAATAGTCCCCTGCTTTGATCAACATCACATTAAAATCATACCTGGATTCAAGTATAATATGCATAATTAGAATGACTGAATGGGAGTTTAAAGTTCTTCAGTTATATCTTAACCATCTTACTCACCCCCTCCCCATGTCAAACGTTGTAGTCATATGCAGCCATTTTTGTAGTAGCTCGTTATGTGAGGAGGTCTTCCTCTTCTATGTGGCCTAGTGAGATTACAGGGCCCCTATTGGCCTCTCCTTTATTAAATCTTCTCGCAGTGTATAACAAATTAATAATAATCTAATTAACTGATTCTATGAATTTGTTATTAATTAATTTGTTATTGAATTATTATTTTATTATTCATCTACTGAGAAAATTCATACTATTCAACATTTTATTTGACTTAAAACTATAGAATTAGATCTCTATGTGTGTTTCTCCCCCCCCCCCCCCCTTTTATAGTTAGATTTATGATACTAGTATGCAATATACATGTACCAACTAAAAGGGTGATGAATTATTTAATTTAGATTTCTTAGAACTGTCAACATTATCTTTGCTTTTAAGAGTAAAATTGTTGTCATTGGTGTGTGTTGAACTTGAAACTTAGATGGTCATTTATTTCTTTTATCATTTCTTCTTTTGTGGGGTGTAGTGGGTAAATAATTTTTAAATAACACGATAAAAACTATTTTTTTTAAAAATCAACTCAAGGCAATTTCAATAGCCCTGTCTATCACCTTTAGAAATGTGCGAACATTACAATGGCGTATTATGTAATCCGAACCTGATTTCTATGGGCAGTACAATAGGCCTTTGAAATTGCCCTTGAGTTTATTTTTCGAAAGTAGTTTTTATTGTGTTAAATGGAAATTCAAATAATTTACTTCTTGGAAAGGGATTGAAATTAATAAGGTATGATTCAATAAGATTGAAATTCATTTTTTTTTAAATGCGTGCCCCCCCCCCCCCCACCATTTCTAGAACGAAAACCTTTTTTTTTTTTTTTTTTTTTTTTTTTTTTGTCAAATTTTGGAGGGCTGGGGGAATTTTTTTTTGTCGCCACCCCACCCCCCACTGAGCGACTTTTTGAGAGCTGGCGAGACCAAAAAAGTACGGGTCTCTCTCCAAGGCAAGCAGTTTAAACATTGACAAACCAGCATTTGTGTGCCCCCCCCCCCCCCTATACAAAATCATGGATCTGCCCTGTTTGTACTACTCTCAAGAAGAGAATATTAGTTGACCTTGACAAGGTATTGTAGTATATGAAAAGAGGGTATGACTGCAGATAAATTATATAGATTATGTTGGGTTTTTTTTAAAAGGAGAATAATTAAACATACAAATAAGAAGTAAGACAATGTCTAAACTTCTCTAAAGACTGTCCTCATTTCTGTATGCAAGAAAATTTTTATTAAAAAGTGAGAAAATCTAAACGTATTTCTGATTCGACGTGTGTAAACAATTGCATCTTAAATTTTGATTGTAAGAAAGATATACATGTACATTGTAATTTAAAATTATTCTGTGAACATGCATGATAAAAGTCCTCTCACGTTATATCATTGAAATGAACCATAGGGGAGGGGGGCTGAAATGAACCAGGACGTGGGATCGAGGTGTATGTATAAGAGAGAGAGAG
This sequence comes from Heliocidaris tuberculata, assembly GCA_025618425.1. Lineage (NCBI taxonomy): Eukaryota > Metazoa > Echinodermata > Echinoidea > Camarodonta > Echinometridae > Heliocidaris > Heliocidaris tuberculata. The sequence goes on from CM046848.1 coordinate 65,963, forward strand.
GTGGAAGAAAAGAAGATGAGAAAAGGCGGAAGTGAAAAGATTTGGTGAAAATGAACTTAGAGAAAGGGGGGGGGGGGAGTGAGAGAGAGAGAAAGAAAGAAAGTGAAGAATAAAGGTGTAAGTATATTAAATCAGTTCGGGTCAGTTAAAATGGACGAATTTTCAAGGTTCATAATTCTCTTTGAAAGGTATGTTCAAAAGGCTATAAGATTTACAAACTTGGCAGCAATGCGAAAGTTGCCCCTAAAGAAAATCTTAGGATACCTCTTCCCCTACACCTAATATTTTATTCTTACTTTGCCTTCCATCATACCCACCCCCCCCCCATGTTTTTTTTTTTATAACTGCTTTATCCTACTGGTCAAAGAGTGTACATTTATTAATTTCTTTGAAAAAAAATACTTATTATGAATGTAAAAGTTTTTCTCTTAATTCGGGAAATGTCATAAATATCAACATTTATCTTCTTAATAACCACGGCACATGTACAACTCGACCCTTTTGTGCTGAAAATCACATGTTGTGACCTAATTATCATAAAGATTTAATGACACCATATGAATGACGCCCATTCGTCAATTATCGATGCGCCGTCATTAGCCAAGTGATGAATACATTAACATACATGAATAAATTAAGCGGACTTGACCTTTCTTAGTGCGCATGCGTGACACTGATCCACGTTTTTATTTTACTTGCATGTACAGCATATACGCGGTAGGAAGCATCTTACAAAATGAATAATGCATAGGGGCTTCGGGCGCGTTCAAATCGTGGCCAAATGTTACAGTGTAATGGCGGCCGCTTTAGGGGCTTGGGCCTGACACTGGCGTGTTTACATTGGGCCGAAAAAGAGATATTTGGCGATCGCGATATCTCACTGTGCGCTGGGGCTGTGCGCTCACTTCAGGTTGGTCCTCTAGGTCTCTCTGCCTGCGCTGCAGACGTGTACTGCTTTCATGCACGCCCTCTCTTGTCCTTTTATTGTCAGTTTGTTTGAGTTTTTGACCATATGATTGTATTAGAGTTTAATTTTAGCCGACATTTCGTTTTTTATGGTAGACTTAATTTCAGTCATTATCTAAACCTTTCTAAACTTGATTCTATGGTTGTCTTTATTTCGCAGTTATCTTTAATTCCGTGGTTGTCTCAAACTTCAAAGCTTTCTTTAATCCTGTGGTTGGTTGACCTTATTTCTGCAGTTGTCTTTAATATTCCGTGGTTGTCTTCATCTCCGAACTCGCTTTTTTTAATACTGTGGTTGTCCTTATTTCTGTGGTTGTCCTTATTTCTGCAGATATCTTTTTCCCGGAGCTTTCTTTAATTCTGTGGTTGTCCTTATTTCTGCAGTTATTTTAATTTGTGAAGTTGTCCTTATTTCTGAATTGTTATCTTTATTTCTAAAGTCGTCTTTATTCCCGTGTTATCTTTATTTCTAAAATTGCTTTAATTCTGTAGTGATCATCTTAAAATGTATGGCTGTCTTTAATTACTCTTTATTTCTGCATTATCTTGATGTATATTTCTAAATCTTTGTTTATTTCTGTAATTTTGTTTATTATCAACATTATTAATTTTGGCACTTTTGGCCGCCCATAGTGAGGCGACTTGTGTCGCGACGTTGTCCCTAGCGATATTTCCCAGCTGAGACCACGCCTTCATGCATGGACTTCCTATTTTCCCCACTAGCGGTGGCTACGTGTACACTAACCCCCAGGCATCTAGGCCGCCTCCTCGCGTATGCATGGCTGAGCACGTGATGTCCCCGCCCCTCGGCGGACCACCGTCAACTACATATTGGGGGAAGACAAATGAAAACAAAACGAGCACCAGAAGGAGGAATACGGAACAAGCAAATGATATGGATTTGTAATGCACACATATCGGGAATCCTTCAAGACATAACACAGGAAGAGTTTAAATTCCAAAGAGAGCCAGAACCACCTTTGTAACAGCAGACAAAAAGCATTTGTTAAACAGATTGCGATATTGTGTGATACATTAGAAGGAACCCATTTATTCTCTCGTTTAAAGACGGCACAGTGAACAGTGTTCTGATATTATAACTCAAATTTCACCCAAAGTGGATCTGCCCCGCTTTGGAATCAAAACTCCTCAGAAAACTTTCAACGGTGTAATGCAAATTCAAGCACAACTCCTCAAATTTAATGATGATTAAGGGTAGCGGTTTTAAGTACAGGGAGGGGGATTCTGGGTGGTACGAATGTATCGCCTGTGAGTATTGGAAGCCCAACGACCCATGTTTTGAATGGAAACATCAGGCACCCCTGCCATGGCGGCAGAAGTTGAGGCCCCAATACGAAAGGAATGGGAAGAATAGAAAAATACCGGTAGGTTACAAAAGGTTATTGCCCGTTTCAACATCGCATTAAAGGCATTGATTAACTTTGCCCAGGATTGAAAAAAAAAAAAAATCACTGTTCCAGCTAACGCTGCAATCATAATTGCAAACCTTTAGCTCAGACAGGAATCGCCTGAGTTTTATAAGCTGATCGGTCGTTTATATATCAAGATATTTACGATTGAACATTGATGTCGGGATAGAGTACCACCGAACCCTAAAGAACTCTTACGGTTGGCATACCTCGCTCTATCACAGAATACCGTACGGGCTGGAAACCCGCTCTGAAATCGCCAAGCGCTGGTGCTTGGTTTTTGTGACTGCAGCGCAGCGAAGAAGCCGAGCGACTTGCGCTAGCGATTTTCTCTTTTTTAGGATAGTAAACGGGTTCCATTTTCTCCCATACTTTCACATATCCTTAATTATATATGTAGTTAGAGGACTGCACACAATTCACTGGCAATTGAGCTGATTTCACAATTTTTCACAAAGTTAATCAACCACTTGAAATTGGTGCCTCGTTGAAGGCAGTGAGTCAAAATGTCGGGAAAAGGCAGTCCTATGTGGGCCACGGAGAGCTAGGTATGCACTTACTGCGCGAATTGGACACATGTTTGGCATATTATTCGGCGGGATGACAATACAGCACCCCCGCCCTTCCGAATTGTTACGTGCATTTCTGACATACGACCTATGCCCCGCATGTGTACGTCTCCCTCCGAAAGGGAAACGGGATCGTGCCCGGATTAAGTTGTGAATTCCCCCACCCGAAGAAAACCAAAGAAGGCGCCGAGAAAGGCCGCCTGCAATAAGGCTAATTCCAGGGGCGGCGCCAGGGTATTTTGATAGGAGGGGCAAGACGACCTAAAGTTGACGTCATATTTTTTCTCCATTAAATAACAGGGGTAATATTGAGTTATATGTTTAAGAGCTCTCTTTTTAATACTCCTCTTTCTTCTTTCTTCCCTTTTCTTCCCTTTTCTTCCTCCTTTTCTTCTTTTTTCATCTTTTTCTTTCTTTTTTCACTACTTGAAAAATCATGGGGGGGGGGGGGGGGGTCGCCCCCTCCCCCCCCCCCCCGTAGCGCCGCCCCTGGCTAATTCGTAGCTATTATTACAGACATGCGCCAAGGAATTGACTATGGACTTAAGAATGGGCATGTGTTATGGGACACCTTGTATCACGGCGAGCATGCTTGCGCCGGCATCCGTTCCACTAGGCGACGGACAAAAAAAGGAGCTTGTCACGTCAGGCCATCCTAATGTTTGCATGCCAAAAGCTACTCCCGAAATATAAGTACTTATTGTTGCCCCTGCGTACCCCTTCCAAGAGAGATAGGATATAAGCTGAGCGCGCCCTGCTCAACATTTGGACTCATACTTATATTATAGTGATATTGCAACCTAAACAGCTCAAATGCAGCCCAGGCTTTCCTACAAGTGTGATGTGTGCTTGGCGCCCGTGAGGCGACCAGCAGGTGTTCTCTCTCTATATGAAGTTCTCCTAAAGATGGTATCCAGAGGAATTCCGTCTTATACAGCATCTTTCTGCGCCCCGTGGGGCCTCGGTTAACGATTGCATTGATTCTGCGCTATGTTCCGTATCATATACTTCGTTTGACGAGGCTGAACATCTCGTCGCCCGGATTGGTAATAAGGCGCTCATGGGGAAAGCAGATATCAAATCTGCGTCCCGCTTGCTCCCTGTGCACCCCTCCGATTTCGAACTTCTGCCTTGACGGCGAATATCATTACGATAGGTGCTTGCCCATGGCATGCTCAATTTCATGTGCCCACTTTGAGCGTTTTAGTACTTTCCTCGAGTCTTGTTGTCGTACAATTGCCAATACAGATCGCATTCTGCATTATTTGGACGATTTCTTCTTCGTGGGCGCAACACGGGAAGAGTGCGAATCGTCATTTCATGGCTATGTGCGAAGCTTTTGGAGTACTGATAGCCAGCGAGAAAACGGAAGGGCCCGTTAATTCCCGCTATCACGTGTTGGGGGCTCGAAATCGATGCAGCGGCGCTCAAAGTGCGGGTTCCTAGGGCTAAAGTCGAAGCCTTGCAGTCAATGTTGATCGACTTCACAGCGAAAGAGAAGCTTACGTTGCGGCAGTTACAATCACTGATCGGGAACCTCAGTTTTGTGTGTAAAGTCGTGGCTCCCGGGGGAGCCTTTCTGAGACGGCTCATAGACCTCACCAAGGGGGTCCGACACCCCAGCCATCGGATACGCTTAACTGACGGGGCATAGGCTGATTTGCGAGCATGGTCTGCACTTTTGTCTGACTTCAATGGCACGGTTATGTTTTCGCATTGAACATGGCTTGCTAGCTAATAGTCATTTTCAGTTCTTTACGGACGCGGCGGGTAGCATTGGCTTTGGTATCACTTTACAGAATAAATGGGCACAGGGCAGATGGCCGGCGGAAATACTAGCGAAGAATTACTCCATCACCTTCTTAGAGCTCTTTCCGATAGTTGTGGGTGTCCGTTTGTGGGGGGCTCGTCTCGCAAACATGAAGGTGCTCTTCTGGTCGGATAACCAGACGGTCGTCCATGTAGTTAATTCGTTAACTTCTAAATGTGCCCATATTATGAAGCTACTTAGGTTGTTAGTTGTTCTTTGTTTGGAGCATAATATTCTATTCAAAGCTCGCTATGTGCCAGGCTCTTGCAATGAAGTAGCTGACTCCCTCTCTCGTTTTCAGCTGGACAGGTTCCGCCGGTTGGCACCAGGCGCAGACCGGATAGGCATCCAAGGAAAATAGAAAATTGGACAGATGATGTTGTTTGTTTTCTCAAAGCTATTTAAAGTATCCTTTGAGTTTGGCCATGGAATGGGTATAACCTATCAGTGCAGAAAATAGAAATTGTCGTGGTTTAATCAGGACACTATGTATCAACAAGGAAAATGAAATCTGTTGTACCTGCAAATATCCTACTTTCTGTCATCTAAATCCTAATTTTCTCCTACTAGTTTTCCTTTGGTGTGCTTGAAAGCCCGAGATGGACCTGAACGTGAAGTTCTGCTCCTGAAATGACTGTCTATCTGGACAGATCTGGTGTCAATTCTGAGAAAACACTGTTGTGTGTAAGTGAGCCATTACATTTTTAGGCGTTATGGTGAAATATGTTATCCCTCATTCACTATGTACAGTATCGGTTTATTGCGTGCAACGCTATGGTGACATCATTCCACCTCAGTAGACATATACACGCAAGTGTGTGCGTACACCACACTGAATGATAGACTTATTCCACGATTAGGCCCATTAAAAAAAATTTTTTTTTTACAAATATTAACTTTATCTTTTGCAAGTATGGAACTCTTTATCTCATAATGATGTAAAATATTTAACTGTTAGATCTAATATAGATCTAGATATAAGTACATGACAGTGGCTGTAACTCCATGGAGCTCCACCAGCAATGCCGTTAGGCGCCTAACAGCGGTGGGGGTGGAGCTCCCTGGTGTAAGTGGTGCTACATGTAAATCTACCTCATATACATTAGATCTAACAGTTAGATTTTTGATATCATTATGAGATAAAGATTACCATACTTGCAAAAGTTAAAGTTAATATTTGTAAAAATGTAATAACTCACATACACACAACAGTGTTTTCTCAGAATTTACACCAGATCTATTCAGACAGTCATTTTGGGAGCAGAACTTGACGTTCGAGTTCATCTTCTTCACACGATCACGCACTGCACTACATACTGCACGTATCTCGCATTACTAGTGCACTGCACTGCACATAACTAGTCGCATGCACATCCATACCATCGATCTCTACCTTTCGTGGATAGAGATTGATGGCACGTACATCGCATATGCATGCACTGCTCTTGACCAGAGCCATCCATGTGTATGGATGGCTCTGCTCTTGACGCTCAAATACTGCCCTCTCTCGTCGGTGGCGCAAGTCCTGTCAAAAAATAAAAAAATAAAAAATAAAAAATCGCGCCCCGGCGCCGAGTTGACGACGTCCCCTTCAACCATGGTCGGAGGTGAAACTTTGGCCGTCCCATTCGAACGACGGGTCGCCCCCGCGACCTTTCCGGCTGACTTCTTCTTGCTCTGCTTAGGCATTTTAACCGCTGTTGAAATTCACAGCACAGTATCCCAGTAGCTAAAAAAATAGAGTTTCAATCCAAACAGCGACGCGTTCTAAAACTCAAAGAATTAAAGAGCTCATATGTTTTTTGTTTTTTTTCCGACCCCCAATTGCAAGAATATGGTTTGTAAATAAATAATAGAATATTGAAATAAAGGTTTCATTAATTTTAGCAAATAAAATATTTTTTTTTGCATAAAATGTACCCTTTATTATTGCCCTTATTGAGCCAGATTTCCCAAACAGGCCGATAAACATCGAAGCGGGGTTGGCCTGCTATGACGTCACTGGGTAGAGTTGATCAATTCATCAGGTGCATGTAACGCGCGCTATTGAAATCGTGTGTAAAAACAACAACATCAACGAGAGTCGCTTTCTTTTGGGGGAATTTTTACGTTTTGTGGCAAAATGCCACGAAATTGCGTTGTGGGGGGGGGGGGGGGGGTTACAATACTTCGAAGAACCCCAACATCAGTTTCTTCACCTTTCCAAAGCTCAATAAGCAACGGAATTTGTGGGTGAAGTTTGTGAAAATTCGGCGAAAAGATTTCACAGCAGCAACACACAGCACTGAAGCATGCACGAATTTGTAGCGACCATTTCGAAAAATCTTGCGCTGATTTTGTGGACTCAGTTCGAAGTCATAGTATCGTTTTTTCCAAAAAATGTCAAGTGACAAGTTAAAACCAACCTTTATTAGGTGTTTCACCAGATATTTCACTGCTGTGACCAATATTAGGAAGAAAAGAGCGATTCTCGTAGAGTAGCTATGTTCTTTTCTTCCACGGTAGCTAGTGTATCAGATCTAGCCCAGTTCTCAAGCGGAGCCCTACGGGGTTTCACCGCGTCGCTGTACATGTAGCCTACCATGTGTAAGGGTCTGACTACTGGGTATGATTGCCTGCGATGTGATTTCTTTTTAACCCATGGTTTTGAGTATCAAAAGATCTAATATCTGTAGACATTTAATCATATAGTTCTTCATTAAATTTTGAGATATAAACCATAAATAATTGTGAGTACAAAATGTTCGTATCGGCGGCGCGCGTGTCTGTGTGTGTATGTGAATATCCAATCTTGATGATGGCCCAGTTGAAAAGCAAGTACAGTCGGCTCTGACTTTTTAAAGTTTTCGTGCATGTAAACTTGTGCGAACTGTCTGAAAAAATGGTTGCTTGTTGGAATAAAATGTTGTAAACTAGTTTTCATATCATATTTAACAAAACTGATGGATTTGGAAACATAATTTTGAAGTATAAAAATCATGTCGACCAAAGTTTCTCTTCACTCGCGGTTGCCAGTCCATGCTGTGTTGTGCAGCAGTACCGCGGAGGTCATACGACTCTACCCAATGACGTCAGTGCTAATTTGCATAGAAAAGTAAACAAGCTAGGATTTTGCCGAATTGGACTGCGAGACATTTTCAAACCCTCAAAAAGGTGATTTTTATTTTTAAAAAAATTGCACTTTCTAGTTGAGCTATTTGAAAAATTTAAAAAGGATTGTTTTCTTTGATACACAGATTTTAATATTACCAAATAAAAACGCATACCACTTCTTTTCTCAATATGTGGCCTTTAATAAAGCACTGTTTCCCAAACTATACAAATGATCCAGCTATTAATCCAGCTCGGTACTGCAAAGCGTCCACAAAATGAAGGAAAACAATTATCGAGGAATAATTGTAGCAGGAACCGAAAGCAGAATTCTGATTTACAAAAATATTGTAAGAGCTAATAACATATCAAAGTGACATTTTAGGTAGTTTAATCACAATTCACAGCTCGATCGCGATCGCATTCGCAATCGCCGTGCGTTGCACTCACTGACTCAGTGACTGGGTTTGGTACTCGGGCTCATATCTTTTTGGAGATATATTTTAATGAATGAATTACTGCAAAATTCCGTTGATATTAATCATGTCTGAGAAATAAACTGAAACTAACAACCGTTCATTTGATTGTATTCATATTACGTTCCATAAATTCTTGATGGATAACATTTTTCTAACTGTGAGGTTTTGCAAAATGTGTGTCCGACCATAGACAAATTAAAACTCATCGCTCAGAGTCCATGCAAACACAGTGCACGCTACGTATACGCACGGCGATTGCGAGCTGTGTCGTGTGATTAAACTGTCTAAAATGTCACTTTTACATCATGTTACATCAAGAAAATTGTAAGATTATCATCTGAGTATTTCATACAATTCTATCAAAAAGAATGGTTAATAAACGTAATCTTAGCTAGCAATCACGACAAAACTTTACACATTGGTATTTCATGATCGATTTAAACCCTCCGGGCTAACTCGGCCTCACTTTTTCCCGTAGTGCCGAGTTCGCCCTAGTGCCGAGTTATAGCCCGACCCCTTTGGTTGAGACACAATGGAATCAAGGTAAAGATGTATCTTAAAATGATGAATAATTTAAAGAGTGGGGAATTTCATTTCCAAGATTGCCATCAAATTGAAAAATACTGCATTACTGTAAAAATGTAATTTGCATCTGATAATTTTGCATTTTGGCATAAAGCATCAAAATGCAAAATAGTTTATATGCTGAAGAATTATGTATTCAGGCTCTCATTCTTTAAATAGACATCCAACCGTAATGGCGAGTTGCTGTGAAAGAAAGCAGAACAGTCAGAGAAGCAGATAGTGTAAAAGTTTGAACGAAATCGGACAAGCAATATGAAAGTTGTAAATCATACAAATGGGAATTTAAAATTGGCCGAATCGGTAATGTCACTGTGATGTAGCATCGGACTCTCCCATTTGTTCCAACACATGAAATGACTATTTTTTTTTTTTCGAAAAGTATTCCTAGGTAGGATCTCTTTCTTTTTAGAGAACCTATGACAATGTTCTATCTACAATATATTTTGAGCACTGCCCCGAGGGAAAAGGCGCTTATAAGAGAAAGGAAAATAATGACATTTTAGTGTACGACAAACGCGAGAGTGAGGAATACCTCACAATCGACTGACCCAACTGCCAATTTGAGATTCTCATTTTTATTCTTTGGTCCGATTTCTTTCAAACTTTCATCGTTATGTTTCTTTTATTTTTCTGACTTCACACAAATCAACTTTTTAAAAAGTTTGGATTTATTTGCAAAAGAAGAGTATTTTATGCTTCATCGGGATATTAATGTAAATTGTTCATGAATAACTCTTCAATATGAAGAGAAACATGTTTTAAATTTTAGATTAATATTTTCTGTTTGCAGAAATTTCCATTATATCGGTACTAAATTCCATGCTTTTATACCATGTTATAAGCTTCCAGATACAACGTAAAATTTACAATGCCAAGAGTCATATCTTAAATCACAGTGGATGCCATTCTGAATGTGACGGCCATCTTGATGAAATGAAGTGACCCAACGATCCTGCCTATAATACCCAGCTTGCAAATGGCTATGCTTTAAAGCCCAAACGGAAGTTACATGCAAGTAGGAATTTTAACACTTTGACAGCCCCATTGAATTTGGCCAATCTCCTAAGAGGGAATTAATCAAATTCAATTGTCTCGAATGGGCCATCGATGGGCCATCGATGGGCCCATGTGGCCTGTTAAAGTGGACTCTTTATATATTTTTGATTTCAGAATTGTTGTCTATAGCATTAGAAATTAGAAACGAAGATTTAAAAATCTGGGGCCTGTTTCTCGAAACCGTCATATGTCTAAGTTCTTAACTAAGTCAGCGCTAGTTCTCTAGTTGTCCGCTACGTGTTTCACGAAGCCGTCTTTACCAAGATGCATGACAACTTCCTGACTAAGGACTTATGACGCCTCCAACCCTGTCATATCTTTTTTAGTCGACGTACAGCGCCATCACATGTTATTTATTGGGTAGATTATGGTAGGCAAAAAGTGACACTACATACTTCTATGCAACTCTTTCTACGCATTCACTTTATCTGGAATTTATCCATGTTTATATTATGAAAATTATATAAAATACATAGTGTTTTTGTTCAAGGCTTGTCTCCACTTAACTCTAGTGAATCAACACTCTTTCCACATTCTAATGGATAAAAATCAAGAAAAAACAAAACAAACAACAGTCTAATTGAGGTCATTTCAATATGAAAGGAACTTTTTTTCAAATGAAAAAAAGAAAACCATAATAAAAACGATAATAGACTGACAGGAGATAGGCCTTATAAAAATGTGGTGGGATTTGAAGAAAAAAAAAGTTAAACCAAAACTTGTCAAATTAATCCCATCATTGGAAACTGGAAAAAAAAAAAAAAACTATTGACAAATAAACATTGGGCAAGAAAAAAATACAAGCCTTACTGATAAGCAATGGGAACTTGGGAAGTATTATAATCTAGAAAAAATATAAATTCATAACTGTTGCTAGGTATGTTTTATGTCAAAATGAATTTAGTAAGTCTCTTAACTTCTGATTGCAAAGCTATTTTACGATAAGGGTCCTTCATATCTGATCAATTAGCATGAAAAATGACGTGCTATCATAATAAACTTGAAAATCACACGTTACGTCTGTTACGGGTCCTGCTCACACCATCATCACCATCATCCAGCCGATGAACAAGGTACAAAAGAACGAGGCGAAGTCGTGGTCGTAGGTTTAGAAAAACTCTATTCTACCTCTTCGCGTTCGACGTCCATTTTACAACTCGTCCCACATTAACTCGTCCCTCGTCACACTCCCCTCCATAAAAACATACTTATGAGTGTAACGAAAGAAGTATGTACATAATTAAATCATCCCTATCGATAAAATGCCTTCTTTCATAGTACATATACAGTAATACTGTCATACTGCAAAAAACTAGTATCGATTCACTTAGTCTCGATCGATTTGTTGGTACCTAAAAATAGCACAAGCTCATTATAAATGCACGAATTGTGTTCTTGTAAAACATAGTATAAACACAATTTCTTGGCTTACAACTAATATAAAAACATGTTCATTTGCAAGGAGACATAAACAAGCAATCAATTTGATATGCAACTGCAGTAAATTGCTCATGATTCTCTGTGATGCAAACAAACATCTTAAACATCTTCACATGTAAATAGTATACACAAAGGAGCAGGGGCGGATCTAGCTTTTTTCCAAGGAGGGGGTTTGAGGGGCTGAGCTGGGTATTACGAGGGAGCGTAGAGACCGAGCCCACAGTAGGGAGATTTTTCATTTTTAGGGTTGATAGCTTGCGATTTCAAGCATACTTGCATGCTCTATTTTTTCTCTTTTTTGCCCAAATAAATGTTTACTTGGAAGCGAGCGAAGCGAGCGAGGGGGGAGGGTGTGGGAGGGGGGTATCCCCCCTCCCACAGTAGGGAGATTTTTAATTTTTAGGGTTGATAGCTTGCGATTTTAAGCATACTTGCATGCTCTATTTTTTCTCTTTTTTGCCCAAATAAATGTTTACTTGGAAGCGAGCGAAGCGAGCGAGGGGGGAGGGTGTGGGAGGGAGGTATCCCCCCTCCTACAGTAGGGAGATTTTTCATTTTTAGGGTTGCTAGCTTGCGATTTTAAGCATACTTGCATGCTCTATTTTTTCTCTTTTTTGCCCAAATAAATGTTTACTTGGCAGCGCAAGGGGGGGGGGGGTTTAAACCCCACAACCCCCCCCCCGTAGATCCGCCACTGAGGAGTACATCAGTGTCTCACAAAAATGACAAAGGATGAATTTTGTCCAACAAAATATATCATCACAAAACATGAATTATTTTATGCAATTGGCTATGCTGCGCTGCTTTTAGCAGCAATGTCACTTTTGTTCCTGACACTGTCAAAATACATCAATCATCAAATGCTGATAAATATGGAAACTATCTGTACCCTCAGATAAGTTTAAAATTCTGAGAAAACAACTTAACTCACGAAAATCTGGGTAGTACCAACATGCAGATGGCATCACAGCTTGTATACTGAACTCAAGTTTGTCTAGTGGTTATGGCATTCATATGTAATATGAAAATAATAACTTTCATAAGTTTCAACACAAAAATTCTTCCAATATCCTGCACCTTTACATTTATCACTTAATGTGTGCATAAATCAGAAGTTGTATTTATCCAATTTCTTCTATTTAAAATTACTTAAGAAATTGTTTCTCAACAAACAACAAAACATGTTAAAATCACTGACATGTTATAATACATGAAATGAGTCATCTCTGTCATGTAATTGCTTCTTGGCAATTCAACAAAAATAGCTTTCGCAAAGATGTAAATTTTTTTCTTCCAATGAAATTAATAAACAACTTTCAGCAATAATATATCTGTCTCAAAGATAAAACAACATATCTTCAAAATATAACGATGTGGTAAAATTTGTCACTGTTAATGCAATCTTATGCATTTTCATAACAATGACATTTATATTTCATCTTCAAGGGACCAAAATACAAGAGAATACCTTTTCTCTTTGGTTCCAATAATACAATTATTGTCAACAAACAACATTTTTCAATGAAACATGAAAAATCAAATCTTATTTCCTGTTTTGAAAGTGACACACATGCATAACCAAAACGAGAACTAACTTTTCTCTCTTTTTTTTTTAAATTCTTTTGTAAAATCGAAAAGGGAATTTAACACCAGAATGTTGTCATGCATGTTAAACTCTTCACAACAGAAAATACTAATCATTTCACTTTCAGAAATACATAAAGATATGCAATATATCAAAAAGCTCCAAAAAAAACAAACACAAGAAGAAAATTGCTTCACTGAGTCCAATCAGTCTCTGATTATCAAGTTCAAAGTTCTGTTTTTCTTCTCCACATGGAATTCCAGTTCATATCAATAAACTGCTCAAATGTTCACGAAGTATCTCACATAAGGTAAGCCCACTTTCCATGTAATTTCACAGAGTATTAAGTTCAAGTTCACACACGAGATAGAGCATCTGCAATAACATTGTTCTTTCCTGCAATGTGCTCAATGTTCAAGTTATACTCTTGCAGCAACAAGCTCCAACGTGTCAATCTCTGGTTTTTGTGTTTCATCTTACTAAGAAATGTCAGTGGGTTATGATCCGTCAATACTCTGACTGGGTACTGCGATCCATGAACATACACGCTGAAATGTTCAAGTGCTAGGATCATTGATAGAGTCTCTTTCTCCACAGTCGAATAGTTCTTCTGACTAGGGGAAAACTTCTTAGAAAAGAAGGATATAGGTCTGTCGACTCCTTCTGCGTCCTTCTGAGTTAGCACAGCACCAGCGCCAACATCACTAGCATCCACCATCAGGCTGAACGGCTGGTTGAAGTCTGGAGCCATCAACACAGGATTGGTAGATAAGAGAGCTTTCACCTGGTCGAAAGCACTCTTACAGTCACTGGACCAGACGAACTTCACTTCTTTGCGTAGTAGATTGGTTAGCGGAGCCACGACATCAGAGAAGTTATGGCAGAACCGTCTGTAGTAGCCTGCCATGCCCAGAAACCGCATCAGTTCCTTCCGGTTGGTTGGAGTCGGGAAAGCCAGAATTGCTTCTACCTTCGCCGAGAGTGGTCGAACGTGACCAGAGCCAACAACATGACCCAGGAAACTAACACTAGCACCTCCAAACTCACTCTTTGCCAGATTCACTGTCATTTTGGCAGCAGCCAACCTTCTGAACAACTCTCTGATTCTCTGTACATGAACATCCCAATCTTCACTATACACAACTAAGTCATCAATATAAGCTTCACAGCCTTCAAGACTTGAAACAAGACTATTCACGAGTCTTTGGAATGTAGCCGGCGCGTTTTTCATGCCGAAAGGGGATCTGCCAATAACCTTTCAGCAGATCGAATTTGCTCACATACTTTGCTTTGCCTATACGGTCAATACAATCATCTACGCGCGGAATGGGGAATGAATCTGTTTTTGTACACGCATTGACTTTTCTGTAGTCGGTACAGAAACGATATGATCTATCTGGTTTCGGAACCAGGATACATGGAGAAGACCATGCACTACTACTTGGCTCAATAATGCCATTCTGTAGCATATACTCTATTTCTTTCTCAAGACTTTTCATCTTTGTTGGGTTGGCCCGATATGGTGCCTGTTTGATTGGGGTAGTAACTCCCACATCAACATCATGCTCAACAGCATCTGTTCGAGAGGGGACATCTGCAAACAATTGCGGATACTCATTCAACAACTCTTTCACATCCTTCCTCTCCTTCTCAGACAAGTGGGTTAGTTTGTCATCAATATGTGCGAGAACCCCTGAATTTTTGCAATTTCACACATGGTTCCTCTCTCTCAATCTTGCACATTTCTTCTTCTTCACTCTTTGGATTAGATTCTACAGCACTCAACACTGGTTGTGCTTTCTCTTCATCATCTCTCCGAATGTACGGCTTCAGCATATTCACATGACATACACGTCTTTTCTTCTGCCTATCTGGAGTTTTTACGACATAGTTAACATCACCAATTCTCTTAGCAATGACATACGGTCCAGAAAATCTAGCCTGCAGAGAATGACCAACCAAGGGCAACAACACCAAGACTTCATCACCTTCCTTGAAGTTCCTTTCCTTGGATTTTCTGTCATACCAGGACTTCATCCTCTCCTGAGAGTCAGACAGATTCTGTCTAGCAACCTCACAAGCGCGATTCAATCTTTCGCGGAAAGAAGAAACATAGTCCAACAAATTCATGTCCTCATCTTCCGACAACAACCTTTCTTTCAACAACTTGAGGGGTCCATGGACTTCATGTCCATACACTAACTCAAAAGGGCTGAACCCTAAAGACTCTTGAACAGACTCCCTCATAGCAAAGAGTAACAATGGGACTCCCTCATCCCAGTCCTTCTCTGTCTCAAGACAATAAGTCTTCAGCATGTTCTTGAGGGTTTGGTGAAACCTCTCCACTACTCCCTGAGACTCTGGATGATATGCACTCGAAGTTACATGCTCAATCCCTAACTGCTGTAACACCTGTTTGAACACCTTAGACATAAAGTTTGATCCTTGATCAGACTGTACAGTCTTTGGTAGTCCTACAGTAGTGAAGAATTTCACTAATGACTTGGTTACATTTTTCGCTGTAATGCACCTAAGTGGTATCGCTTCGGTATATCTTGTCGCAGCGCACATGATTGTCAATAAGTATTCATTGCCTGCCTTTGTCCTTGGAAGAGGACCTACGCAATCCACTATAATCCTAGAAAACGGCTCATCGAAGGCCGGTATTGGCTTCAGCGGTGCTGCCGGTATTTTCTGGTTTGGTTTGCCTACAACCTGACACACATGGCAGCTTCTGCAAAAATTTGCAACATCCTTTTGCAGACCAGGCCAGAAGAAATGAGAAAGAATTTTCTCCTGAGTTTTGTGAACTCCTAAGTGACCTGCAAGTGGAGCTTCATGAGCAAGGCTAATTATGTCCTGCCTGTATGTAAAAGGGACTACAATCTGGTGGACTTCTTTCCACACTTCATCTGCAGGAACATCTGGTGGCCTCCACTTTCTCATGAGCACACCTGCTTTCTTGTAATAACAAACAGGCACAGTCAATGCCTCCTCCTCAGAAACAGCTCTCTCACCCAAAGAAATCAACTGAGGATCTTTTTGTTGCTTCTCTTGCAACTTTCTCTTAGACAAAATTGGTTCAGACTTCTGATTACTTCCTTCACCATGCGTCTCTCGTGCACTCTCATCCTCATTTGATTTGGACTCACCCTCAACCAAACGACAAAAGAAAGAATCTCCCAAGTCAACATCTATCTCACTAGACTCCTTCTCAGACTCTACTCTCTTTGCCATTGAACGAGTTACAGCACACGACGGGAACACAGAGGGAAATTCTGCAACCAACTGAAATTCTGTGACTCTCTCACCAGCAAGATCATTGCCTAATATGATGGACACATCCTCGATAGGAAGTGATGGTCTAACGGCCATCTTCACAACACCAGAAACAAGGCCTGAATTCAAGTCTACCTCATGAAGGGGGGCTTCCACAAAACCATCTCCAATGCCCTTGAGCAACACACTTGCACCAACAGAAGAACTCTCACCAAAGGGTAAAACACTTTCCAAAATCATGGACTGAGAAGAACCAGTATCTCTCAACACTTTCACTCTCCTAGCCTCATCACTCTCAGATAAGGACACAAATCCTACAGATACAAATGGCTCGTACTGCTTTTTCACTTTCTCTAAGTCTACCGGTTCAATCCTACTCTGTGAATCTGACAAATTTTTCACAAATGCATTCGGATGTGCAATAGCTTCACTTGACTTCGCTTGAAGTGTAGGACACTTCGCCTAATAAAATGCCCAACCTTTTTACATGCAAAGCATTTTTTTTCACTAGCTTTTCCCTGTTCTTCCTTAGACTGTGATTTGACTTCATCGTTGACATGTGCTAAACCATTTTTCTTGTTTTTGTTCCACCTTCCAGTTTTCTTTGTTTCACTAGAAACTTTGTTTGTGGTTCTGTGTGTCAGCACAAAATCATCAGCAACACGGGCTGCTTCACTAAGTGTTCCTATTCGCTGCGCTTCTAAATGCAATCGAACATCAATGTGAACACTTCTTTTGAACTCTTCAAGAAGTATGATTTCTCGAAGATCCGCAAAGTTCTTGACATGGAGCGAAGAACTCCATCTATCAAACAACTGTTCTTTGCGCCTAGCAAATTCTAGATGTGTCTGTGACTCATCTTTTCGCGATTTCCGAAATTGTTGTCGGTACGCTTCTGGTACTAGCTCATAAGCATGCAATACAGCATCTTTTACTGTGTCATACTGACCCGCTTCTTCAACGGACAAAGCCGAATAAGCATCTCGAGCTTTACCCTTCAACTGAGATTGTAGCAGGTGTGACCATTTCTCCCGTGGCCAATTCAAACTAACAGCCACCTTCTCAAAGTGCAGAAAATATTTCTCTACTTCATCCTCCTCAAACGCCGGAACCATCCGTACGTGCCTAGCTACATCGAAATCAGACTGAGCCTGCCTAATCTCTTCTCTCTCTTCAGCATTTGCCCTTTCTCTCCTTAGAACTACTTGCTCTCTCTCTAGTTCGACTTTTGCTATCTCTAGCTCTAGCTCTTTTAACCGCAATTTCTCTTCTGCGTTTTCCTTTCCCTGGGATGCACCAGGCATGCTATTCAAAGCATCAAGTGGGAGAACATCTGCCTCCTCCACCAACCACTGAATAATAGCTTTCACTATCTCAACTTTACGCCAGTTGCTCTTTACCTCAGCAACCTGGTAATGATTGGCTACCTGCAATAGATCAGCCTTCTTCAAGACCAGCAATTCCTCTACCGTGGGAGATTCCACAAATTTTTCCAATGAAAAATCCGCCATGGCCAATACAGACCCCTAATCTTCAACGCTGAAAAGATTAGAAACAGCTAAAGAAACTCTAAAAATTCTTAGCCAAACAAAATCAGATAACCTGACTCGGTTACCCCAGTTGAAACAATCAACCATAAAATCCTACAACCTGATCCGGTTGATCCAGCCGATTTAACCTCGACCTACAAAGCTGGTAATCTGACTCGATTACCCCAGTTGAATAAACCTTCAACCTAAATTCCTGTCAACCTAACTCTGGTCAACACCGTTGGTAAACCTCAACCAACAAACACGGCAACCTGATACGGTTAACCCAGTTGAAATACCTTCAACCAACAAAATTCACTCAATCAAGCGAACTAAAATCTCATAGCGAGATGCCCTGGAATTCTGCGCCAATCACAGCCAGCACAGACGGCAACATACACTCTCGTATACGCCGCACTGCACACAACACAACGTGCTATACCACACGTCAACTGAATGCCTATGAGACAACCCCCACGTTGAGCTCATACCCCGTCTCAACGTTTATCACCATAAAGCACCAGCAAAAGGCAAGAACACCAGCATTCACAGACTAAAAGTCCAACATAAAGTTTTAACAATTGTAAAACACCGAAACATAATCAGCAAGACTCTGTTTCAAACACATTAAACCTGTGCAAACTCGTGCAACCGCACGACCTGGTCAGCGACCACCAACAATCAACATCTGCAAACTCCGCGGTGTCTTCGCACATGCTTCGACGACAAGCGTACACTACAACGCAGTGCATGCATGCATATGACTCGAAACACGAGCGCGCGCTATCACCTTAGCGTTTCAGGGAGACCAAAATTCCCTAATTTTTCACCTTTTTCTGTTCACCTGAGGCCTTCATAGTGATTCCGGACATTCCCCCATTTTGTTACGGGTCCTGCTCACACCATCATCACCATCATCCAGCCGATGAACAAGGTACAAAAGAACGAGGCGAAGTCGTGGTCGTAGGTTTAGAAAAACTCTATTCTACCTCTTCGCGTTCGACGTCCATTTTACAACTCGTCCCACATTAACTCGTCCCTCGTCACACGTCTTATATAATAGTTACAAGAGTGCCTTTTGTGTGAAAACAAATAATTGGGCGATCTTCGTAAATGATTTCTATAAAGATTTCTTTGGTGAACTAAAATCCGACGAGGGAACTGTAATATGACACGGTAGGCCAGCCATAGTCAACGGCATATTCTCTGGTTTTCAGACCCATATCAGTGTAAACATAGATTATATCAACGATTTTTAAAATGAATACTTTGAAATATACGTGTTTAAACTTATGATATGAATATTTTTGTAATTTCCATATCATACTCAAGCCCAAAAACATTATGTAAAACATTCAAAGCATATTATTATTACAATGAAAATATATGGGTTTATTTTTATAAACTATCAAATCACGACATCCGGGGGGGGGGGTAGCTATCCAACGTAAAACTAGCTCACCGATCATGAAATAAATCACTCATATTTTTCATTTTACAAGCGAATCCATCATGTAATTTACATAATTTAAAAATTATTTGGCATCTATTATACCCTTCTACATTTTCTATTTTCTTTTATTCCCTAATTCATTCAAATATTTGCAGTTGAGTTAAATTTAGCTTTTAAAAATAGTGTAATTGCAACCAAGGCTACGTGTCGGCTCCTATTCTCGCCGATAGTATCGATATCACGAGATGTCTATAGCTAGTTAGCTCGTCGTGAAACAGTTTAGGAAGATCATGGACATCTCCGTAGTTGGCGGATAAAGTTATGACTGTCTTGTCGTTGGTTTCGAGAAACAAGCCCCTGATGTTCCAGATAGATTAGTTTGGGACTTTGTTGCCTTTTCGGTCATAATGGGCACACATCTCATTGATTTTGAAGAGGTAACTGTTCCTTTTATATGTTTGTTTTTTTTCACTGAAAGAAAAATGTATAAAAGATAAAAAGGAGAAGAAAAGAAAAAAAAAAAAAGAGGAAAGAGAGAGAGAGAGAGAGAGAGCCAAGCATACCCGCACATCCCGACACAATACCTCACCCCTTCCAGCTAGCCCCCCCCCCCCCCCCTCCCCACCCAAACCCTGAGTGCTCCTCTCCGCTCTCGGTGACTTTCAATAAGCGTAATAATCTGCAGACAACCAACGTCATAATAAAAATTAAAGCAAATTCCCTTGGGAGGGAGAGAAGCATAGGCACCGGAAGTGGGGGGGGGGGGGGAGGGGGAGCATTTTCGCCCCCCAAAAACGTCCCCCCCTCCCATTAAAAAAAAAAAAAAAATCAGCAGTAAAGGAGTAAAAATCGTGTGTATATTAAAAGCTTGATTGCTTTATTACGTAATTGTAAGCCTTTGTATTCATTTTTCGTATTCATGGAGATCACTGAAGACAGATAAAGCATTCAAACTTTAAACTTTAACGTAGTGGAGGTTTTGTATTAGACGCAAGGTTGCAAGAGTTGGCAGAATTCTGCTTTCTGGCAGAATTTTGACCGCTTTAGCATAATTTGACAAAATTTAGCAGAATTTTAGCGTAATTCTGGTGTTTTGGTTTTTTGCTTGTCAGAGAATTTTCCAGTAAAAATACACCCCAAAAATGCTAATAACCTTTTTTTTTTTTTTTTTTTGCTTGTCAGAGAATTTTCGAGTAAAAATACACCCCAAAAATGCTTGTCAGAGAATTTTTGAGTAAAATTTTGATTTAGCAGTAGGATCTGTATTGTTGTGAGAGGGTGGGAAAGCGTGTGTGTTTTTTTAGGGGTGAGAAGACATGAGCCCTTGAAAGGTGAGCCCCCTTGAATGTTTGCCCCCCCCCCCCAATCCCAAACTGCTCCCGGCGCGCCTGGAGAGAAGTACAATCCATTTATAGTTCTTAATTAACATATTTTATCTATTGCACTTTGCATCCAAATGACTCCTTCCTTCATCCGAAATCAAAAGCTTCCCATTTCTTTAAGTGTTTTGACAGGGTGTTACGAACTACTGCTATCTCTTTTTCTTCAACTTGATTTCCTACCCATATTTCTCTCACTTCTTTGCTGTTAGGAGGTATATTTCTCTTCCTACATTGAGATATCAAATGTTAATAACACTTTCCCCACATCGCCCAAAGTCACACCAAATAAAATTCTTTCCTAGTTTAATTCCTTTAAAATCGGCAAGTTCAGCACATTACCCATGATTTCCCATAGCAACTGAATATGTTCACATTCTCGAAATACGTGACGATATGTTTCTTCTTCCCATTTGCAAAAGGAGCATAAACTACTTGGAACCAGTCCAAACCGATATAAAGCATGATTCGTGTAAATAACCCCATGTAACATTTTGAATTGGAATTCCCTATACTATTCAAGGTACATTTCCTTGGTCTAAGGAAAATATTTTCAATATCTCTAATAGACAAATCAAATGATTCTTTTAATCTATTTACTACAGGGGGGACTTCTAATTTACTGTTGAGAATAGTTGTGTATTATATCTTCGAAACAATTTTACTCAAGGGGACAATTTTAACTGCGAACAAAAATAAAATTCCTTCCCCTATCTATTTCCTTCTTCTTTACATCTCTTATATGCATTTGGCTTTTCCAACTACAGGGAATGTTCTCAAATATGTGTTTTACCTGCCATATATTCCATGAACTAAGATCTCTACTAGTAAAATATGCATCTGTTTTCAATTCACCATCTTTATCCACAATATGTTTCAATCTAACTATTCCTTTTGATATTAAATCTACATGATAGAATGGAAAACCTCGAAAACATATACGTCTGTTGCTAAAAATAACTTCACTACCTTTATAATTATAATAAATATTTCTTAAATCTCCCACTTCTAACCATGTGTCTAATAGTTCCACATAAAATGGCGGTAAAGATAGCTTGAGCTGTCTAATTTCATAATTACAGAAGAAAGTGAATTTCCCTCCTATATGCCGAGTGCATGACAATAATCAAAATATTGTTTCCATTTCATTTGCTGGTCCCCACCTAATAGTCTCTTTACCCACATTATTCTTTGAACTTTAATCAACAATTCAAAATTCATCATTTTAAGTCCCCATTTTTATAATCTAGAAACGTCGTCATCCGTTTTATCTTGTCTTTTCCTCTCCATACAAATGCAAAAGTCATTTTTTCAAGTTCATGAAATACCGAGTGAGGAATTGGCGTAAGTGACATTATAAACATTAACTTAGAGTATATAAACATTTTGAACAACTGAATTTTACCCATAAAGGTTAAGTCTCTCTGTTTCCACCATGAAAGAGATTTTTAAATTTTACTTATAGTTTCCTTATAGTTCATACTTTCTTTTACCTGTATATCTTAACTAAAAGACAATTCCTAGTATTTTTATAAATGGTACTACTTTTCCAAAAGGGAAACCTGTGCTTTCCTGACTAGAACCTAGTAACATAACATAACTTTTCTTTGTTCATTTTCAGTCCAGATACTCTTGCAAAATTTTCAATTATTACTTCCAATCGCTTCATTGACTCGAGATTTTTAACAAAAATAGTGATATCATTCGCATAAAGTACCTGTTTCACCACCGCCTCCAAATTGCAAACCTAAGACCAAATCATCATTTCGAATCACTTGAGCAAGGGTTTCAATGCAAGAATAAAGAAGTAGGGAGATAATGGATCTCCTTGTCTTACCCCCTATCTATCTTGAAATACCCAGTAGAATATCCCCCATTTAAAACACAGCTAAGAGTGCTAGTATACATGATATCAATCCATTTACGAAAGGATGGGCCAAAACCAAAGGAATATAACACGTTTTGTAAAAATACATGTGAAACAGAATCAAAGGCGTTTTCAAAATCAATGGCAACTAAAAAACCAGGTGAACTGTTATTCGATGTAAGAAATATCATGTCGTCTATTAATCGTATGGCTTCACCTATATATTCCTATTATGCATATAACCTACTTGGTCTGGTAAAATTATTTCATCCAAAACTTCTTTCACTCGTATTGAGAGTATTTTTGCAAGAATTTTGTAGTCAATATTTAAAAAGTATATTGGCCTGTAATTCTTAATCATTAGTGGATCCTTTTCCTCTTAATCAAAGTAATTGCGGCTTGCTTTTGAGAAGCCGCTAGTTCGCCAACTTGAAATGCTTCATTTAAAGCTGTAACTACCAGATCTCCTTTAACCGGCCAGAAAGCATTGTAAAATTCAACCGTTAACCCATCATTTATATTTAATTTCATTTGATTTAAAGCTCATGTACAGTCATGCTGGATGACCTTCTTTTTTCCCCTCTCTCTCAATTTCGTTGGCATGCATAATCATTATGAATCTAGTTTCCGATCATCTGCTTTTGCGGATAACTTTCCTTATGAATACGGTGTTCTTTGTTGAGTATATAATGAAGAGAATTGCTTATCTCCCTTTTCTTTGAACAGGAAAAAACAAGTATTTACACATCTCATAGCTACACTCTTAAAAGAATTGGGCAAGAAATGCCCAACTTTTAACCAACACTGGGCAACATACTGTCCACACAACTTGGTTAAAATTTATCCAACTGATGTTGGGCAATCCATTTACTATGTTGTTGGGCAAATTAAATTGCCCATCCCCATCAATTGGTGACCCATCAGATTTTACCCAACTCTACAAATGCCCACCTGTTGGTTATATTCTCAGTTGGGTAATTATTTGCCCAACCAATTTTACCAAATAGGATTGCCCAACCCTCTATTTGTCCAGCTGTTAGCTAATAAATATCATGTGGTTGGGCAAATTCAGTTGCCAAATTGTTTCCTTTTTCCTCCAACCTAGGTAAAAAAGAAAAATTAAACCTGCTTGTTATGTCTTTCTGGGTCTTAACCTAATCAATCCTAACCTATCCTACTTTAAGCTATCCTATCCTATATCTTAACCTATCCTATCCAGTTGGTACAATCTAGTGCAAGCTCTTATATACCCCTTATAATTTTCTATGCATTTGGTGACAGTTAGTAAATCGGGCCACCATGAATATTCATATAAGTGTTTTCCCCAATATTGGGTAAAAAATATTTACCACACGTTGGGCAAAAGCGTGTTCAGTAGCAAACAGTTTGGAAAAATTTGCCCAACATTTACCCAATTTCAATTTACCCAGCATAGTTTACCCAGTATTTCTTAGAGTGCATGTCTTTTAGTTGTGTAATGAATTTTATTTGACCAATTTAGTTATAACATGATGAAATAAATAAGTAGTGGAAATATATTTATCTTTGATTGGGCACCATCACAACCAACAATTCATTACCCATTAATGTTTTCCAACGTGTAACTAATTTTCCCCCTGTTGGGTAAAATCCCCATCCCCTTCACACACACACACACACACACACACACACACACACACACGCCCACACACACTGTTCAGCGAATTTCTAAACAAGCATTAGTTGCTCAACAAAATTTACCCAACAACGCTAAGGGAATGTGACAAAATTACACAACATCAGGGTAAGAATTTCCCAACCCTGATTTACCAAATAGCTGTTGGTAAATTTCTATGCGAATTTCTAACCAACCATCAGTTACCCAAGAAAATTTACCCAACTGGCAAAGGGAGTGTGACAACATTATACAACTACAGGGCGACAAGTACCCAACCCATACTTACCAAATACTGTTGGTAAATATATGCCCAATATTAAGGTAAAAATTATTGACTAATATTGGTTACACCACTCGAGTGCCCAGTTGGTCAATAAAAGCCCAGAATTGGGATTTTTTTTTTAATCCAACCAGCAGTTACCCAACTAAATTTACCCAACATTTTAAGAGTGTATGATAAAAGAATACCAAAATAATTTGAGAACATCATTTTCTATTTCCAATTTAGCCCAG
This sequence comes from Heliocidaris tuberculata, assembly GCA_025618425.1. Taxonomy (NCBI): domain Eukaryota; kingdom Metazoa; phylum Echinodermata; class Echinoidea; order Camarodonta; family Echinometridae; genus Heliocidaris; species Heliocidaris tuberculata. Next base: position 90,650 of record CM046848.1, read on the forward strand.
CCTCTGGAACCATTTCCAACCATCCAGGAATGTATGAACACTGAACAATATGACTCAAACTACCATGGCTACTGTACTCTCAACGCTGAATCCGAAATGAATCTTACCTGTCAAGCCGCGAAGTACTATCCATCTATTAATCTTCTCTTCTTACACGGATCAAGAATTGTTGAGCCATCAGAGACAAGGGAATGGAATAACACAGATGGAACGAAAAACAAAACCGTGACAATTGCCGCTACTGGAAGCAATGAATTGTATACATGTGTAGCCTTCAATATTCCGGGAACATCCCGTAATAAATCAACATCCGTCTTACTTCATGACGGAAAACCATTCAAAACAGTTCTACTGGTGACGATCTTTGGTGGTAAGTAATTTTCAAATATTTGATACATCATAAACACGTGAAGAAAACAGAAATAACCATGAATGCAGGCATAAAGTATATGCACGAAGCCATGTCGGGTCATTCAATAGGCAATTTTAATAGTCTTTTACGGACCTGGTGGAACTATCTTGAAGATGAGAAACCGTTCTACAGCGAAATCTCAAGGACATTTCAGAAATGAAAGAAAGAGATAATCATGAAGTTTAAGAAAGATGCTAATATGGCATACAGTATGGTTCTTAGATGGAAACAAAATATGTAAGTATATAAATAATTGTTACACAAAAACTCTTGTATCATGGGATCCATGGAAACCTATGGTCAGCCCTACAAAAGAGAAAAGAAAAAAACACAACAAACACTCTGAACCTGTAGTGTATATACAATACGCAGCTTTATATTTAATTTACTTTGTGTCCACTTTCTTTTAGAAATATAAACGGCACTATAGGTAGACAGTCAGGTTTGAATAAACTTGCATTTATTCATGACAATTTAAGAAACAAAAACCTTTTTATTGAAAAAAGTTCATGAACAGAAAATTATTGTGATATTTCGATCGCTTTTTAAAGCCATTAAAATAGCATGTGGATTTATTGCAGTAGTTTCCTGTTCCCTTCTACACTTCTTAACGTTTGATTTGTTCAGTGTTTGCTACAGTGACACTCATCTCTTCAGTGGTATTTTTCATATGGAGAAAGAGACACCGTCACGATGACAGTAAGTCGTTAGACATTAAGATACATACAATACGGGCAACACTTTTTTTAGTTGTTTAAAAGGCAAGTTAAGGGAGACTGATGATTTCTAAATCATGACATAACATTTTGCTCAAAATAACCTTTCATTTCTTTTATTCTATATGATCACTTCAAAAACCGTGATGGAAGTGATTTACACATTGAATTTCTAATACCACAAATGCTTTTTTGATATTGTGATTAATTGTTACGGTCATTTAGAAAAAAAAACGCTAAATGGGTTTTAGAAAACCCAAATCTGAAATAAATGACAGAAGGGCATCACACTTCTGGATAGGCCCAAATCTTGGATTGTATAACCCTACATTCAAGGGTATTATTTTAGGTAAATAAAATCGGAAGATGTCTTATTTTAAAATTCTTTTCCTCGACGAACTCGTGCATTAAAGCATCAAAAGTGCATATATCAGTTCTATTCATATCTTAGAACTGTTTTACACGTTTCGTTCTACAGTTCTAGGAAACTACGGTCATGTCGAACAAACCGAACTTCCTGTTAGAGCTACAGGGAATGCAACAGAAAAAAAGACTTGTAAAGGTACAGCATTACTATCAATACATTTGATGTTATTTGAGAGTTTTTTTTTTCTAATATCAAGAATTCGCATTAGTTAGCAACAGGAAATAATTTCTAGGTATCAAGAATTCAATTTTTTATATAAAAATGTTCTTATAACTTATTTCGCGGGCGAAAGTATTGCAGAAGTTCTTTTTTTTATTTCTATCGCAAAACTAATGCAAAAATTCATTCTGATTTCGAGCGCAAAACTAATGCAAAAATTCTTCCTCTGATTTCGAACGAAAAACTAATGCAAAAAAAAAAAAAAATTCTTTTTTCGAGCGCAAAAACTATTGCAGAAATTTTTATTCTGTGATTGCGGGCACAAAACTAATGCAAATATATTTATTCTGATTTCGAGCGCAAAACTACTGTAAAGATTCGTTTTCATTTCGAGCACAATACTAACTTAAAAATTCTTTCTCTGATTTCGAGCGCAAAACTAATGCAAAAAATAATTCTGATTTCGAGCGTAAAAACTATTGCAGAAATTTGTTCTCTGATTTTGAGCGCAAAACAAATGCAAAAACTTATTCTGATTTCGGACGCAAAATTTATTGCAGAAATTATTTCTCTGATTTCGAGCGCAGAAACATTGTCGAAATTATTTTCCTAACTTCGAACTAAAAAAAAATTGCAAAAGAGCTTTATGATTTCGAGTGCAATACTGTTCAAGTGCAAAAATTCATTCATGATAATTTATGTTGTCGATTTCGGTTACTTGAACTTGTTATGAGGATTTTCCCCTTTTACAATATTTTGTTAGCATCTAATTTAAAAGTACATTAATGCTGAAATAAAAATATAGGACGTGAGGATTTTTGCCAACACCATAAAGTTGAAGATACAACTCTCTTGCCTTAAAAAAAAAAAAAAAAAGGGGGGGGGGGTATGGTAACATATCAAGAATGAATTCTTGATATAAAAAATTCAATCATTGATATACATAACTGAGTTTCTACTGTTGATAAATGGGAATTCTTGATATCAAGAATTAATTTCTTGATATCAGGAACTGTATATCAAGAAACAGAATTCTTGAGAAAAAAAAGAGAATGAATGTTGAAACAGCTTGCTATACGAAATTCCAATCTCACTCTCCACCAGTAACCTGATAAAGCAGGACTTTGTACTTTCTTCACTATTATAAACAAAAACGTTCTTTAAAAGCTCCGAAGCAGATACTGCATACGTTATACATGTATAGAGACCGAATGGGGATTGCCGAAAAGTACACTGCAATTATGCATAAGCTTTAAAGTGGAAGGTATGTTCATCGTTCAAAAAATCTAAATAATTTGAATTTGCTTAAAGCTCGTACGACTATTAGAAGTCAGTGGTCAACGAAATATCATTGTGGCTTTGACAATATTGGTGCACTGATAAAATATTTTTACACAAGCATTCACTAACAGTTTGTGTCCTTTAAGGCTTTAACTTTTGACAAGTGATTTCCCAATTTCTTCTTGATATTGCAGAAGTAAAGAAACTAACTGAAGACGAATTTCAAACACTTAAAAATCGCGTGAACGTTCTCTTGATGAAGCACTACAAAAGAATTGTTGTTACCGTTGAAACGAATTCTACTCTTCAGGATGAGGATATTATCCTTGAAAACAAGACTGCTCTGTTCAATACTGAACAAATGCTCACTGATTGGCGGCAGAGACATAAATTCGGGAATTTCCATTTCGGGAAAACGATCGAAGATGCCTTTAACCTAGAGGATGAGCCAGGTAACTATATGTATGAGAGCAGTATAGGGAGCGGGGCACCGGCGTAAATCCGGTTCAAGGAGTGGGGGTATGATCGCAATATTGAGCCGAAATTTCCAAAGTTTGGGGGCACCGATAATCAAGGGCTATTTCTTGGGGGAGGGGGGGGCATCTACAACGGGGAAAATATACCATCTCTAAACATCGGCATATATACCATACGTTGTGATTACATTTAAAGGGATTTAAATTATGTTTCTCTCTTACATGCTCTAATATAATTTACTTAAACATCAAAGTTTGCAGTTGGGTTTGATGACCAGATATTAATGTGCGAGCGAGCAATTTTTAAAGATCTGTGAGACTGCATGGTGATCAATAACATCTTATAAACAGGAAAAACCCAGTTCTGAAAGGTTTTTAAACGCAGTCTCGGCATGATAAAATGGAAAGACCTCTAATAAGTAACATGACTATATCAAATATAAATGTGAGCTAGCGTAGCGAGCGAACCTTGACCAGTCAGGGAGATAGCCGAATCTTGGGGACGATTGTAGTTCCGCGTTTTAGGGTACACTGAAGCGCTAGAGGTTGTTATGTACTGGAGCGAAGCGAACCGGTCACAGGGAACCGTTGTATTAAAATGTTCTTATTCCAGTCGCTAAGAGAATAATTCACCGAAGCGAGCGACAGAGAGGGAGAGAGAGAGAAAAAAAATACATACACACACACGTACACACACAGCTCCGCATTGGGCGGGATGGCGGAGGCTAGGCTCGCACCCAATAACATACACGCAGATATACACACACACACACACACACACACGCACATACGCGCGCGTGTGTGTGTGTGCGTGCGTGTATGAAAAAAAAAATGGTGGACACACAGTCTATGCATAGGGCATAACAGGAACAGTGTGTTTTGTTGCATTGCTGCAGCAAACGCCTTAAACGAATCTGTGACACGCAGATTCAAAAAATACATTTTCGAATCGCGTTTTCATCCTTCAATGACGAATTTTCCAGATGGCTTGTGAAACCTGATTTTTGGAGAGGATAAACTTTATTTATCCATGAAATTTCAACATCAACATTCCATGAGCGACTATATCAAATATAAATGTGAGCTCGCGTAGCGAGCGAACCTTGACCAGTCAGGGAGATAGCCGAATCTTGGGGACGATTGTAGTCCCGCGTTTTAGGGTACACTGAAGCGCTAGAGGTTGTTATGTACTGGAACGAAGCGAACCGGTCACAGGGAACCGTTGTATTAAAATGTTCTTATTCCAGTCGCTAAGAGAATAATTCACCGAAGCGAGCGACAGAGAGGGAGAGAGAGAGAAAAAAATACATACACACACACGTACACACACAGCTCCGCATTGAGCGGGATGGCGGAGGCTAGGCTCGCACCCAATAACATACACGCAGATATACACACACACACACACACGCACACACGCGCGCGCGCGCACATGTGTGCGCGTGTATTTTTTTTTTTGTGGTGAATGTTTAAAGATGTGTATGTCAAAGCGGTGTAGGATTGTCATTCTCTTTGTACACGTCGATCAACGGTCAGAAAGCGGTGAAAAGCCATGAATAATTCATTGAGGCCAATTGTCCCTTTTGTTGGGGACTTTGATCATTCCCGAAAACTCGGTACTCTCCCGGACTGTTGACAAATTATGGAGGAAGAAAAAATCAAGAACGAAAATGGCACTTATCAGAAAAGAAAAGGGGTAGGAATGTGTCATATTGAAAAGAGCAATTATCAGAGGATGAAACATGTAGTATTTGTGGCACATGAATATTGGTACTTTACCAGAGGTGAGAAAGGCACTTATGAGAATGGAAAAGGGTCTCTTACCAGAAGGAACCCGTGTCAAAATGAATTAAGGGGAACTTATCAGAGATGTAAAGGGGCACTCGTCAGAGATGACAAGTGTCATTTGGCAGAAGGCGGAACGGGCATTTGTCAAATTAGAACGGGCACCTCTCAAATTTGAATAGAGGCCATTGCCACATGTGAAGATGCCTTATCAGATGGGAAGGGGGTAATTCTTGTATCTGAAATGTGAGAATGGAAAAAAGGTAGTTATTGAAAAGATTAACAGGTATATTAATTTGATACAAATGATTTAAAAGGGAATTGTCGAAGGAAAGATTTTATTAGGAGTTTTATGAGAGGTGAAAAGGCAAGGAAAGGGAAGAGGCTCTGTTTAAAAAAAAATAAAATAAAGGGAACATTTATCAGAAAGAATAGGGGGCAATTATAACATTGGAAAAGGGACAAGTGTTATAATATAAACGATACTTATAGAAGGGGAAGGGGCACTTCTTACAAAGGAAAAGGGACAGTTGTCAAGGAAGAAAGGGCACCTCTCAGATTTTAATAGGCCTCTGGCAATTCTCAATGGTAATAAAATCAAACTGTAAGGCAGGAGTTATAAAGGAAAGGGGCGCTTATCTGAAGTAAAAGGAACACTTTCCTATGTAAAAGGGGGAACTTCTAGGATACCCAAATTCCTGAAATACTGGGGACACTGTAGCCCCCCGCCCCCTTCCCCGATTTTAAATAATCCTAAAATTTCTCGAAATTAGAGTTAATGCGTCATTCTGAATCCTAAAAGAAGACTCATGAACTTGTAGAAGATGTATTAGATAGCACTGGCGTAAATCCGGGGGGGGGGGGGGGGTGGGGGTATATCCCACTTTTCGGGGAGCGGGGATGGCCTGTACAAATATACCCCCACTTTTCAAGGAAGAAATCATATCTATATCAATCAGTTATTGATAAAATTGATAAAATTAATATAAAAGACTGTTATAGTAGTGAGAATTCCTCCTTAAAATGCTATTAAAATGCTATAAGATATGGTTTGAATGACCCGATATTTCCGATTTTATGAATCAAAATCTCTCATCCATGTCCATTTCTACCGTATTTTCCATTGATACAAATGGGCATTACATCCTCGCCTCTTTAATACCTCTTAACGCACGCAGTGGGTTAAACGAGTGGTTATCTTCAACTCCAGACAAGGCCACCATGCTTGACCAAGGAGTTATCACAGTTCTGCGATAACTCCTTGGCTTGACCAAGTCACTAAGCGTATGTAACAGGTGTTTTACCTTGCGGATTTATGAGCGTGGCCCCTGCCGGCGACTGAAGTGGAGAGCATTGCGCTGACAGGGTAAATTTTGCATGTAAAGGTATCTCTAATGATCATTCTCGTTCGTGATTTTGTCCGAAGAGCATCTACTATTTTCGAAATCAGAGTTATACTTTTAGTTCCTCTTACAATTATTTCCCCTCCTCCTCCCCACACAACCGCGACTAACAATTTTGTTTGTTTGTTTGTTTTTTAATTATGTTATATAGTACCTTTGTTCATTTAACTTGCATGCGAGCTCCGGGCCTTAAGCCTGGCTGCACACTAAAAGTGAGCCGCAAGGTAATTTCACCCGACCTTTTCACCGCTTTTCGGCACTCTTTTGTTTAGGTTAAAGGGATTCGGTAACTTTGTGGAGGCTTGATTTAATAAATTGTTAAATTTTGATATCTGTCTTGTATAATGATATTCAGAAGGATAAATAAATAGCCAGGCATAGAAAGGTTTTCAAATATATAATGCTATTGTTAAGATATCTATGACTGAATACTCCCATTTAAACTAAACTAAAGCGTATGGCCATACGCTTTAGTTAGTCTAACACTGAGTCTACGGGGGAAAATGAGTCTGGCATTTCCGGTTACTTGCATACGTTTACTTTTGTGAAGCACATGATGATTTTGAAGTGTTTTTTTTTTCCTGGGCATCATTTTTACACCATATTACATACACTGATAGCATGTAAGGCCAAGCAGCTCAGATTTTATCAAGCCTCTCCAAAGTTACCAAATCACTTTCATTATTTTCATACAGGTGACTTAGGCGGGTGTTTTCGCCCTTGCTGGAGCTCGGCCACATTACATTATGATTCATTACCTTTACCTTTTGAAAGTAAAGTATTGTTCAATAACTATAGGCTTCCTGAGATTTTTTTGACCTAATTATTTTATGTATGCCATTCCTCAAGTGATCATGTGAACGGGGCTTCGCTAGTAACGCGATTCTGATGAGGCCACCAGCGAATTCGGTGTCGGAGCGAGCATACATGGTACCCCTCTCAGTAAGCCCTTGGTGGGGCTCTGAACGATAATTATTTCTAGATTATTGCCTGCTTAAGGCAATGTAGCAAACGGGAATCTTTGCTTGGTAGCTTAGCGGATGGATTTTGTGAACTCCCACATTTTGGCCAACATGACAAACTGGTGTCTTTGTCATGAAATGTGGATGGATTGTCTTTTATGAAATTGAGGAAATTGGCACAATTAGAAAGAACACGGGCTCGTATATCTCAGGAGGGCTTCACATATTGATTGCATGTATTACGTTATGTTTTGATATTTGAATACCCGTTCAAGAATATATAAATTTCAGCTTTGCTTCACGAAAGCTCGCAATTTTGTCATATTTGATTTAATATCTCTTTTGGACATGCTTTTCGGACAAATGATTAAATCACGGAAAACCGCATATAGAGCCTCTTGTGTATTTCTTTGTCTGGAGTGGGATAATGCACCGTTAATGCATAATGCAGGCCTAATAAAACATGGTATTATAAAAGTGTAGAAAACAAGCTCAGATATTTTCACGTCATGCTTATGACACAAGGAGACTTCTCGGGACTGTAAAGCATTCTCCATATTAATGACCGTCTAATACATCTTCTAAAATTTCAAGAGTCTTCTTTCAGGATTCAGAATGACGCATCAACATTTAGGGAAATTTCAGGATTATTTAAAATTGGGGAAGGGGGGGGGGGCTACAGTGTCCCCAGTATTTCAGGAATTTGGGTATCCTAGAAGTTCCCCCTTTTACATAGGAAAATGTTTCTTTTACTTCAGATAAGCGCCCCTTTCCTTTATAACTCCTGCCTTACAATTTGATTTTGATTTGATTTTATTTGTTTCCACGATCGGTTTACATTTGTACATGAGAAAGCAAAATATAAGTATATAAATCAAATGGCATAATACAAAGGATAATACATAATAACAGCTCAGTATAATAAACATCTTCCAGTAGAGGTAATAAACGCATACAGTATATACACTTGTGGGGGAACCTATTAAAAGCGAGGCTTGTCGAGTTAGGTCCCCATTTAACAAAGAAAAGGAGCTGGAAAGTAGAATTATGAGATTAAGATGAGAAGAAACAAAGAGAGGACGGAAATCAGCGGATGGAAACAGAAGAGAACATAAAAGGATTAACTAATTATAGAGAGTGGAAGGGAGAGAGAGAGAGAGAGAAGAGAGAAAAGAGAAGAGAGAAGAGAGAAGCGAAGTGCAGATCGAGATCAGCAACCATGCAGCATTTTAGTATATGGTTTTAGCAAAAGAGATTTCAGTTCTTTTTTAAAACGGTGCAGTCTCTCTATTTCCTTAAGGTTTGGATCGAGACTGTTCCAAAATTTGGGACCTGTAAAGACGAATGTTTTGTGCGCTAAGAGCGTTCTCGTGCGGGGAAGATGGAAAAAGTTTGATTGTCTTGTTGGGTAGTTGTGGAGTGTATTGTTAGTTGTGAAAAAGGTCTGAGAGAGCATTTGGAAGTTCATTATTGATTAGTTGGAACATAAATTGACCCAGATTATAAAGGTATTAAAGTCAGACACTTTGAGAACTTTATTATTATAAAAGAGCTGGTCAGTATGTGAGAGATAACCTGTAAGAGATGCAATCCTCATGGCCTTTTTTTGGAGTAGTAGTAATCTGTTTAATTGTTGTGCGGTAGAGTTGCCCCATGCTAAAATTCCATAATTAAGATATGGAAAACATAAGGTTAAGTAAAGAGACAACAAAATAAAGGATGGGAATTGATATTTCAGCTTATTAATTACTACTATGTTTCTCGAAATCAGTTTTGACAAGTTATCAGTATGTGGTTTCCAGGAGAGCTTATCGTCAATTATTATACCTAGGAATTTTGTAGTTTTCACTTTTTCGATAGGTATGTTATCAAAAAGAATATTACCAGGCAGGGACTGAAGAGTATTGCTGAAGAGCATGTAATTTGTTTTCTTTATGTTTAGAGACAACTTATTCGCCTTTATCCAGTCCGTAACAAGTTTCAGCTCGGAATTGACTGTTGAAAGTAAAATTGCGGGGTCTCGATGGGAGAAAAAGAGATTGGAATCATCAGCAAACAATATGTAAGATAAAATGGAAGAAGATTTATAAAAGTCATTGATGTATAAGATAAAAAGCAAGGGACCAAGGAGAGATCCCTGTGGTACTCCACAATTTACTGGTTTAATAGAAGAACTGTGCCCGTTGAGTGATACATATTGGTTTCTATTAGAAAGGTAGTTCCTGAACCACTCCAAGGCCTTTCCTCTGATCCCGTAATGGGATAATTTATATAATAAAATAGTGTGATCAATAGTGTCAAAGGCCTTGGAGAAGTCCAGGAAGATTCCAACCGTGTGTGATGCTTTATCGATAGCGCTGGCTATTGTGTTAATAAGAGTTAAGACTGCTTGGGAAGTGCTGTGTTTTTCTCTGAATCCAAATTGGAAGTTGCAAAAAATATTGTTGTCTTTAAGAAAGGATACCGTACGTTTGTATATAATTTTTTCAAGGATTTTCGATAGTGAAGTTAGGAGTGAGATGGGTCTGTAATTACTTAAGCTGAGTTTATTTCCTTTTTTAAATATAGGGACGACTTTTGCAGTTTTCATTTTGATGGGAACCACTCCTGAGTTTAGAGACAGATTAAAAATGTGCATTAGGGGTTCTGCTATTTGAAATACTATTTGTTTTAGTATACAGTTGTCTAGACTATCGTGGCCGTGGCTTTTTTTATTTGGTAGATCGTTTATTATATTACATACTTCATAAACAGTGACGGGAGTGAAAAAGATCGTGTTTGAGACTGGGTTATCCAGATAATTGAAAAATGATTTGTTTATAGGAGGAATGTTTTTGGCCAAGTTCTCTCCAATGTTTGCAAAGTATGTGTTAAAAATTTCGGCTAGACGGTTAGGTTCAGAAATAACAGAACCGCTTTGTTCAATTTGTGAGATTTGAGCTTTAGTTGAGCCTTTATTCAGTACGTTGTTGATAATTTTCCATGTTTGTTTAATGTCGTTTTTATGTTCATTAAATTTGTTTGTAAAATACTTCTTTTTTTCTAGACGGAGAATACGAGTAAGAGTGTTTCTGTAGGTTTCATACTTTTTCTTTAGTGATGGATCGGTTTTTGATTTATAAAACATATTATTTTTTCGGTTGATTGATTTCAGTAAAGATTTTGAGAGCCAAGGCGCTCTCGGTACTTTTTTTTTATAGCTGGAGCGATTCTTTTCACGGAAGGGGATGTGTGTATTGAGGTGCGACATGATTGTGTTCATAAAAGCGTTAAACGCTTCGTTAGCGTCGTTCGAGTTGAATACTTCCGTCCAGTCAGCATTCGTTAAACCTTCTTTAAACAAGGACAAATTCTGTTCATTTATAATTCGTACTTTTTCTCTTGTAGAACATTTGGAATGATCACTCAACATATCCATATGACAAAAAACAGGAAAATGATCAGTGAGATCAGATAAAACTATGCCGGATTCGGGGAGAGGTTGAACATTAGTGAGAATATTGTCTATTAGAGTGGCTGATTGCTACGCCATTCGAGTTGGTTTTACTATTAGGAGGGTAAAGGAATTACTTAATATTATTTCAAGAAAATCTTGTGATACCGAATTAGAATGAGAGTGTAACAGATTAATATTGAAGTCTCCTAGTTTGAAACATTGTTTATCTTTTAAGATCGGAAGCGATAGCATTTCATTGAAATATGTAGTAAAATCGTTTGGATTGGATTGAGGGGGTCTGTAAATTACCCCAATTATGATGTTCTTACTTCTCGCTATGTCGATTTCAATGAAGAGAGTTTCCATTGTGTTGTTCATTGTGGTCAGATTGTTGATTTTCGTGTAATTATATTTTGTATGGATGTATAAGGCCACTCCGCCTCCCATTTTATTGATCCTACTATTAGTGACTAATTCATAATTGGGAAGAAAGTGCAGTGAAGTTGGAATGTCAGTGAGCCACGTTTCTGTCAGGCCAATAATTGATGGGCTGAATCGGAGGTTTTCTAGAAGTAGTTTAAGATTTTCGGAATTCCTATTCAAGCTGCGAATATTAAAATGTGCTAATGCAAATTCCTTAAGATGTGGATTTAATGTCTTAACAAATTGATTTTCTGTGTAATATCTAGACGTTACTGATTCTAATAGGGGGTCATTTGGATCTACGATGTATTGTAGTTCATTTACTTTAGAGTTTAAAGCATTCACGATCTGGGGCCTGTTTCTCGAAACCGTCATATGTCTAAGTTCTTAACTAAGTCAGCGCTAGTTCTCTAGTTGTCCGCTACGTGTTTCACGAAGCCGTCTTTACCAAGATGCATGACAACTTCCTGACTAAGGACTTATGACGCCTCCAACCCTGTCATATCTTTTTTAGTCGACTTACAGCGCCATCACATGTTATTTGTTGGGTAGATTATGGTAGGCAAAAAGTGACACTACATACTTCTATGCAACTCTTTCTACGCATTCACTTTATCTGGAATTTATCCATGTTTATATTATGAAATTATATAAAATACATAGTGTTTTTGTTCAAGGCTTGTCTCCACTTAACTCTAGTGAATCAACACTCTTTCCACATTCTAATGGATAAAAAAACACAAACAAACAAACAACATTCTAATTGAGGTCATTTCAATATGAAAGGAACTTTTTTCAAATGAAAAAGAAAACCATAATAAAAACGATAACAATAATAGACTGACAGGAGATAGGCCTGTATCAAAATGTGGTGGGATTTGAAAAAAAAAAGTTAAACCAAAACTTGTCAAATTAATCCCATCATTGGAAACTGGAAAAAAAAAAAAACTATTGACAAATAAACATCGGGCAAGAAAAAAATACAAGCCTTACTGATAAGCAATGGGAACTTGGGAAGTATTATAATCTAGAAAAAATATAAATTCATAACTGTTGCTAGGTATGTTTTATGTCAAAATGAATTTAGTAAGTCTCTTGACTTCTGATTGGAAAGCTATTTTACGATATGGGTCCTTCATATCTGATCAATTAGCATGAAAAATGACGTGCTACCATAATAAACTTGAAAATCACATGTTACGTCTTATATAATAATTACAAGAGTGCTTTTTGTGTGAAAACAAATAATTGGGCGATCTTCGTAAATGATTTCTATAAAGATTTCTTTGGTGAACTAAAATCCGACGAGGGAACTGTAATATGACACGGTAGGCCAGCCATAGTCAACGGCATATTCTCTGGTTTTCAGACCCATATCAGTGTAAACATAGATTATATCAACGATTTTTAAAATGAATACTTTGAAATATACGTGTTTAAACTTATAATATGAATATTTTTGTAATTTCCATATCATACTCAAGCCCAAAAACATTATGTAAAAGATTCAAAGCATATTATTATTACAATGAAAATATATGGGTTTATTTTTATAAACTATCAAATCACGACATCCGGGGGGGGGGGGGGGTACCTATCCAACGTAAAACTGGCTCACCGATCATGAAATAAATCACTCATATTTTTCATTTTACAAGCGAATCCATCATGCAATTTACATAATTTAAAAATTATTTGGCATCTATTATACCCTTCTACATTTTCTATTTTCTTTTATTCCCTAATTCATTCAAATATTTGCAGTTGAGTTAAATTTAGCTTTTAAAAATATAGTGTAATTGCAACCAAGGCTACGTGTCGGCTCCTATTCTCGCCGATAGTATCGATATCATGAGATGTCTAGCTAGTTAGCTCTTCGTGAAACAGTTTAGGAAGATCATGGACATCTCCGTAGTTGGCGGATAAAGTTATGACTGTCTTGTCGTTGGTTTCGAGAAACAGGCCCCTGGTTGTCATAGTTCAAATCGTTGGAAGAATACGGGTGAAAATCGTTCGCATGCGCAAATAATTCATAAAATCCGATGTCATCTAAATGTTCGAAGGGGAGGTTATTCAGCGAAGCCATAGAGTAGGCGTATCAATACGGAATCTGTAAAAACGTGAATTGGACAAACAATTGCTTATGCATGGACAATTAGTATGAGTGCTGCAAAGTTGCGAGAAATTGAACATGAAGATGAACAAACATGAAAAGGGGAAACAACGAAAGAGTATAGGTCAGCCTAATCGACTGAGAGCGAATTCTTGAATAGGTACTTTTATGAAATGTAAAAAAAAAAAAAAACAGTTCGGAGCGTACCACATATACAGTAGTTCAAAAACGTGCTATTCTCCCTTTTCGTAGAAGTGTGTTAATTATATACACCTCGATAGGGATTGTTTACATTATTAAATACCATGTGTGAGCAATTTAGTAGCACCTGTTAGGGGCATTGACATGGTGAGTGGAAGCGAATTCGCTGGTAATTCGAGTGGAAGAGTATAAGGAGAGGCATTGGGTACCGAAGTGCGACGTCACACTGGCCAAGTCGTCAAGGCCGCTGGTTCCGAACAATTATGTAGTAAATAATGGTCACATAATTATGCGCCAACACTGAATCCACCCTGCTCATTCCCGTTGCTTGCACGACTCCGCGGCGAACCTCACGCGCAGGCTCTGTTATTGGGAACCAGCAACCTGGACGACGAGCGAATTATGACGTCAGCACTTCGGTACCCGATAGGAAGTTATGTTTACATTAGTTGACGATTCACACAATGGGAGGCATAATATGTAGCCTAAACCGTGGGGGCAGAGTGTCTGCATTCATTAACCTCGGAATAAATGTACGGTATGTCACAACTACATAATACCGTCAAATTTGCGTCATTATGTATAATGACTTTGTTGCAGGTTTGAACCAGTAACTGCGTAACAGGTTTATAGAAAATGGTTGTAGAGCTAAAGAAAGAACGGAACACGATTTCTTCCTAAAATTTATTCATAAAATTAAGCCTCATCAGGAAACTTGTTTCGCATAATGAGGTAACCCTACGTATGAATACGTTGTTTATCGCTTGTTTTAGAGCGACAACAGGTTATAGCCTTACCAAACTGGCAGGATAATAGGAATCGTGAATTTGGGAGGCAATGAATGCAGCTGGTCCCACGGGCTGTAGCTAATATTGTCTAATGTATTATATATTCATACGTTGAGAACAATTCGTATACATTGCGATGGGCCATATTTAATATGGCGTAATTTAGATATTTAACATAATATCATAAGTGTTGTGAATGATCAATGCTTTTAGAAAAGTAACAGGTACATCTTAAAGGCTTTCTTGAACAATTGGTTGACAGGTATTAACTCAGGTTTCTCGTTAAGAGAACAAGTATCCCGTATAATTCAAAGTAACTACATCAGGATATGATCAGCTGGAAATAGGTTAGTTGGTATCATTTAGTAAGGAAATTCTGAGCTCATGTCCCAGTAAAAATCTAGTAAGCATAACTTAGTTCCGCCTGTGAGCAGGTTCATGAGAGATAATTTTTATGTAACAGTAATACAACGGATGAGCCATATGGGGTACTTTAGATATTATAACAGTAACAGTGTGGACAATAAATTTTCGTTGTTTTTATATAGGGTAACAGAATACACACGCCAAAACCTGGCCAAAACACTTTCTTGATTATTGACAGGTAGATTTCTCGGGTTTCTCGTGGAGAGAACAAGTATCCCGTATAATTTAAAGTAACCACATCAGGATATGATCAGAAGAAAATAAATTAGTTGGTATCATTTAGTAAGGGATCTCTGAGCTCATGTACCAATATTAAACTATTAGGCGTAATTTGGTTTCGCCTTTAAGCAGTTTCATGCGAGATATATTGTTTATTTAACTGTAATACACTGCATGGGCCAAATGAGGTAATTTAGATATAATAACAGTAATGATGAATAATGACAATAAATTTTCGTTGTTTTTAGGGTAACAGAGTACACACGCCAAAACACTTTCTTGAGCGTTTGCTGCCAGGTAAATTACCCAGGTTTCTCATGGGGAGAACAAGTATCCAGTCTAACTTCAAGTGACCTTACCAGGCTATGATTAGCTTGAACTAAGTGAGTTGATATCATTCAGTTAGGAATCCGGATCTGAGCTCATGTACCAATAAATATATTGGTTATGTTATGCGGATCTACGATGGTGTATGTGTTAATATTGTTATTATTAGCTTCTTTTTTTCTTTTACTTTATTCTATTTTGCATAACCTTTTTTTTTTGGGGGGGGGGCATAACCTTACAGAGTATACATCTTCATGTTATGAGAATATACGATGGTGTATGTATGTATTATTATTATCTTCTTTTTTTTTTTTCTTCTTCTTTTTTTTTTCACCCCCATAACCTTACAGAGTATACACCACCATATACAGTGTAGTGATACGGGATCTGTTATCAATCATTAGGTACTGCAATTTTAATAGGTTAGACAATGGTACATAACTTATTGGTTTTAGCAAGGAGGTGCTGGGCATGCCTAGCACCTACTTGGTTTTACATCAAAATCCTGTCATTGATGAGTCGGTTTTTGATGTGAAATTAGAACAGTAGACACGTATTTCTATGTCGTTCACTTAATATATTTTTTCCCAAATGACAACTGGATAGGGTTGTCCAGAAGCATACATCAAAATCCTCTCATTGATGAGTCGGTTTTTGATGTGAAATTAGAACAGTAGACATGTATTTATATGTCGTTCACCTGATATATTTTCCCCCCAGATGACAGCAACTGGATAGGGTTAGCCAGAAGCGTAGAAGTTTTACATAATATAAAACTGTACGGGCCCCAGCAATAGCTGGTACATGTGAATGACTCTACATACATTGATATATACCGAAATGTTCGTTCGAAGCTTGACTGGGCTTCCAATTTACATACTTTTGACGGTTGATATGAGGAGACCACGTTCCGGAATGGTGAATTGGGCATATCATAGCAAGAACAGTAATTTGGATGCTTAGGTGCATGTTCGTTCTAAACTTGCACGATAAAACTGTGTAAGAATATGCATAGTTTGAACGATTAATTGAGTTGTACACCATTCCGAAATGGTAGCTCGGGCATATCACTGCGTGTACAATGTGAGGTTACTGTCCGAGATACATGAAATAAGATACACGTCGATATCATAAAATGTTTGTAGCGAGAAATAATGCACATAATAATTTATCTATCTATTTATTTTTTTCTTTCTTTCTTTTTTTTTTTTTTTTTTTTAGTTAATTCGTCGCTACTGGTCAGGCATTACACTGAGTTAATCTGGGTAATTGCGTATAGTTAACAAAATTATTTTTTGGATGTAATTATTCTCTGTTCTTCAGTCAACAGTTTAGTTTTATCGTTGCTGATGAAGTTGATATTTAATATTTACTGGTGTGCTCACTATAGAGTAAGGAAATTGTGGATTAGGGTAGTTACCAATTACCCGGGTTACGTTAGCAGTTACTCCTTATAAGTTGTCCATGGGCCTTGGGTGCCGGTGTCATGGTCGATCTGTTCCGGGTTCCGGCGGAACGAAACGACTAGTCGATTCGTTCCCCGGAACCAAGCGACTAGTCGATTCGTTCCAGTGGACTCAAACGACTGATATCACTTTTGGCCGATACGTAACGAAAGCCGCCGTTTGGTTCCGACATTAGTTTTCCATTGAGGCAGTATTGTTTACCTGCATACTTCATTTTCTCCCTTTTTTCATTTCTTTTTCTTTTCTGTTTTTCTTTTTCTTTTTCTTTTTTCCTTTGCGCAGAATGGGGGGGGGGGGCTACTGCCCCCAAGCCCTCCACCAGTACGCCAGTGATGTATACAGTGTATACAGTGGCGGATTGGGGGGGGGGGGCAATCCCGGCCCGTGCCCCCCCCCCCCCCCATTTTGAAAGAAAACAATGCATTGTGCCCCCCTATTTTTGATTGTGCCCCCCCCCCTTTTAGAACAGGAAACCTTTTTTTTTTTTTTTTTTTGCTTGTCAGAGTATTATGCTTGTCAGAGTATTATGGAGGGGAATTGTACCCCATAACCCCCCCCCCCCCCACCACACTGAGCGACTTTTGGAGGGCTGGCGAGACCAGAAAAATATGGGTCTCCCTCCAAGCAGTTTCCCAAAGTTGACAATCCTCCATTTGTTTGCCCCCCCCCCCCTTATACGAAATCCTGGATCCGCCCCTGAGTGTATATATGCTTATTCATATCTTAAGTCCATCTGTAATGGCCTGATGGGCAGTGGGTATCCAGGATTTTGTGAAATGTGCTTATCTTGTTTCACTCTCTATTTCCAGCAAAGATTTTTTTTTTTTTTTTTTTTGTCACTAAAACCTGGGGGATGATTGTATACACCCTGCTATCTTTGCCCCTTTCACGTAGGGATCCCATTTGGAAGCATCTAAAAGAGTTGAATAGTTCACAATACAGGTCACATGTATGATATCCAGTATGCTATGTGTTTCATGTATTAAAGGGTAAACATATGTATACTCTGTTCTAGCTTATATTGTTGTATTTACTGTTGCACCTTAACTGTCAAAATGACAAAATTCGCGAAGAGTACATTTTTCTATACAAAATTCGTAAATAGGCAACAGTGTCCGTTCTGTTGGTGTGGCTGATTTGGAGGACTTTGATTGGTTACAAAAGGCGACCAGAAGAGTACATTTTTCTTTAGGGGTGTTACCATGACATGATGCTTGACAGTGGCGGATCTACGGGGGGGGGGGGGTTTAGGGGGTTTAACCCCCCCCCCCTTGGGCTGCCAAGTAAACATTTATTTGGGCAAAAAAGAGAAAAAAATAGAGCATGCAAGTATGCTTAAAATCGCAAGCTAGCAACCCTAAAAATGTAAAATCTCCCTACTGTGGGAGGGGGGATACCCCCCTCTCACACCCTCCCCCTTCGCTCCCTTCCAAGTAAACATTTATTTGGGCAAAAAAGAGAAAAAATAGAGCATGCAAGTATGCTTAAAATCGCAAGCTAGCAACCCTAAAAATGAAAAATCTCCCTACTGTGGGAGGGGGGATACCCCCCTCCCACACCCTCCCCCCTCGCTCGCTTCGCTCGCTTCCAAGTAAACATTTATTTGGGCAAAAAAGAGAAAAAAATAGAGCATGCAAGTATGCTTAAAATCGCAAGCTAGCAACCCTAAAAATGTAAAATCTCCCTACTGTGGGAGGGGGGATACCCCCCTCCCCCACCCCCCCCCCTCGCTCCCTTCCAAGTAAACATTTATTTGGGCAAAAAAGAGAAAAAATAGAGCATGCAAGTATGCTTAAAATCGCAAGCTAGCAACCCTAAAAATGAAAAATCTCCCTACTGTGGGAGGGGGGATACCCCCCTCCCCCCTCGCTCCCTTCCAAGTAAACATTTATTTGGGCAAAAAAGAGAAAAAATAGAGCATGCAAGTATGCTTAAAATCGCAAGCTAGCAACCCTAAAAATGAAAAATCTCCCTACTGTGGGAGGGGGGATACCCCCCTCCCACACCCCCCCCCCCCCTTGCTCGCTTCGCTCGCTCGGGCTCGGTCTCTACGCTCCCTCGTAATACCCAGCTCAGCCCCTCAAACCCCTCCCTTGGAAAAAAGCTAGATCCGCCCCTGCTTGAGCACAATAGAGATTCGGATCGCATGAGCGGCTAAATATCTCGTCGATTGGTTCCAAGGAACGAATCTCCTGGCCGGAACCAATCGCCTATGACGCTCGCATCGACTCGACCAAAGCGGATCCAATCGGCGGGTAGACATTCAGTCGATTGGATCCTGTGGAACCAATCGCCTGCTCGGAACAAATCGACTACGACACCGGCAGTGGCACCGCGTGGGTGTTTCCTCGTTTGGAGCACAACCTTCGTTCCGATGACTTTAATTCTCGTTGACATGTGTTGGGATCGCCGTAGCTCGTAGGCGATCTTGGCTAGTCTACCGAGTTGGTCCCTCTTTAGTTTTGGAGGTAGATCAGTGCGGATTGTGAGGCGCTGCGCTGGGGGCTGTTGTCGGCCGCGTTGTTGCCGTGGCTGTGCAGGGTGCTCGAACGCCCGTAGGATCTGGTCGCGGTCCTTCATCGCGGCAAACCGGACGATGATTGGGTCGGGGCTCGGAGAGGTGCTGGCGCGGCGATCGTAGGGTTTCGTGGGTAGCCTGTGGGCGTTTACAAGGGGGATTGCCATGGCCTCATCCGAGTGGATACTAAGCAGCGTCGAGAGGGCCTTTTGTACCTTTTTGTATGGGTCTTCGTCTGCAGTAGCGGGAATTCCGTAGAAGAGGAGATTCTGCTTGCGATCGTTAATTTCAATTTGTAGCAGCTTCTCCTCTATCTCATTTTTCACATTCATGACTGCTTGCTTTATTTGAGGTAAATCAGCTTCACACTCGGAAATGCGTACGGAAGTATCGCCCACACTTGCCTGTAGCTCTGAGACGGTCTTACGGGTGTCAGCTAGGTCCTCCTTGAATTTGGCTAACTCACCGATAACGTAGTCCAGCTTGCTGTTTACTTGGAGCGATAGGGCGCTAAACATCTGTTTCATTTCGGACATTACATCCGCCAAGCCAGGAGGTGCGGGCACGGGCCCGGGCCCGGGCCCGGGCAGCTGGGGGTACGTATCTGGAGGTACGGTGGTTGATTCATTCATGGAGGCTGCCACGCCCACTTTTGGGGGATCCAATTCTTGCTGCAAATCTTCCTTTTTGCGTCGTAAGTTATAGGCAGTAGTATCAGTCATGTTGTTGGCTGTGCTTATCCAAACACATTGGTGGAAAAAAAATTCACTTCAAGCCAACTAATTAGGTGTATATTTCTGCAGTTATGCTGTTGGGGAGGAGCACGACTAGCGTACGTCCGTTCAGTCCGTCATGCGTTTTCTGAGTTCAATGATGATTGCGTGATGGATGACTGTCATGGTCAATCTAGCACCTTTTCTAATG
This sequence comes from Heliocidaris tuberculata, assembly GCA_025618425.1. NCBI lineage: Eukaryota > Metazoa > Echinodermata > Echinoidea > Camarodonta > Echinometridae > Heliocidaris > Heliocidaris tuberculata. Next base: position 111,112 of record CM046848.1, read on the forward strand.
CACAAAACCAGGGAGTCTCTGTACCTCATCCATCACACTCACAGAACCTAGCCTATAGCGTACGTGATCGTGAGCATATGCATCCATGATTTTATTACCATTGAGAATTGCCAGGGGCCTATTAAATTTGAGAGGTGCCCCTTCTTCCTTGACAACTGTCCATTTTCCTTTTTAAGAAGTGCCCCTTCCCTTCTATAAGTATTCGTTATATCATAACAAGTGCCCCTTTTCCAATTTCATAATTGCTCCGATTCTTCAGCTGATAAGTGCTCCCTTTATTTTATTTCTAAAAACGAGCCTCTTCCCTTTTCACCTTATAAAACCCCTAGTGAAATATTTCCTTTGACAATTCCCTTTGAAATCATTTCCACCAAATATACCTATCAGTTCCTTGCAATAAGTGCCATTTTTAAAAATTATCAGAAGTGTCCATTTTCAGATACAAGAATTACCCTCTTTCCATCTCTGATAAGTGCATCTTCACCTGTGGCAATCGCCTCTGTTCAAATCTGACAGGTGCCCGTTCTAATTTGACAAGTGCCCCTGCCGCCTTCTGCTAAGTGACACTTGTCATCTCTGATGAGTGCCCCTTTACACCTCTGATAATTGCCCCTTAATTCATTTGGACACGAGCTCCTTTCTTTTCTTAGAAGTACCCTTATTCCTCGAGCCCCTCTTCCTTTATAACAAACACCCCCTTTCCATTCTCATACAGCGACCTTTTTCACCTCTGTTAGAGTGCCAATATTGATGTGCGACAAATAACATACGTTTCATCCTCTGATAATTGCTCTTTTTAATGTGACACATTCCTGCTCCTTTTATTTTCTGATAAATGCCATTTTCGTTCTTGATAAGCGCCCCTTTTTCTTCCTCCGTAATTTGTGCCCCTAATTTATAGCGATTTAGAACTACTTTACTTTAATTTCGTCAGGACTCACTCGATACGCTCGCTCACATTTGTATTTTACATAGTTATATGCTACTTATTAGAGGTCTTTTCAGTCTCTCTTGCGAGACTGTATTTGAAAAACTTTCAGAACTGGTTTTTCGTCTTTTTAAGTTTTTAGTGGTCACCATGCAGCCTCACAGATCTTTAAAAATTGTAGGTCATCAAACCTAACTGCAAACTTTGATGCTTAAAAGGTACCTGAGGCCTGAAAAAATAATTTGTGTATAGTTAGCTTACACAAAATCAACCCCAGAAAACTTAACACGACATTCAACGGTGACAGGATACAGGAGATATTGATTTTTGAAAATAATATACCCCCCCCCCCCAAAAAAAAAAAAAAAAAAAAAAATTAAATAAGACTTGAGCAAAGACTAGTCGATCAATCACGATAGCTCACCTAACGATATATCGATTCAGGAACGTCTTCACTTTCAATTTCGATTAATGAAGTTTGCGACTTAGTTCTAATTTATTTGGTGTTTCATTTGGTCTGTAGATTCTTTGTAATTTATGCGCCAAACCAATTTTCTATTCGATTTAAACGTTTTGCGTTGAATACTTGATTCGTCTGTTCTTTTATTAGGATTGTATATTATTCATTAGCTACGTGCCAAATCAATTTCCATCGATAAAAAAACATTTTGCGTTGGTCCTTCATTCATTTCATATTTTATTTGGGTTGTATATTATTCCTAAGTTAAGCGCCAAATCAATTTTTGATTCGATAAATGTATCTTGCGTCATAGTTCTAATTTGTTTGTTGTTTCATTTGGTCTGTAAATTCTTTGTAATTTATGCGCCAAACAAATGTTATATTCGACATAAAAGTATGTTTAATACTTGATTCATTTGTTGTTTTATTTGGTTTGTAGATTCTCTATAAATTACGCACCAACTTATATTTTTCATTTCGATAAAAACATTTTGCGTTGTATACTTCATTTATTTCATATTTTATTTGGGTTGTATATTATCCCTAAGTTAAGCGCCAAATCAATTTTCGATTCGATATATGTATTTTGCGTCTTATTTCTAATTTATTTGTTGTTTCTTTTGGTCTGTAGATTCTTTGTAATTTATGCGCCGAACCAATTTTCTATTCGATATAAAAATTGTGCGTTGTATACTTCATCCATTTCATGTTTTATTTGGGTTGACTATCCATTAGTTACGCGCCAAATCAATTTCCGTCGATATAAAAACATTTTGCGTTGGTCCTTCATTCATTTCATATTTTATTTGGGTTGTATATTATTCCTAAGTTAAGCGCCAAATCAATTTTTGATTCGATATATGTATTTTGCGTCTTATTTCTAATTTATTTGTTGTTTCTTTTGGTCTGTGGATTCTCTGTAATTCATGTAATTTATGCGCCGAACCAATTTTCTATTCGATATAAAAATTGTGCGTTGTATACTACGTCCATTTCATGTTTTATTTGGGTTGTATATTTTCCATTAGTTACGCGCCAGATCAAGTTCCATCAATAAAAAAACAAACATTTTGCGTTGGTCCTTCATTCATTTCATATTTTATTTGGGTTGTATATTATTCCTAAGTTAAGCGCCAAATCAATTTTCGATTCGATAAATATATTTTGCGTCTTAGTTCTAATTTAATTATTGTTTCGCGTGGTCTGTAGATTCTTTGTAATTTATGCGCCAAACCAATTTTCTATTCGAATTAAACGTTCTGCGTTGAATACTTGATTCATCTGTTGTTTTGTTTGGGTTGTAGATTCTCCATAAATTACGCGGCAACTGAATTTTCAGTTCGATAAAAACATTTTGCGTCGTATACTTTATTCATTTTGTTTTATTTGAGTTGTATTCCTAATTTAAGCGCCAAATCAATTTTCGATTCGATAAATATATTTTGCATCTTAGTTCTAATTTATTTGTTGTTTCATTTGGTCTGTAGATTCTTTGTAATTTATGCGCCGAACTAATTTTCTATTCGATATTAACATTTTGCGTTGTATACATCATTCATTTGTTGTTTAATTTGGGGTATAGAATCCCCGTAAGTTACGCCCCAAATCCAGTGGCGGCACCAAGGGGGGGGGGGGGGGCATGGGGGGCATTTGCCCCCCAGTCAGAAGCTTTGCCCCCCCCCCCCAGTTGCCCTCCCCAATAATTTTCGGAGTGAAAAAAAATAAAAGGGTGGAAAATGAAAAAGAAAAGAAAAGGAAAGAAAAAAGTGAAAAAGGAATGGAGAAAAGAAGGAAAAAGAAAGAAAACGAAAAACTTGGAAAGCAGTGGCGGCATCAAGGTGGGGGGGGGGGCATGGGGCAAATTTGTTCGCTCAGCTCGTGTAAATATCCTCATATTTGGGTAGTTTTATAGCCGAATAATTTCTGTACATTTCCACTATAATAGTGTCAAAATTTTTGCTCGCTCGCAATACAGGCCTATAACTCCCACCACATAATCAGGCCGCGAGATGATCAAATGTCCTCATATTGGGGTAGTTTTATAGCCAAATAATCATTTCTGTACATTTTCACCACAAAAAGTTTCAAAATTTTTGCCCGTTCGCAATGTATAACTACCACCTTATTATCGGGCAGCAAGATGCTCAAATGTCCTCATATCTGGGTAGTTTCATAGCCGAATATAATTTCTGTACATTTTCACGACAAAAAGTGTTCGCAATAAATAACTACCACCTCATAATCGGGCAGCAAGATGCTCAAATGTCCTCATGCATATTGGGGTAGTTTTATAGCCGAATATGTAATTTCTGTACATTTTTACTACGAAAAATGTCAAAATTTTTGCTCGCTCGCTTCGCTCGCTCGCAGTATATAACTAATACCTCTTTATAATCGGGCAGTTCAGCTAGATGCTCAAAATGTCCTCATATCTGGGTAGGTTTATAGCCGAATATTCTGTACATTCTCACTACAAAAAGTGTCAAATTTTTTTTTGTCCGCCCTTGCCCCCCAACATTTTCTTTTGCCCCCCATTTGCCCCCCCCCCCCCAATTTAAAAATCCTGGTGCCGCCACTGCCCAAATCAATATTTGATTCTTTAAAAACATTCTCCGTTGTATGACATCATTCATTTGTTGTTTTATTTGGGTTGTGAGTTACGCGCCAAATCAATTTCCAATTTGATAAAAACGTTTTGAGTTGTATCCTTTATTCATTTGTTGTTTCATTAGGGTTGAATATTATCCGTAAGTTCCGCCCCAAATCAATTTTCGAGTGTTTGTCAGCCCCGGTGCTGTACATAGCAGACGACAACGCGATAATGCGATCGCGATAATTCCACTATCGCGTCTTGGCGTTCGCCGAACGTGCACGCATAAAAAAACGCGCAGGCATAGAAAACTGCTCGCGCGGAACTCAACTCCAGTTGGGTTCCGCGCGTCGTTCGTTCACGCTGTCCTTTATTCTCTTCAAACTCCTTAACCACTAACCTGTAGAATGTCGGGTAAAGTTATTTGGGGTTAATTTTATACATTCTAACAAATTATATTTTTGGACCTCAGAGACCCTTTAAGTATATAGTAAATTAGAGCATGTAAGAGAGAAACATATTAAATCCTTAAAAATGTAATTACAATGTAGGGTATATATGCCAATGTTTAGAGAAGGTACATTTTTCCCCGTTGTCATGGTTGTAGGTGCCCTTTTTTCAGGAAATAGCCCTTGATTATTGGTGCCCCAAAACTTTTGAAATTTCCGCTCAATATTGCGATCATACCCCCACTCCTCGAACCGGATTTAGAACCGGTGTTTGATAGACTGTCATTTTGGAGAATGCTGTACAGTCCCGAGAAATCTCCTTGTGTCCTCAGCATGACGTGAAAATATCTGAGCTTGTTTTATACACTTTGTTTATAATACCATGTTTTATCAGGCCCACCTTTTGCATAAAGAGGAGGGATTTAATGCCCATTTGTCCCAATGGAAAACATGTTAGTAATGGCAAGGAGGTTCAAACCGATGGAGTCTCAAGTCTCAACTAACGATAATTAATGCAAACACCTGGCAGATTATAAATGATGTACAATTGAATTAATAAACTGCCTTGAGTCTTTGATAGCAATGTCTGATGCCGCCAAAGTAAACGGGAAAGATTTAGAGATGTTTTGACATTGAATGTTTACGATACGCAGTTAAATTCATAAATCGACAAACACAGAAAGTGAATGTGCAGTTTTAATGTAAATAATTTCGATTTCAATCTGAAATTCCCCTGCCGCAGGACGAACAGTTTTTTTGACATATAGCCTTAAAAGTGTCACAAATGTGTGCCTCTTTAAGGGCAATTTTAACACCTTTCCGCTTAATTCCGATTATTAAATTTCATATATTACCATCGTGAAAGATGGCTCTAGGAAAAATTGCCAACCAAAGTAGTGGGCACACGCGGCCAGTCAAGAAATTGTCATCGCAAATCTTGGATTTTTGGCCCTAAATATGTTCGCTTGAACCTTGTTATATCGTTCATGCGCACTTTTTCGAAGTTACATTTGGGTTTGCGAAAACTAATTATCATTATAACAGAATATCCTCCATTGTACCTAACCATGGTTACGCAATAAAACGGAATTTGATATGTTTCCTCGTTTGGAAGAATGTTCTCGGAGAGCGCATATTTGTCATGTTTGTTGTGGCGGCATCAAGCATGCTTCAAAGGGGAACTGTCTATTATGACTCCATCTATTTGAACCTCCTTGGTAATGGACATGAATGAGAAATTTTGATATATAAAATCGGAAAAATCGGGACATTCAAATCATCTTTAGCATTTTAATTGCATTTTAAGGAAGAATTCTCACTAAAATAACAGTCGTTTATATTTATTTTATCAATTTTATCAATAACCGATTAATATAGAATCCCCCCGGGATTTACGCCAGTGGAGCGGGGTTACATAACGCCACAGGTGAACCCACACTTCCCTATAATAATTCTTCCGGTACTCAATTGTCTTTCCTTTAATGTCTCTTTCTTGATTTCGACCCATCCTTTCAGCTATTGAGTGCTCACATTATAAACGATTCCCGATGCACATTATAGTTTACGATATGTATGATTACGTTGTGAATTAATAGAGAGGTGTAGTAATATTCTTACTTCTAAATCTTTAGTTTCGTAATAATTTTACACAATGACACAGAATATGCCTGGCCGAGTGACGAGGAACTCAGATTTACATCTCGTCATCTCACCCTAGAGTTAATGAAAAAGATCTGCAAGAAACTCGAAATTAACTATAAATCCCGAGATGCTAGTGACGAAGGGGAAAGGTTTGAGTGTCTGTGCAAATGGAGAAACAAGATGGTAGATAAAACTGTACAGGAAAAATATGAGCGTCTTTCATTTGCCTTGGAATCAAAGAAAATCAGAGGTAGGCTTGAGTTACTAAAACAACCATGTCATTCTTTCATGTAATATCTATTTTTTAAAAAGGAGTATGTTTAGAATTTCAGTGAACAAAACTTAATAGACAGATATTTGTTGAGATTGGAATTGCAATGCATAACATTACACTTGTTTACGTAGAAAGACTAATTTGCATATATCAGCTACCTAATTTCCTTCATACTATAACAATATACTATCCACACTATGATAAATACATAATTTTCTACTGATATTTTCTCTGTAAGACAATATTGGTAATATTATTTCTACCTCATAAAAATTTCTGATCCACAGAATGTTAGGAGCATTTCACTTTATTAAACAATTTTCTTATAGAAGTCTTCTAGATCAACACCTTCTAAATAATTGCTACCTTTCATTTCTGTGAACATGAATTTGAGTGATAAAATTATTCAACTGACCGGAAAACCCTTAATTGAATGGTGAGGTATATAAACAGATTGGTCTGCATTTGTGTTGAGGTGTTAGTTAATTCTGTGAGCTTAATATCAGATTATTTTGTTTCGGCTTAATCTTTGTCACTCAAATTCATAATCGCAGTTTCTTATCGATATGAAGCATTCTTGCCTCTGTGAATTATAATTCAATATGGCTTCACATGGCGCAAGCAGTCCTGTTTTTGTATTCAAACGGAAACTTCAAACACGTTTAACATTTAAAGCAATGGTTATTTTAACCAGCTGGTGCATATTACATTACAAATAGGTGAAATATTTATTGGTTACTGAATCATATAATATAGCAACAATACTTTACAATGTATTTACCTACATGTATATGTATAGACAATAAATCATTTGTACAGTTAACATAGCTTGATTAAAACGTGTACTAATAGTGTATTACAAGGGATGATACAGAAAGGCTACACCCTATATTCGACCAGGGTCGACATTTACATCAATATTAATTCACGAATGAATTTAAGAGACAAATGTCTTGAATTGACCAGGAAAACCTATATAGACCTATAATGTCTTTCTAGGGCTGGGCATATCAGTCTCTATTGCGTTCTCTGCATTATTTTGTTTCAATTCCTAGGTCTGCTTACACCTGCTAAAGGACGATTTGTCTACAAAGCCGAGCTTGTGGACATGGCCTTTCACCTGCTCATGCAGAATCTTCTACCAGTCGCTGAAGCACTAGATATCAATGCCACCAAATTAGTTTCATACAGACCAGCATTCGAACCCTTTCACCTCGGGTATGGTACCTTCCATTTACTTTCAAAGCTTCACGAATCCACCACTCCCGACAAACTCGAAATTCTTGAAAAAAAAGGTGAACGCTTTTTTTTCTACAATAGAATTGGAAACCTTCAATATCGGAAAGTCGCTACTCGTGGAATGATATGTAAGTTCAAGGAGTCCTGGTTCGATATTTCATTATTTGGAGAGTGACACTTGATACAAAGTAGGCCTATATTCAGAGAATAATAGTAAAATTTATAGAATTGCAACCTTTTGCCACCACAAAAACTTGACTAGTGGGTCGCACAAACTAATATTCAAACTGGAATAAGTTGCATTAGCCATGTTAGCTGAATCTAATAAGACTGATACGAGTTTAACTTTTGAGATATAAGAATAGAAAGTGTCAAATTATTGTTTTTAACCACCTACGTAAGGAAATGTGCAATTAAACATATCAGGGATTTTTTTAAATCACTTTTTTAGTGTACGAAATGAGCTATGGGGAACTCTGTTCAATCTCAGCAGCAATGATGCAAGACACAGAAGGAGGGAGTGTTGATCAAGGTAAGAAGCTGTCTGATCTATAAATGAAGTTTCAAAGAGACAGTCATTGATGAAATGTTTAAAAACGTATGTTTTGAAGAGTATTGAATTCATTTAGAATTTACAAGCGTACAAGCTAATCGTACAAGCCTTTATCATTTCAGTGTGTTTGGAATGCTTACTAACGTGATTGCAATACAATTATCCCGACAGGAAAACAAGAAGGTGCATCGGAGAATCAAAGATCAGAGCTGCAGTTGTCCAAAGAACTTGTTAACCTTCAGCTTGTGCTAGGGTTGACAGATGAAGATAAAGCCGACGCTCAGATTGCATCCTCACACCCAATAACAGCATACTCGCTGTTTAAGATATGGAAAGAGAAGCCACGTCTCTCAGTTTTCAACTATCGTGCAGGTTTAGCCCATGAACTACGGGGAATCCAGATGAATGATCTCGCCGATAAAGTCATTGCAGGTCTGTTTTATAAGGAACTTTTTGTGGATTATTTTATTAGTATAAATAGGTGATCGAGGGGATCCATATTTTTAATTTCAGTTCACTAACTTCTTTATCAATTGTTCTGTAGGCCTCACTTCAGAAATTGTACTAAGACTTAGCCTTTGCATAATAAGAAAAATACAATCCAAGACAGCACAGAATATCGTCGGAGTTATATCTGCTGAATATTATGTATTAAAAGAAACCACCCTTTCAAACTTTCCTTTATTTTTTTTTAAATAATTAGAAACATATGGATATGTGCATGGATTTGTTTGTTGCAGGTAAATACATCAGCGAACAGACTAGTCTCGCATTCATTCAGAACATGGTTCAGGAACTGAACCAAAACCAACGGAGAAAGCTTGGGCAGCTCCTCAAGTTGAATGAAGAAGAACAAGGGCATACGGGTACACCATCCGATGGGATCTCCAAGCAGATCTGTGACTGGGTGGCGGATTGGACAAGGGAAATGAAAGGTTCATGGTATCCTATTAAGAAGTTTAAGGAGGTTAGGGATGATATCGCCGGAGTAACATCGCTACCTACAACGCCAAAGAAACACAAAGATCTTAATGATGAACTCGTAGATAATGGCTTCTTAGACCTAGCGCGTGAGATTATGATCATAGAGCAACAACTTGCAAATGTTGACCCTAATGTTAGAAGTAAAATTGCAAAAATTAATATAAAGCCAAAATATCTTATCGATCTTGTCCATGCATCCAAACACAATTAATTATTTACTCATTGATCAGACGTGTCATTTATAGTTTCTCTATCCTTTTAGTCGACTTCTGTGTTTTATTTCTCGTGTTTGAATTGGGAATAGTACATTGTTTTGCTTTTTCTTTTTATTTTAAATAAATGTATTATAACCAGGAGCCCGAGAGAGGAAATGCGCAAAAATCGATACTAAGTCATTACCATCACTGATATGGCGTTCCTGCCCCATATAAGTCGTTCCCAAAACTTTCTTATCTAAGTCGCTCCCAACTCATTATAAGTCGTTCCGACCACTTTTAATCTAAATAGTTCCCACCACTTACTAAGTTGTCCCCACCACTTACACTAACATGGTGATGCGGTAAGGCCATAACCAGTTATTCGTAAAGAAAATGTCATTTTATTGTTTTTATTGTGTACATAGACCATATAAAACTAAGAGGTAAAGCTAAAAGCTAAATACGTTTTACATAAATGGATACACCTCGAAGTTCATATGCCCAGTCGGTGGAGATGCACTGTAATCATGGTAATGTGTAATGATAGACCATGGGATGACTGCTGAAATTCTTACTTTTCGTGGTCCGTGAATTCGCCCCACCAAATTTCACCTTGTAAATGTTACTAAAAATACAAAAACACTAATGGCATATGTTGCCATTTGCAAAAAGTGCAACTTTGTTCAAAAATGATTATTTTGTAGCAAATTAACTGAGCTCCAAATCTTCTTGACCACATGGATTTCAGCCACAGAGTTTAGCACAACAGCATTCCCACCACATGGTGTGTGCTGTGTGTGTGTCTATGAGAGTTTGTGTGCTGTGTGTTTGTGTGTATTATGTGTATGGTGTATAGGGAAGTGTCAGGCTCTTTCACTTACTTTGACCTGGCTCTAGAACAGCATGGCATGGCCAGTGCAAGCTGCATGATGAAACCTTTGTTTTTTATCTTTTGATTTATTCAGATTGGGGAGCTTAAGTTTATTATAAAACAGAGGAGGGAAGAGAAAGGATTGAGCCTTTTAATAGGGGAAAAGTGAAAAATTGTTTGTCAACAGCTGTATTTTAGTGGTCAATATCAAAGACAATGCAGATAGTGTAGTCTGCTACGGATAATGTAGTCTGCTACCTATTGTGAACACACAGAGTAACTGCAATAGCAAGTGGTATTGTAAGGGATGAGGTAGTTTGCACTGTGTCGTGTTTAGTCAAGGGAAGATTCACAGCAAAGAATTCTTGTGCCTTATCGCTCATAAATAGGAAAATCTGCTACACATTAATTCAATCAGTGAAGAAAAAGTGAGAGTTGACGCCTCTGATATCCACACGAGATGAAAGAAACAAACAGCTTCATGTTACTCAGAAGTGACAGATATGAGAAGTGAATGAGTTCAATTCTTTGGCAGTCATAAAGGCCAAGGCAAAATACGGAAAACTGTTTTCACAAGTTTAATGTGGACATTTGAAACACGAAATTCCTCTAAAATTCATTTTCCTAATCATGAGATGTGAGATGTTATTTTTCTGTGATGGCACAGAATGCAAGATTGTGCCTCATGTTGAGGACAACACATGCACACTGCTCGCAGCAGACACTGTGAGATTCAGCACTCTAAATTACCTGACTGAGATAGATTTTGGTAGGTTTGCATGGATTTACATACATACGCACTGATATTACAATTTATACATTTTATTTCTTGGAAATATTCATATATGGGTTATGCAATTGCAAATACTTCTTTAAAGACCTACTAATTTTTCAACTGCTATAGACTGAGTTTTATCCATTACAGAGTGGATTTTGCATGAATTTGCATAACTGGAATTTAACTATATCATGGTTTGGAAATTTCCTACTTGGCAACAATCACAGGCCTATAAACATTGCATTTTGCACCAAAAGTTACTCTTAGCATATTGCCTTTAAGGTGATTTGATAGTTAGTGTTTGCAGTTCAGTCAAATAGACTGATTTGCATATTGATGCATAATTTACATAATTAGGCACCAATATCATAAAAGTATGTATACACAATTTTTGCTTAGAAATATTAAAAATTCAGATGCTGCAGTCCGAAATAGAACTGAATACTAACTTTTGATTGATATGACACTGAGCTGTTCTGTGCAAGTACTACAGTATCAAAAAATGGGGTTTGCATTAATATGCATAATTAAGCCTCATTATATGGTGACGAACTGCTAGTTTCTAAGCTTGAAAACAATCATGTTTACAGTCAGCACCCATAGTTTCTCAAACTATAGCTTTCATATGATCTGATACAGGAATTTTCAGTTGAGTAGCCACAATAACGGATTTGCATATCGATGCAGATTTGCATAATTAAGCGTCAATTTCACATAATTGAGAATCACTGTCATAAAATAATTACAGATTTTTTATGGCTTGGAAAATTCACATTCAGATTCTGCATTCCAAATTATCCTTAAATACCATCTTTTGATTGACAGCATACTGATCTTTGTGAATTATGGGATAAACAATATATTTTGCATAAATTTGCATGATTAGGCAACATTACAGTGGTAAATTGCCACTTCCAAGCTTCGCAACATTCATATTTAATTTAAGCACCTAAAGTTTAATCAAAATATCAGTATTCATGCAGTTTAATATAAACATTTGTCAGTCGAAAAGGGCCAAAATAATGGATTTGCATACAAATGAATAATTTGTATAATTAGGCATCAATATTTCAGAATTAGGAATCAGTGTCATAAAATATTAACACATTTACGGCTTGAATTATTCACATTCAGATTATACAGTCTAAATAATCCTTGGATATATCTTTACTGAGAACACACCGGTGTTTGTGAATTATTGTATAAGTAATGAATACTGCATAATTTGCATACTTAGGCCACATTACAGTGATTAATTGCCATTTCCAAGATTTACAACATTCATATTTAGAGCAAGCACCCAAAGTTACCCTGAAATATCACCTTTCATGTGATTTGATATTAGCATTATTAGTTAAATAGCCCCCCAAATGGATTTCCATATTGACGCCTGATTTGCATAATTAGGCATCAATGTTACAAAAAAATATACATATATGGTTAAGAAATATTCACATTCAGATGATGCAGTCCAGATTAGCCTGAAATACTATTTTGTTTAATTAATGATACCAGTGTTTTGTGTATTATAGTTAAACAATGAATTATGCATAAATTTGCATAATTAGACCTCATTAGAGTGATAACGTGCAAGTTTCAGGCTTGGCAACATTCATATTTGAATTCAGCACAAAAAAGTACCTTTGTCCCCAACTTTTCAGGTGGGGCGAACAAGTGGACCACGAAAATGAAAAACGGAGCCTCTTTTTCCATGTCATCCCATGGTCTATGACCACGTCTTTGTCCGCATGGACTTGTCTGAGGACTTCCAGTCAGCCTTGCAGGAGAATTAAGGGAACTAGTCTGCTAGCCGTCCTCACCATGAAAAAGAAAACTTTTCCCATATAAACATTTTCTTTGATGTATTATCATTCTATCATTATAGTTAAACAACGTTTGAACGAAAAAGGTACCTATATGTGACCCTCCACCACAAAACGACCAATAAGTCGCAATGGAAGTTTTAGAGTAAACAGCTGAAAAAGGTGGTTTGGGGTAAAAATTTTAATTTTAAGTTTTTGTATTTTCTGAAAGTTCATTTATCAATCTACCACCTGACAAAATTTCAGGTTAAAATATCTTGTTGAAATATGTTTTTACTCTAATTCAAAATGACCATGTTTTCCTGGACATTTAAACTTTCTGTGTCAACTTGCTGGGATTGTACTTCACATCGCTTTTCTGGTATAGCTTAAAAACTATGCACTGTCTGATATTCAAATTCTAAAGAAACAAAGAAATATATCTATTCTGAAGGTATGGGAAGTTTCAACCCAATCCAATTAGTACTTCATAGTGTATGCTAGAGAGTTTTGACTCAACCTTTTGTGCGACAAACAATAGGACACAGATTAGGCGCGCTTAAATAGTCACTCTTCTTTAGAGCCCGTTTTCTCTATAATGTTTTGGCCATTAGCCTGTCTGACACGTTGGCATTCTTATTGTAATTTACAAGGGTTTGCTTAGTCCAAACAAGACAAGTTATATGTCATTTTAAAGCTTAGAATCTAAGCTTTCAAACTTTGTTGAAATTAAAAAAAAAAATTCCGACTTATTGGTCGTTTTGTGGTGGAGGGTCACATATAGTTTAATGAGCACAAACGTCTCATATCAGAACAAGTGTCGTCGTCATCTCGATACAGTTCTTAGGATTATTTCTAACAGACAAATATATAACACCTAATACCATAACACAACATTGAGTAATGCGACTTTAGTGGGTTTTTTTTCCTTCTTAAAACAACTTTAAAAAAAATTATTTTAAACATGAATGCATATCTATAAGGGTAAGATCTAAATTTGTACGAATTCTTCCAATAACATAACTTTAAAAGAAAATCTCTATCGCTATCATTTGACATTTCCCTATACATATATATATCCAGCAGTATTATATATCAAGCAGTAACTCTACTTGTATATCTTTACTTGTATAGATATGGGCTTTATTTACCATTAATTTGAACAAAATTATTACTTTCAGTATTCATATGAAATATTTTCCCCAAAATATTTTGCTTTGTAGCAATTACATTACTGTTAACAGTTTCCTCATACATTCATAACATATATGTAACTATAACACATTGCCATATGTGTCCTATTTGCTTGTTCTGATGCTACTTTTAATGGAATGACGCAATATCAAATTGCCTGACTACTGGCAGCGCGTCACATTTTGGTAAGCAACGCAGACACGCTGAGTTATCACGTAAACAGGGTAAAAGGAAAGTCCCAATCCTTTCTATATTTTGCCCATAGAATACTTTGCACTTTTTCTTTTTATCAAATTTTAACATATTCTAGTTCTGCGGTTTTCTCAATTAGTAGACTTTCAGTAAAATATTGACTAGAATAGTCAGATAAATCTTCCTTTGTACATTTTGCAAAGCAGTGCCTAACCGAGGTAGATCTTGCATGTCTTGACTACACTTGAAAGAGACAACTATTCTTATTGACATTCATGTGCATTGGTTCAATGTTACTGAAATATTGTTGTGCCACGTAACTGCATTCAAAATTTGAATAAAATGCAGCCGTGATGTCATGGATCACCAATTGACAATAACTATTTGTCTATAACTTTTTTTTTTGATTGACATGTATAACTGGACAGCTTTTAAAAAGTTAATATGTGGAAAGTTTTAGTGTACTTGATGGTATTTGGGCAAAGGATCAAAAGGGAGTGACTTGCCCTTTAAACTGTTTTAATTGGCACACTACATGAACATGCAACGTGTTATCTTAAACAGGTGAAAATGTATATATTTCTATCCTTTTCATTGCCAGCTATTATTCTTGATTTTCAGTTCCTAGATATAGAATTCATATGTGTTTTCGTATTTCCTTAAGATTTTATTTTCGTTCTCAAATTAGTGATTATTGATATTCCTCGTATTTCTACAATGTATTATATTTTTTAATGATATGTTTCATTGAGTTACATGCAATCCTAATTTGATGTTGTAAATAGTTTACTGGATATACTCAACCAAAAAAAGTAAACCCCCCTGACACTTTTTAATACATTTAGAGATATATTTGATTAACTTCTTGAATTCGAGAAACCAAAGTGCGTAGAATTTTATTACCCAGATTATCATTGGTTATTTTGTAATGATTGATTATGTTTTCACAAATTATGGTTTTTATTGGAGTTGGTACAAAAAAGTGCACTTTTCGTTTCATAATTCAATGCAGGATTTACATGTGTATACTCATTTCAATTCTTTTCATCTTGTGTATATTTTGCAATGCCAATTCATAAAACTGCGCTAAAGATCACGATTTTTCAATGCATTTTCATGAATTTTATTTACAAGTTATGCGCCTGTAAATGAACAAAAGAAGTGAATAGAGTACACAATGTACACCCTGCATTGCATTAGGAAACGCAAAGTGCACTTTTTTTTCTCGTACCGACTAAAATAAAATCCATAATATCAATGTGAAAACATACTCAATTGTTCGCAAATAACCAACGAAAGGAAGGTAAGAAGAAAGTTCTGCATACTTTTCCTTTTTAATGAAAACATTTTATCAAATATTTCTCAAGTTATATAAAAAAATGTTGGGGGACTTATCATTTTGATTGAGTGTAATTTAATTTTTAACTCTTTCAGTGCCGATGTCACGTATATGTGACAGATAGACTTGTCATTTTCATTCACCAATTGCTCGACCACAGGAAAGATATATGGTGGTCAATGTATATCAAACTTATGAGCATAAATCAAGCATTCTAAATATATGATTATAATTATATGCTACCATAGACATTTTCAGAGAAAATTGCATATTTAAAAAAAAGATATTACCTTTTTTCAACATTAAGCAATAGTAAACAAATGAGAAACCAAAAAATAATGGACAAAAAAGAAACTCAAAAGTAATTTTCAATAATTCTTATGCATAAAGTTGGATAAAGTAATAATGTTTTGTATCAAAAGAAATGGTATTATATTCCCTACAAGTTATGTACACAATATTATGTGAAATAATAGATGGCTTAAGAAGTGCAGACATTTGAAAAGTAAGCATTGATCACATTTTGGTAAAATTTTGAAGAGAGCTAAACCCCTTGGCACAGTAAGAGTTAATAAAGGATTGTGACAGTTTAGCCATGGGCTGAACTGAATGAAAAAATGATGCGTGACTATTGTAATTATGTCATGAAACCGACTACCTGTAATACAGCTACTGGATTCATTATACTATAATACGATCGTCTTGTTTCTTGCGAATCTTTTTTGTCCTCTGAAAGGGACTGTACGTGTAAATAATAGTAGCGTATTGCACTTTCATTTAAAACAGAATATTCATGGAAAGAATTTGTTAGGAAATATGTTTACATTACAAGTACCTAAAACATTACTTCAGAATTAGACCATTCCTGTTTTACTCATACATGCATTAAGTTATGGGCATGTATATAACATCGTAAGGTATATTAAGCTATGTAAGGGCCACAACTCTCTGTGTGTTTCTTCAGCATTTACATCTGTATATGCATTAAGATCGTAACGACCTTCTAAGTCTGCTACTTTTGCTTGATTCTTCTCATCATGATCCTACTACGTAATGTGATGAACTATGCAGAAATATACATATTTTTTGGCCACAGAAGATGATTCGAATACTTAGTCCTCTGTCAGGTTGACAGGTTAAAGAAAATTACAATTTTTAGAATAATGGTCATTGAACTTAAAATAATATCTGTTTAAATCTCCTTTTGGTACAAATATACCTTTGTGCTCCAGTCCTATGACTTGCTTGTAATAATTGTTTCCAAATATTGATTGTGACGAAAATGACAGTGACAATTCCAACGGCATTTGTTTCCCATACAGTCAAACAAATTGTAATTCACATACAAATATAAACACCCTAATGATGATATTGTATATTACAAACCAGTGCTAAATGTTCTAGCACTTTTCTCTAGTGGGAGGTATAAGTGACAGCACCTCTTTTATAACGTGCAAATCCCCTTCCCGATGGACATATTTTTGTCAGTTTTTATATTTTTGGAATGTACATCCATCGCTCTTCCTTCTGACCAAACTTGGTCCCTGGGCTTCAAGGGGAAAAATTTACCCCAATTTTCAGGGGCCGTCTGACACCCCATCCCAAGGGAAATTTTTGTCACTTTTGTGTGTTTTTTAATGTCCAGTCATATTACTTCCTACTGACAAAGTTTGGTGCATGGGGGAGATGGGGTGAATTCGACCCGACTTTGGGGTCTCTTTGAGCGGCTCTGGGGGCTAAACCCGGCGGTTACAGTCAGACTGACAACCTTTTTGTCAATGACTTAAGATGGTCTTAGTAACTTTACGGAGTCAAATCTTATGGGTAAAATGGGGTGACTATTTCGGGACAGGCTCCCAGACTATATGACAATAATTTCCTATTTTCCTTAAATTGGAAGTATTACGCCTTCAGGTGATACCTTGATGGCTGAGGGGGAAAATTGCCATAATCATTTTATGCCTTATGTGACCTTTATACCATACTTTTGCGATTGATGACAATGTAAAGTACCATTTACTTTTTACATAACATTTTCTAAACAATGCTGCCTGTTACAGCATATACGGATGGACGCCATCAACGTATTCTTTAAAAGCTTGATACTTCTGTATTAATGTGAAAAAGAAAAAGAAGAGGGGGGTCGTTTCACCACCGTTTCATCATCTATAATGAAGTTATGGCACTTTATCACTAGTCAATCCTTCATTGAATTAATATGGAACATAGATGTGTATTATTATGCCCTCAGGAAATTTTAACTAAACAACAACAAAATTCATGTTGAATGCTCTGTAACATTGTCAGTTGCCTTGAAATTGCCATGAAGCTGCCTTGAGATTGCCAATAATTGTGACATTTTGACTTTTGTCAAAATTTGTCACTGTTATGATTTTCTGAAGATGCAATAAAAATGAAGATCAAAACAAGATTTTAGTACATTGTTTCTTTGAAATCAAATAAATTCTTTAAAGTGCATTGTGTGGTAGGCCTTCCCTACATAGTTTAATTTGGTTTCTTTGATATCAAATGCATAAAATTGGATGCATCTACTAGATGTTTAAAAAAGGGTTAACACTTTTGACCATTAATAACTCAAGTTATGACAGAATGAGACTTTCACAATGTTCAGTTAAACAATATAAAATTTATCTGGGATAAGTTCTGTGAAATTTCCGTGATTAATGCTCTGAAATTGATCCTCTGAAGTCTGAATATTTAATTAGATTTTCAGGTTTTTGAAAAATGAAGGCCACAAAATCTGTGTGTATCAGTAATAAAATTCACAAAACGATAATTCCATTGTGCATGGCACCTGTCATTTCTGCCAACCTTTTACTATTCATTGTTATTAATGATTCATGACTCTAGGTTAAACGAGCACCTCTGGAATTTCAGCTGCAAAGCACAGCATGCACAATGACAATTGTTGTGCTCTGAATAACTTCTGATACAGAAAGATTTTGTGGCCTTGACTGTTATCTTCAAGTAGAAATCTGTATATATATATATATATATATATATATATATATATATATATTATTTACTTGTCTTCTACACCTTATATATATATATATATATATATATATATATATATATATATATATATATATAGGTGATAAATAGAGGGTGCAGTGCCCCCCCCCCCTTCCATTTTGTTCAAGTACCCCAGAAGTGTCCCTTGTTACTTCCGAAATTTACTGCTTTCTGATAACTGCCCCTTTTTACAACAAAAGTGCCCCTTTTCCTTTCTAGAAAGTGCCATTTCCACTTCTGATAACTGCCCCTTTGAAAGATTTGTACAATATTTGCTCCTTTCAAGTCTGCCCCTTTGTCTCTCTATTAAATTCCCTTTTATCTTGCCCCTTTTGCTCCGTAATGAGTGCCCTTTCCCCCAACTGATATGAGTACCTTTTCAGATCTGATATCAAATTAAATAGTTAAATGTCACTTTTTACTTCTGATATCAATGCCCCCTCTAATAGCCCCCCCCCCCTTCTCTTATAATGAGCACAACCCATTTTACCTACATTTTCCAATTTTTCTTACAAAAAGAGCCATATATATATATATATATAGCTTCAAAGAATCAGCGCGGCTTTATATAGTAACAGGTACCCGTATTACTATATGTACCAGTAAAATGTAAGGCAGAGGAGCTGGAATCAAGAGGGGTACAATGGTCCTCCCCTCCCACAGCAAAAGATGTCTCATTCCACTCGCTCGAACGTGCCCATAATTAAACAAAGTCGGGCAACATTTATCAAAATTATCAGAACGAAAGGGGCACTTTTGGGGCACTTGTAAAAGTCGGGGCCCTGTGCATCTAGCCCCCCCCCCCCCACACACACACACATCGGGGGCCCTGAGTGTGTGCGTGTGTGTGTGTGTGATGTTTGTAGAGTAGACACGTGCTTTGAAGCCTCTCCTGATTCCCATTGGATCGCGTGATAGAAAAATATGGCCAGCAGCTTACGCAATAGTCATGTGGGAAGGCATCTACGCAGAGACCGAGAGCTGATGCCAGTGCGAGCCCCCCCCCCCCCCCCCCCCCAAGCCCTGATGTGAACCTGCTTCCGACTATCCGAAGGCTGCTAGAGCAGCAGACGGAGAGGTTGGAAGAGAGATTCTCTTCTCTGGAGGCTAATCTTAAAGAACAAGTGTAGCAAATTGAAGCTCAATTTCAAGAACTCAAAGAAGCTATCGCTTTTCGGAGTAATGAGTCGGAGGATATTAAGAAAAAAAATGAAGATGATGGAAGCGAAAGCGATGGAAAATGAGTTGGCCCTTCAAATGGAAATCGACAAGCTTTCCACCTACGTGGCAAGAGAGAACCTTCTTTTCATGGGACTACCAGAGAGGGAAGGGGAAGACATCAAACAAGTCATGAAGGATTTCTACATGAATAATTTGAAGATGTCAGAAGAAGAGGCCGATGGTGTAGAATATCAGCGGGTGCATAGAATTGCGACGAAATCAATGCCACGCCCTATTAAGGCGCGCTTCGTACGATACAGGGACAGGGACAGCATTATGATAAAAACGAAAAATCTGAAGGGAACAAGGCTATCTATCAGAGAAGATATCCCCATGAGAATCAGGAATGCAAGGCAAGCACAGATGCCTGCCTTACTTACAGCGAGGAAGGTGGGAAAGTTGGCGTATTTTTCGAGGTCAGAACCAACTAAACTCTTCGTTAACAAAGTATGGCTACCAGTAGCAGAACAAAAAAAAAAAGAAAAAAAAAATCATCGAAAGTTTAACTTTGCGAGAGGAGCGTAGGGAGAGCGGGGTAATCTCGGCTGATAAATAGGTGAAAGAAAAAGCGGTGAGTTTCGATGATTAATACTTTGACATACAATATACTTTTCGACAGTCGGCTACGGACATTATGATAACACACTGACACATTCATACCGAGGAATTTGGTTTTCTTCATTGTCATTTTAACCGCTGACTTACATGCCTATCATCCTTAAATATCAAGTAATGAACTTTGGAAAGTGGCTTCAAAGAACTTTGATTTCGATTTAGCATAAACAGGAATGGGAGGCTCAGTAGATAAATCCAGCTGTTTTCACTAATTTCATGATTAATGTTCATAATTATGGTTTCGTCAGTATGCTGCACGTGACGTGGGACTAGTGATGGAATGCATGTCCACGACAAAATCCCATGAGAATTCTTAGCACCTGCATGGAAGCCGAGGAGAGGAGGTATTGAGTTATGTTTTTGACAACCTTCGTAAGAAACTACATTTCTAAATAGTAAATAGGCGCAGGAAGGAAATTGCAAGTATCATTGCAATGCTCTCGTTTTTGGCTACGACAAGCCTCAAGTTAGGATGTTATATGGCTTGTGGAGAACCTGAATTTCCAGCTAACCCAAATTCATGATTTCGTTTGGATTACAAGGAGACACACCACGAAAGAATAGATGGTTTTGTCTTCAGATAAGTATTTTGACTTCGTAGTTGTGCTACTGTGCGAAGAAAAAAAAAACGAACTACATATACTGTCTTCAATGGAAATCAGTTGTAGATTAAATATGTGCAAGTTTTTTTTAGTTCATGAGAGAAATCTGCAGATCGAGTCGAGTACTGTCTTCAATGAAAATCAGTTATATATTACATACGTGCAAGTTTTGGCCAAGGGAATTCTTTCTGTGCGTCTGTTTCAGCTGAAGTTTAGTTCATGAGGGAAATCTGCAGATCGAGTCAAATCCAGTCGTCTAGATGTTTCATACACAGTCATGTACGTTGATCCACCCTTTACACATGGGAAGATACAGTGCAAAGGTAATGTGAATACTCATTTCAGCCACAAGAAGAGAATAAGAAACCAGAGGCAAGTGCTACCTATATGAGCAGAGATATATCAGGTGAAAAAACTGTATGTATGAGCAGCAATTATAATTATTCACATTAACTGTAACCAGGATTGAATTCCATTGTAAAGTTCAAAGTGATTGTGAAGCATGGACTATAGAATAACATATAAGACTAAACTACAACAGTCTTTGTCAAAACAAAATAGAAATTAGTTGTTTAGTCACCAGCTTTATCTGTTTATTGGCAAAGAAAAGGTGTCATATCCAATAATTTCTGGTTAGATTTCATATTTACCGTTCAAATAAAAAGGGTTTAATTTTATATTTGATCAGAATTTTGAGATTCACAAATGCATGCATGCTCCACAAGATTCCTGTTTTTTTTTTCTGTACAAGTATTTCCATATGTAGATTGGAAAGCAAGGCAGAAAAAGTACGTCTAGAAGACATAAAATACTTTTACTGCTTTGTAAAATAGGTTTCCTATGACATAGATGAATGATATTCTAAGCTTGACATAACAGGCCCTTCATATCATTTTTGTAAATAGAAAAAGCAAGTGTGGTAATGAGACTTCTGTCATCAGGAATGTATACCTATTAGTTTGTTATTTATTCTTCTTTTCCCCCAGGAAATTTCAAGAGGTTTTGCTATTTGCTTGATTTACTCCATGGAATAAGGAAATGGTAAATGGCAGCATGCTCTGTCATACATAGTTAATTCATTTATGAAATGAAATTACTCTTTTCTCTCAGGAGATCGATATTTTTTTCGAGTATTGACCGGTTTTGCTTGTACCTAAATCAAAACTCTTTCCTTGGGGCTCGGTGACGGGGTATTGTTTACTAAGCGAGTGACAGGGCTTGGGGTTCGGTTTGAATGTATTGTTTGTTGCTATGTCGGGCTGATGTCGTTTTGTGAAATTTGGTTTAATGGAATCGGCCCTTCTTTTAATCACAAGGTATGCATGATTGTGATCGGGTGCGTGGGCCGATCATTTCATTCATTGTAATGCATTTTATGCAAATCATATAACTTAGTTTTGACAGCGAGCCCTGTATTACAAATTTAAGGCATGCCTGAAGTGAGGAAAGCTCTTCTTTTATTTTTTTTCTTTTATAGATGATTTTATATGTATTGAGTATTTTAATTGTTGCGCAAACTGTGCAAACTCAGATACCTTGGTAATTTTAAGCAAGCTCGGATGCAGGATCTTTTCTTTCACGAGATGCTTAGATATTCGAATTCAGTTAAGGAGTTAAATCATTGGTCTAGTTAACTGACGATGGAGGGAGAGGGGGGGGGGGGGCTCTTGCTCTCGGACTTATGTGTACCGAAGAGCAGTGTGGGGGTGTTGTGTGTGTAATTACGGGTGGGGGTGATGTTGGGTGTGTCGCGTTGTGTGTTTTGTGTGGCTGCCTTCATTCTTGTAATGAAAATACAAACAGATAATCACTCTAGAGAGGTAGTTTTCAGATGCTTTGAATTTTTCATTGACATTGGTGCAACACTATTCGATTTTCTAGATTGTTTATTCGATAAAACGTTGTCCTGCTCGGGTTGTTTGTTTAAAATAGTTCATATGTTATGGAGGGTTTAAATTTCATTTCAGTTAATGTCAGCGGTATAAGGGACAGACACAAGAGGAAAACAATTTTTGATTGGATTAGAGAAAAAAGAGGTGATATAATTTTATTACAAGAAACTTATAGTTGGCACAGGATATTGAGGGAGTTTGGAAAAAAGGATTGGGAAGGGCAATTAATTTTTAGTCAGGGGACAAATCACAGCAAAGGTGTACTTGTTTTACTAGCCCCAGGATTAAATATCAAAATGGAAAGGGTGGTGAAAGATAATGACGGACGCTTTATATTCCTCAAAGGAGACTTAATGGGGGAAAATGTATTACTAGGAAATGTTTATTTCCCGACAAGGGAAAAGGTACAACAACAAGTAGATTTTTTACAAAATTCAGAAAGCTGTATTTCTGAGCTGTTGTCTTGTAACTATTCGCTTATTGGGGGGGGGGGGGGGGGAGAGAGATTTTAATGTAATAATAGATAAAGATTTAGATTATTTTGGAAGAAATGTTAACGTGAGAACTACCTTTGTAGACCATTTGGAAATATTTTTAAAGAAACAAGGCTTAATTGATATATGGAGGAAATAGAACCCACGAATTAAGAAATTTACTTTTAGACAAAATAATCCATTGGTCCAAAGTCGTTTAGACTATTGGTTCATCTCAAAATGTTTAGAAACTAGAGTAAGTAATTGTGATATAATAACGTCAATAATTCCTGACCATTCGAGCATCTTTTTTTAATTGAAACCTACTAGGAGCTATGAAAGAAACGGAAAGTCGTATTGGAAATTCAATAACAGTTTATGCTTAGATAGAGATTTTGTTCAGGGAATGTTAGAGGAAGTACGAACGATAGAGAGAAAGTGGTTAAAGGAATTTGAATCTAAATCGTCTTTTGGGGATTTTCTTAAAATGAAAATGAGAAGTTTTGCAATGAAGTTTTCAAGAAAAAAATCAAAAGAGAAAAGGACTTGTATAGAACAACTTGAAAATGAAATAAAAATGCTTGAGAAAGATTTGGTGACTTCTGCTGAAAGTTCTACAATTATTAAAGATATTGAAAATAAAAAGAGTCAGTTAAAGAAATTAGTGTAGAGGGACTTAAAGTTAGGTCAAGAGCAGCTTGGTACGAAGAAGGTGAACAGAATAAAGAATATTTCGAGCAGTTACTTCAGTGGAACAAAAAGAAAACAATTATACGGGAACTGTGCAATGAGAAAGGGGAAATAGCAAAAGAAAGAAATGTTATAATGCAAATAATTCGATCATTTTATGACAATTTGTATTCTGAAAAAACCTCGATAGGAGATGTATTCATTGATAACATGTGTAAGAATGTCCCCAAATTGGATGATGGAAGCAGAATTTCTTGTGAAGGGAAAGTTACCATAGATGAGTGTCATAAAGCGTTAAGGAGTATGAAAACTAATAAATCTCCTGGAAATGATGGATTTACAAATAGAATTTTATCTTACTTTTTTGCCACAGTTAGGGAAGCTTTTGGTTGAAGTTTTTAATGAAGCTGCTGATATGGGAAGACTATCGACATCCCAGAAACAAGGTGTAATCACGTTGATTGAAAAAGAAGATAAAAATCCATTCTATATCAAAAATCATAGACCGATCACATTATTAAATGCCGACTACAAGATACTTGCAAAGGTTATGGCAACCCGAATTAAAGATGTTTTAAATGAAATCATTCATTTAGATCAAGTGGGTTATATGAAAAACAGATATATTGGAGAAGCAATACGTTTGATAAATAGGCGTATTGATGTATTTTCAATGAAATCCCTAATAAAAACATTATTTAAAAAAATGATTACTATTTTAGCTTACTGTTCATCTTTTGAAAAAAACCAATACATTTAAAAAATGATATTTGAGTGTAAAGAAAATGGGCACGGACATGGAACAACACAGTGATAGCTGCATGTCCCTATTGAATATACCCTCCTTTTTTCTCCTCCTCATTAGTTTTTAAGCCCTTTCCCACTTCTGAATTCATAGAGACGCCCGGTTTCCTTCCTGTTACAGTAATTCACCCCTAGGTCATTTTTCCCAAATGGTACATAACAGTCAATGCGTCAGTTTACCTGCCCAACGCTATTGGGCGCCCTTCCCCTGGCCGTTACATCGTACTCTGTACAAAATCGGGGGGAGTGTCCTATCTTCCCTTATAAGATCTTTGGTAATAATTAAAATTCTTAATTACATATCAACAAAGACTCAGTGTAATCAATTGGATTGATTAACGGACTACTTAGAGACGTAGACAGTGATTGCAATTGCATGCTGGTGACTGATCATAGGTGTTTGATTGTTCGACGGATGATCAATTGTCTGCTGCTGTGAAGAGGAGAGAAATTGAAATCGACGGTGGTCTTGAGCAGTTAGTAACTGACGTTTGGTGATGGTCGAGTGCCGGTAACTCCAGCCATCAGCAGCGATCTTACATTAATTTTGACCAGACGGACGGAGAACTCGGCCAGGCACGGCAGCATCCTGACAATGTAGCCGTGTCAGCGGGCGTGGCGAACCGTGCCTGTCACTATATCGTTTAACGAGCATTGTGTTCCATATAATACGGCGGTATAGCTGAAAAATTGTGCACTTTTGTCTAAAAGCACCAAATTTGGCACATGTGTTATGTAATCAATTCTGAACAATTATTGATATGGAAGCACTTTCAAAAACGCAACCGAAGGGGAATTTTGGCAAAATTTTGACATGGTATTTGGGTTCTAGGACACCTACCCCCTGGACAACCACCCCCGGATAACCACCCCTAGGATAACCACCCTCTAGGACAACTACCCCCTAGGCCAACTACCCCTTAGGGCAACCACCCTCTAGGACGACTACACCCCGGGACAATTACCCTCTAGGATGATTACCCCTCGACTGACTACCCCCTAGGAAAACCACCCTCTAGGACAACTACCCCCGGACAACTACCCCCAGACAACTACCCCCTAGGACAACCACCCTCTAGGACAACTTCCCCCCGGACAACTACCCACAGACAACTAACCCCTAGGACAACCACCCTCTAGGATAACTACCCCCGGACAACTACCCCCCAGACAACTACCCCCTAGGACAACCACCCTCTAAGACAACTACCCCCAGACAACTACCCCCTAGGACAACCACCCTCTAGGACAACTACCCCCCGGACAACTACCCCCCAGACAACTACCCCTAGGACAACCACCCTCTAGGATAACTACCCCCGGACAACTACCCCCCCCCCCAACTACCCCCTAGGACAACCACCCTCTAAGACAACTACCCCCCGGACAACTACCCCTCGGACAACTACCCTCTAGGACAACTACCCCCGGACAACTACCCCCTAGGAAAACCACCCCAGACAAGTATCCCCTAGAACAACCACCCTCTAGGACAACTACCTCCCCGGACAACTACCCCCAGACAACTGACCCTTAGGGCAACCACTTTTTAGGACATCTTCTTGACAAATACCACCTAAGGTTTATACCACCCACAAATAACTACCCCTAGGGCAACCACCCTCTCGGACAACTACCCCCCAGACAACTACCCTCTAGACAACTACCCCCTAGGACAACCACCCTCTAGGACAACTACCCCCCGGACAACTACCCCCTGGACAACTACCCTCTAGGACAACTTCCCCGGACACCTACCCCCGGACAGCTACCCCCTGGACAACTACTCCCCGGACAACTACCCCCTAGGGCAACCACCCTCTAGGACAACTAACTTCTCCCCGGACAACTACCCCCAGGACAACCACCCTCTGGGAAAAGTACCCCAAATTGGACTTAACATCACATGGAACAAGATTGTGCCTGTTCGCTACGCTCGCTCGCCAAAATAGAATTAATATGGCCTTTAGTACACATCCTTCCCCGACCTACAACAGTAAAACCCAGATAATATACCACATTTTATTAAAAGAGGAAAAGAGAAGTGTTTGTTAGCGCTCATGCTTGCTCGCTTAATTGTTCCTACTCCAACCTCCGACAATAAAACTTAGTTTATCACAATAAACCACCCTCCCCCCCCAAACCCCCCCCCCCCCCCAAAACAAAACAAACAAACAAACAAACAAAAAACTCTTTACAAAGCTACCACCCAATCGAGTATTAAAGGAAATAAGCATTGTGGTTGGTCGATTTAAAAACAGTATGGGGTTTACAATCATTTTAAGACGGATGAGAAAGCAACCAAGTTCACATAGTTCGGAAATTTATGCCTTTTCACCATCAAGAAATTTATGAATACTAGCATAAATGACTTTTGAAACATTTATTCCATCAAAAACGCTATCATAATCACGGAGAGAATAATCAGATCTTCACACTTTTGAGACACTTAAGATTATCATGAAACAACACAATTTTGACACGCTCATTTCATTGGCATTTGGCGCAGGGGGCACTGTGCCCCCTATTTTTAGAAGAAAAGAAAAATTGGGCAAAGTTCTGGCAAATTTCGGCAAACAATTTCAGTAAATTTAGGCAAAATTCGACAAAATCCTGTATCAAAATACCTGACACTAAAAATAAATTTGGAAATTAATTCAAAAAGAAAGAAAATCATATTTACACACGACATAATTTCCCGGAATTAATGTTTTTTTTTGTATGTTTCACTTTCTGTGTATTATTTCATTAACTATTATTATTAAGAGGAACCAAAATTCATATTTGTTGGCATTGTAATAATCTTGGATAGCTCTAAAGCGCATACAGCAGTTTTAATTGATTAAGCGCTATACAAGTGAAAGTTATAATTCTCATTTGGGACCTTAGATTCTGTCTGAATTTTACTCGCAGACCGTTGTAGATTGTTATTTTAAGTTCGCCTTTTTCAGTAGGAAACACGGCAAGATATTTGATTATTATTCATGAAAATACATAGGCCTACTTATACTCACTCAAACCCTTGGTTGTAACCCCTTAATTTTCCAGAAGATCTTACTTTGGTAGAGCAACCTCTTATACCCTTCCCAGTTGGTATTTGATATTGACTATATCACATAAATTCTCTGAACGTTATCTTTGAAAAAAAAAATCACAGAATTTTTCGCCCAAATATGATGAATTAATTCAACAGTACATTGCACTATCAAACACCGAGTTTAAACACCAAACAAAAATGTAATACCAGGGGAAATCTCCCCTCCCCCCCCCCCCCCGGTGCTCATGGGTACAGACACATTCAAATGCAATCATATAATTTTCACGTGGTGAGGTGAATTTTAACATTATAATGCACCAAAATCTTTCTGTTTATAACCAGATTTCCCAAAAGTTCTTACCGTGGGAGGTAGATAACTCCTCCTCTAGATGCTCATTATATCCATACTGATTGTTGGTCACCCCCCCCCCCACCCCCCTCCACGTCCTCCCCTGGCCGAAATCAGTTTAAATGCCATCGAGTACTTGGGAGTTGTAACTGTTTGGGGGATAGTGGACTTACATGCCATGGGTGAGAGTATGTCGGTTGTTGTCCGATTTATAATTACCCTAAGTCGTTAATGTCCGGGGGTAGTTATTTTGGTGGTAGTTACCTTAGGTGGTATTTGTCAAGGAGATGTCCTAGAGGGTGGTTGCCCTCAGAGGTAGTTGTCTAGGGGTAGTTGTCCGGGGGGGGGGTACTTGTCCTTGAGGGTGGTTGTCCTAAGGGATAGTTGTCCGGGGGGTACTTGTCCGGGCCTTAGTTGTCCTAGGGGTTGGTTGTCCTAGAGGGTGGTTGTCATAGAGGGTAGTTGTCTGGGGAGGGGTAGTTGTCCGGGGGGTAGTTGTCCGGGGGGGGGGGGTAGTTGTCTGGGGGTAGTTGTCCTAGAGGGTAGTTGTCCGGGGGGGGGTAGTTGTCCTAGAGGGTGGTTGTCCTAGGGGTAGTTGTCTGGGGGGTAGTTGTCCAGGGGGTAGTTGTCCTAGAGGGTGGTTGTCCTAAGGGTTAATTGTCCCGGGGGTTACTTGTCCTCGAGGGTGGTTGTCCTATAGGGGGTAGTTGTCTAGGGGTACTATTCCTGCGGTACTTGTCTGGGGGTAGTTGTCCTAGGGGGTGGTTCTCCTAGAGGGTGGTTGTCCTAGAGGGTAGTTGTCTGGGGGTAGTTGTCCGGGGGTAGTTGTCTGGGGGGTCGTTGTCCTAGAGGGTAGTTGTCTGGGGGTTAGTTGTCCGGGGGTAGTTGTCCTAGAGGGTAGTTGTCCTAGGGGGTAGTTGTCTGGGAGGTACTTGTCCTCGAGGGTGGTTGTCCTAGAGGGTGGTTGCCCTAGGGGGTAGTTAGTCGGGGGGTAATCATCTTTTCTGTCGCATGTCTCGCAAGCAAGACTAGCTGTAACATGGCAAAATTTCTTCTCCGAAGAAAATCATCGAAGAGTTGTAAAGAAAGATCGAAGTGTCTTTGGAGCTGGCGATGTTCAAACTACCTTTGCTACGGCTAATGCGTAGTCTGCAAGCACAAACCTTAATTGGACACCTTATCAGGAAATCATTTTGTCTTGAGAGAAGCCTAGCTCAGCTACCTACTGGTCGAGCAGCTATAGTACATGGCCTATAGTACTCTTATAGTGCAGACACTCTTTTCCCACTTATCAGGGTTTGTGCCTGCAAACTAGGTAATGCTTTGTTTACTGTCTCATGTTTCGCAAGCAAGACTAGCTCTAACAGGGCAACATTTCTTCTCCGAAGAAAATCATCGAAGAGTTGTAAAGAAAGATCACTGTGTCTTTGCAACTGGCGATGTAGTCTAAACTATTATAGCAACGAATAATGCGTTGTTTACTTTCGCATGTCTCGGAAGCAAGTTCTAAGAGGGCAAAATTTCTTCTATGAAGAAAATCATCAAAGCATTGTATGTAAAAAAAGGATCGATGTGTCTTTTCAACTGGCGATGTTCAAACTACCTTTGCAAGGAGTAATGCTTAGTCTGCAAGCTCAGACCCTAATTTGACAGTTTATCAGGAATTCATTGTGTCTTGAGAGGGAATGGCCGGTGAAGAGACCGAGTAAGAAACCAAAAATTAGAGCGCTAAAAAATATAAATATTTTCCATTGTTTTACTGTAAATTGATTTATGTCACATCATTTTTCCTTGCGAGTGGGCGGAAAGACAGTGTTACCTATTCTATTTGTGGGCCTTGCAGTAGACAGGATTTGTAAATGATAATAACAGTGACCATTTATACCGAGCTATGCCTTTCAAAAGTCATAAGTAGAAAAACACTGCATCTATATTAATCTGCAAGGGAGCGAAGCCAAGGAACTGCAAATCCTCATTCTCTGCCCCCCCCCCCACCCCACCCCCTTTCCTCGGCTTTTATTCATTCAAGCAAAGGGCTGGAGAAGGGCAATATCAGTGTTTAGCGCTGGTGTGATCACCGCGCCATTGTTAAGCACAAAATGGTTTGGAACCAGCAACCTTGACAACTTGGCCGGTATGACGTATCTATAACCCGAATTTACCAGAAAACAAACGTCCAGACTAGTTCGCCAGCACCAGCGAGATAATATAGTATGACGTCATCTACTTTTTAGTCCATCGTATGGTTTGCTTTTGAATATGCATTTACGACAAACAGCTGATCGCAGCGCGACGCATGTTTACATCACGAACGCAAAACACAATGAACAATACATGCATGTACATATGTATTTTCATACATGTATGTATGTGGCTAAAAGCGAAAACTTTGTGTTGTGTACATGTTCTTCTGTTCCTTGGCCCGGTCTGATGATCGTCAGTGAAGAAAATGGCAACAAAATCAAGTAGTTTCAAAATAAGAAGGTGCATACAAGGGATTTGTATAGTGTGTGCGTGTGTCTAAATGTATGCAAGAAAAACCACTATTAGGTGTTTTTTTTAAATGCACTCAATGAGGCGACTAGCAAAAAAATATTTCTCAATAATGATCCTTATACCCTCACTCATACACACATGCCTTTTCCTTTCCATTTCAGTACAGTATCTGCAAATATTGGCCAAAAACATAGAATATTCTTTTGAAAAGAACTCATAATACATGAAATAGAAATATGAAAGGAAAGACAATTATGACACAAAATTATTCCATAAAATTGTTTACTCCTTTCCTAGTGAATTTTGTAAAAAAAAAGAAGTTATTTATGATTTACATGTGCAAGCGCGGTTTCGGATACAGGCTAACCCATTCATCCCATACCAGATGATGGTGATGATGATGATGATGATGATGATGATACAGTTTTTAAAAAAAAACACACACACTTTAAACCATGCACGTATGAGTATTTTGTGTATGTTCAAGGACTGTGAATGTGCAAGTGTGTATCAATTAAGCCTACCAATAAAATTATTTTAATAGGCTGAACCCAAAAGCTGAGCATGTGTTGTACCAAAGACTGAGAGTTAAAATAATAAGCATTGCTAAAATGGTGTACAAATATTTTAACATTCGAATTATCCCCAGTGAAATATTAATCATTAAATGCAAATGACATTAAAGCTAGTCTTTAGACCATACCCAGTGCATCACTGCATGCCCAAGCACAGACATAAACACACCATTTCAGATATACATGTACATGTACATGTATTACTTATCAAGATGTCAAAAGAGAGAAGCATAGATAATCAAATCTGTGCACCTTATTTATTTTCATAATTAATCATACATGGATACAGGGAACAAAAAGAAGCAAGAATATAAGTCAGTGTTACAAAATACAGGCATGTAATCAAATGCGGCCAGAACGTACAATACTATAGGGTGAAAAATGTGTTATAATGGAATTTCTAACATTTCCCCACATGTTCATACCAGTAATGAAATTGATACATTCTCTTTAAAAAATGTATATATATTCCTTTAATTTCATGACAGTTAAGTGGTTTTGATGTGCAATCATGAACAAAATGATGATTAGCTTCTGTAGAGCAGTACAAAACAAAATAATCAACATTTTTGTCAGTGACACAGACAATTTCAAAGACAATCGATGTTGCGAACTGGCAACAAGGAATAGTCTTTCATTTTCATGGGTAGGGGGAACAGTATTAATTTCATGGCCTGTCAGTGAAATAGAATACTTATGGAATGATATTATTATTAATAATAATAATAATAATAATAATAATAATAATAATAATAATTAGTGGCTACTTGTATAGCGCACAGGTCCACCTTTCGGTGCTCATGGCACCGAATATTACAACTGACGGCTGTGCATCTGCTGATGAATGTATGAATTGTCAACATAATTAATTTAAGTGCATTGTATTGAACAATCAAATTACTCAAAGTATCTTTTCAAACACAGCAATATTCTTAGCTGTCCAAACTAAAATACTGAGTACATAAAGCTTCCACGCAAAATATTGCATCGTTTTCTCTCTGCATATTAACATGCATTTATCCTGATCTTCATACAAACAGACGTTGACGATTATAAAGTTGTTTTTTTTTTCTCCGAAATCATGTTAACTTACTACTATCAGCTGATCAAGACTGGTCTTTGATCCGAAGTTGATAAACTAATAAATAACAATGTCGCTTTAGGCCCTGTTGCCTGATTCTTACAATTCATAAAAAGTTGCCATTTCATCACATAAAGAAATAGCAATAAAACAGAAAATCAATGGATTGTGTGCTTTAATGTATTCAATTTCATTAATAACATTCAACACTAAAGTATTCCTTTATTTGCAGCACCATGCATGTCAGGCAAGAAATCAAACCATGTGTCAAAAAATGAACCTAATTTTATCTACCTACATCATGAAGTGTTGTTGGGGGTCCTGCAACATTTGCTCTGAAGGCAATATCCTACACTGGAAAGGAGCTCCATAGTCACATGATTTAGTGTGGCATACATTCTCTTTAATGTTCCGCTTTTCGGGAGATTCTTTGACCACAGCAAAATTCCTCAGATCTAGGCTGCCTGCAATGCGTTTTCTTGTGCCATTTATTTTTTATTTATTTATTTATTTATTTCACATCTTTAGACAGAGTAACCTGTTCAGCTACATATTAAAAATGACATTGATAAAAAACAAAAACACACATTAACTAACATTAGGCTGGTTTACAACAGGGCTCTGTAAATTAAAATCTAAACAAAAATTGCAATATACAACATACAGAACTGACAGGGGTAAGACAGACTTACACACACAGATACACACACATCCACAGCCACCAAAATTCTCACCCCCCCCCCTCACTTACACAGGTACACCCTCACACACACCATCACACACATACCCCCTTCACACACACATGCACACCCACTCTACCTGCTTACCACCTGTTTACAAATTACAGATTATACCTTGAAAATCAAGCATAAGACTAAGATGACATCACTGCACCCCCCCCCCCCTGTAAAAAATTAATTGCCAGGTTTAATGAGCTTTTTAAAAATGACTAAGGACTGGGCAGATCGGCATTCATCAGACAAGGCATTCCATTGAGTTATACCAACAGACACGAATGTCTTTTGGTAAAATTGGGTTTTACATTGAGGGGCACGTAATAACAATCTGTTGGTACTTCGTGTTACACGTGTTGAGACATTGTCATTAAAAACGAATTTACTACATAACTGGGATGGTGCTATCCCACTTACACACTTATACACCATGCATAATATTGACTTTTTAAACAAATCTTTCAGAGTAGACCAGTCTAGTATTCTAAAAACTTGCTCTGATGAAGTTTCCCATGTATACCCACTTACAATATATGCTGCTCGCTTGTGGAGCGTGTTTAATGTTTTATAGTTTGATTCAGATCTAGATGACCAGACAGTTGAACAGTATAATGCATGGGGGAGAACAAAGCCCCAATATAATCTCTTGAGATGATCTGCATTAAATATATACTTATTTCTTCTAATTAACCCAAGTTTTTGTTTCATGACTTTTACAACAGAAGCAACATGAGATTTGAATGTCAGAGTATCATCAATCATCACACCCAGACATTTATGTTCTGATACACACTCTAATAAAGTACCATTGATTATAACAGATATTTTTTTATCCTGCAAGGTATTCAATCTTTGTCGAGAACCAAGAAGCATCACTTTCGTTTTTTTATAATTTAACACCAATCTATTCTTAGATGTCCATTCGTAAACTTCATTCATTGCAGAATTGAGTTTACTTTCAACCGATTCTCGAGTACTATCACTGACATACAGAGTTGCATCGTCAGCGAACATAACAACCTTTCCTGACTTAATACTAGAAGCCAGATCATTGATATAGATTGTGAACAGCAGGGGCCCTAGAACCGAGCCTTGCGGTACCCCAGAGGAAGTTGTCCTTATATTAGATATTTTACCCCCTATTTCTGTCAGTTGATTCCTAAAACAAAAGTAAGATTTAAACCATGCCAATGCATTCTCAGAGCATCCTATTACAGCAAGTTTTTTAAGCAGTACATCATAATTTACAGAATCAAAAGCTTTACGCATATCAATAAACGCTACCCCACAAAATTTACTCCTATCAACTTCAGTTGCCCAGTCATCAACCATACACAAGAGAGCACTTTCACATGAATGCTTTGGTCTAAAACCAAATTGGCTTTCACTGAAGAAATTACTATTTAATAAATATGTCTGTAAATGTTTTTCTACCCATTTCTCCAAAACTTTTGAAACAATCGATAGTAAGGATATTGGCCGATAATTTTCTATACATGATCGATCACCGCCCTTAAAAATTGGACGAATTTTGGCCAAGCACCATGCTTTTGGAAAGTGCCCTTTTGACAAGGAAAGATTAAAAACATAAATAAGACTATCAATTACATCTGTGGCACATTTCATCATTTTCAACATTTTAACAGAAATGTCATCAGGCCCTGTGGCCTTTTTCACAGAATGGTTATCAATTTCTTTTAGAACAAAATCATAAGAAATTGGAGGAATATCGAAAGTTTGACGATCAAGGTCATCTAAATTCCCCTGAGGCAATGGAAAATCGGGAATTACATCAGGACTTGTGGTTTCACTGACTCTCCAATTCAAACCTCCCAGTAATTCTGAAACACTATCAATAAAGTAATCATTCAGTTTTTCAGCAACAATTTCTGGCTGATAAATTTCAACATCGTTAATATTCAATTTTATAGAAAGCTGACCAGTGCTAGAGGACAGTTGCTTTAAAATTGACCATAATGCACCAGGGTCCCCAGTCTTATCTTTCAATAAACCCTGTATATACTCTTGTTTAGATTTTTTAGTTAAACATGTGACCATGTTTCTTATTTTTCGATATTCTTTCCATAAACTTTGGAAATTAAACTTTAAAGCTTTATTATGGAGATACTTTCTTTTATTAATCAAGGCAATTATTTCACCTGTGACCCAGGGAGAAGGTTTTTTCCTCATTCGTTTACGTTTGTATGGCATATGTTTATTAATTACTGACATTACTTGATTATACCACATATCCCACACTGTGTCAACGTTGCTAGCACAGTATACACCACTAAACAATAAATTGTAAAGATCGTTGACAAAATTTTCCTGTTTAAAATTTTTCAAGTTTCTAAATTGATATCATTATGAGCATTCCCAGCACTGCTAGAATGTAAACATGTGAATATCAAATAATGATCACTAATATGAGATTTTATGACACCTGAAGTAATGTGTTCATCCGGGCATGTTGTATAAATATGGTCAATAAGTGTTCTAGAATGCTGGGTCACACGAGTAGGAACCTTAATCAACTGTGACAAAAGTGATCCCTGCATTACAGATAAGAGAGCTTGTGAAGATGAATCAGCATCATCAGAAAGTAGGTCGCAGTTAAGATCCCCCATTACTATCAGTTCACAATCAAAATCAAGAGCTTTACTCATCATA
Source organism: Heliocidaris tuberculata (assembly GCA_025618425.1). Lineage (NCBI taxonomy): Eukaryota > Metazoa > Echinodermata > Echinoidea > Camarodonta > Echinometridae > Heliocidaris > Heliocidaris tuberculata. The sequence goes on from CM046848.1 coordinate 146,878, forward strand.
GCAGACATTAAATCAAAATAATCAACAGAAGAGTTCGGGGGGCGATATATAACACAAATCAAAAAAGATTTCACGTTCCGTATCTTGGTTTTTATCCAAATAGTTTCTAAGTTAAAGCCAAGATCTCTTACATGTTGATAGTGGAGAGTGTTCTTCACATAAATCATCACACCCCCACCATGCCTACTTCTGTCTTTCCTCAGTAAGTCATAACCATCGATATTCAGTTCATTGTCACTAACTGTATTATCACAATGAGTCTCAGTAAGACCAATGATATCAAAGGAAGAATTTTTAAACAAATACTTTAAATCTTCAAGTTTATTTGGTAAGGAGTTAATGTTCAAATGGCACACACGTAAACCTCGTTTTGAAATAACTGGTATACTGCCATCATTGGCCAGTTCAAGATAGTCTCCGTGATTACTATTAATGTCTAAGTTGCAGGGATTTGGAAATACGTCGCTTGATTCAATAATGCGACTGCTGGGTTCAAAGTTGTATAAGCTTATTTCACCACTGCTGTGATTGACATGGGTTGATTCGGTGTTCTTACTACAAGTATTCACACTTTGATGATTTATTATGCCACTGTTGAGATGTATATTATCAGAACCACTCCCATCAAACTGATATGTTGCGTTACTTTCTTCGAAACCACCGTTACTAGAGTCAACAGTAGAATCATATAATTCGCCTGAAACATTCACTGAAACATTCACTGAGGAAGTGGGCCTATTAGAAGTTTTGGGGTTCTTTGCTGAAGTCTTATTCGAAGTTAATGATGCATGGTGAGCTCGATGTTTGTCCCTGTAATCCTTCAGTTGTTCTTCGGTGCTTGGACAATGTGAAGGGATTGATTGCTCGACTTGAGATCGAGTACTTTGCATTGTTCTCTCAGACGCGACACGAAGGTGATCAGGGTCCACATTGTTCGACTTCGAGTTAACTTTTGATACCAATGAATCTACCGTTTGTGACAATACTTGGATTTGAGACTGAATAGACGTTAGATTGTCACTAAATGAATGGCATCCTTCACAGACAATGGTAGGGTCATTATGTTCGTCACTGGTATTGTCCGTGACTAGTATTTCGCTGTCATGGTCGCCATCTTGAGATGGGATATCACCCTTTTCCCAATGATACGTAGAAACAAAATGTTCACAGATATCTTTATCTAAGTTCGGTAGGATATGTGTCAATAAATCAGTAACGTAATCAATTCTGCTTTCTTCTCCTTCCTCTCCATATTTGTCGTAGGATAGATGTAAGTGCTTGACAGCCATATTCAGCCCACTATGATTGATGTATCTCGGTAATTTACACCTGAAACTAGCAGTTCCCGGCCTTCCAGAATGGGTATTACTTTTCAGTTGAGTCATGATTATAACAGGGTCGTTACCTTGAATAGTTGTTTAAATTCCCTTAGAAAGGTGTTTCAAGCCGAGTGTAATTCTTTAAAAGCCGGTACAGTATTACCGGTATTGAAGACCACCGCTTATGAAAACCACACATGGGACTATGCAGTGTATGGTAGCAGAAGAATAGGTATAGCAGGTACAATATGCTTCCACATGTTCTTCATAGAAACATCGGAAACCAGCACAAATAGATCAATTAATTGTCACAAAACTCACCAAGGAGATAATCACTTGTCCAAATTCATATATTAGAATCCAGTATATTCAGTATAATCCGATATATTCGATCCGATATATTCAGTATCAAGATGGCGATATGATATTGCAGGTGGTTGTGGTCATGGAAATGGTTAGGATAAATGCTTTCATTTTCACACATATCTCCCCTAGCCTGCCATAAGAGCTGCAGATTGCCTTGAAGTCTGAGGAGGAACCTCCCCTAAAAAAAAAAAGGGGGGGGGGGGGGAAGAGAGAAATAAATAAAATCAGGACAGGAAAAATACATCACAATTCATGATTAAGGAGAAATTAAAATGTACAGATCTTGAATTTGACTATAGAATGAGAAATTGAATATATATCTTCTCATCTTATGTGCATAGTGACATCAGACAAATATTTGACTATGCTCTGTATTTTTGAGGGACACCACCATTTGTCAGCATGGACTATTTGAAAAACATGCAAACAATACAAAAACTACCTTCTATTTTTGAAACCTTGCTTCCAATTTTTGTTTTTGTCATCATTTATACTCAAACCATGAAATGACTATTTAGTCATATCTTTAAAAAATACCTTAACTGCTAAAATCATAATGAGCAAATCAAATTTGGATTTTTTTTCCCCACCTCAAACTCATTTAAACCCCCACTTGTACAAAATTAGCACTGCAGCTAACAATTCTGCAAATATTGGATATAAAGAAAGCCATAACTTACCATTGAGTGTATAAATGAAACAGTATTTGTTGCTCAAATGGGCGTCTTGTGCCAATTGAAGGCAAGGGCAAGTGCCCAAGATATATTTCTAAATTAACCTACTGCTTCTTTTGTTGTTTTTTGTTGCTGTTGCACATTGCTTTTTCTTTTTTATCAGTTAATATCATATTTATCTCAACGGTCTCATACTAAAAATGAATTACAAGGCCTGAGATCTATTTTTCTTTCTTTGCATTTTCATGTTAAGGAGGCATGCATATTAAAGTCATTATATTCTGAACCAACTTATGCTACTTGTAAAGCTTGTCTGGCTTACCATTTTGTCACACAATGGCTTTCATCAATGAAGAATCCACAAAGATTTTGCAGCAGCTGAAAGATCTGTCTTCCATCATATTCAATCACACTCTCAGCAGGAAAATGAAGTTACATTTCCCTGCTCTCAGCTCGGGGCTGGCAAACAAAATGGAGTACTTTCCAGATGCGATGCCTTCATGAATATCATCTGTCAATCCTGATGACAGATCTGAGGCGATGATACCAGGGAGGTGGAAGAGACTTTTCCACCTCCCTGATGATAACTACTGTTCAACCCTGCTCATTTGGCCACAAGTGATTTTAGAGGCATGACAACTGGAGAGTTTGGTCCATCGCATCGTTATCGGAGGTATAGTCCACGTATATAGCGGTGCGGCTTGGAAGACAGCGCTCCTGCCAAACCGGTGGGTAGCGCAAGGAACATGTCATGGCCTCGGAGAAACGATTTAATTGAGGGCTGAAAACCGTCCATAAACCCAATGTTATTCGCTGCATGGCTAATACTCGCTTCAATCTTATGGTCAGAAAAGTGATGTGTATTCCTAACAGTTGACGTGGAGAATGTGATTCACACAGTAAGATGCAATGAAACAACGAAAAAATCGAAATATCCCACTTTTACCAAAAAATAGGTGCAAATTCTCAGTGGGTGTAGCGCAATGTTTATACGAATAGTCTTTCTTACGCGTGGTGTTTTTATTGCATTTCCATTTCAGTGATCATTACGGAGTTTAAAATTTCTTTTTACGATTAAGAGTAACATATATTACATTTAACCAGGTTCAGATTTTACTTAAATTTAAAGGCAAAATCATTACACAATTTTATTAGCCTTATCTTATTATAGCTTGCATCTCCTTGAATTTTTATCGGCCCCGATAGCGATTTTTTTTTTCTTCGGAGGATGGGAAAGTCACTAGAGGAAAATCGACGTTCCTGATTGGCTTATAAACTCTGGAGATAGGTGTGATTCATTCGTTTTGTTAAAATGCAGAGTATAGTGGGTCAAGCACATGCACTGTACAGCTACACAATGTATACCCTACGCAACATGCATCCAGTGTACATGCAGCAGGTAAACTATTAAACTATTATCCGGATTAAACTATCGACCATAATTATCCATCTATATCTGATGAGGCAACATGAATTGCGAATGTGACAGTAGACATATCCATTCGACCTTAAAAGTAACAATGTTTACATTTTTTCTTTGTGAAATTGTACTGGGTCGACAAGGCTTAGTACCCGCGCTGCTTAACTCCAGGCTATCTAACGTTGTAATACTTGTATGAGTTATACAGTAGATCTAAAGTTGTAAGGGCCTTAATTAAAAGGGCCTTACTTATTATCATCGACCAGCATGTACCTGTATTCATAGCGTCCGTGCGCATGCATAACTAGGATAGGGCCTACGTCGACAGTAAACTAAAGCCTGCCAAAGCTCAAGCTTTAGATCTACTGTATAACCCATACAAGTATTACAACGTTAGATAGCCTGAAGTTAAGCAGCGCGTGCACTAAACCTTGCCGACAAAGTACAATTTCACAAAAATGTAAACATCGTAAGTGAATTCTTACTTTTAAGGTCTTCTGTCACATTCGCAATTCATGTTGCGACATGAGATATAGGTTGCGTTCATGCGAGTATTTTTTTTGCCCAGATTCACGGTTTTGAAAGACGTTTAGTTAAAAACACGGTTGCGTTCATGCAATTTTTGGTCAGTCGTAAAAATAAACGTGTTTGAGATAGTCAAACTGAAACGCAGAAAAAGGTGCGTTTTGTAACATGTTTCTGCCAGAATCACGGTCGCTGAAATTGCATGAACGCAACGGAGATTTCAATCATGATTCTATAACGTCATTACAGTAGAAGAATAGATGAGAGAAGGAGAACAATTGAAAGGAAAACATAAGAATCAAAAAGAGAAAATGAGGATAAACACAAAGAATAGCATAAGGAAAGACAGAAAGAGAAGATGAAAGAAAGATCAAAACAAAGAATGAAATAATAAAAGATATAAAGAATGGAAAAACATGATAGGAAAATTGAAAAAATAAAGAATAACATTTATGTGATATATAGAAAAAAAAAAGGAAAGAAGAAAATTAATAAGATACATACGAAGGGATAGATGAAAAGATAAAAAGAAGGAAAGAATAAAAACAAGCATAACATTTTCTGGAAAGATAAAAGGATAGTTTATCAACATAGACATACCATGTTTAAGCAGGGAGGTGGAAGCTCTTCCACCTCCCTGTTTAAGTCATCATTAAAAGAATAAGTTGTTGAAAACAAGTGATAAAATAGTGAAACAAAACACTTTTCTTCATAAGATTTCAAGTCGATAAAAGACATATAAAAAGTATATGAGCCACCATTAAAACGCATATGACTTGTATGGAAGCGTTTCATCTTTTACATTATCACATTTAAAACATTCATACTGTCACGAAAATGGATTAATTTCGTGTATAATTATGCCGAGAATCAAGAAAATCACTTGTCTTAGTTCATTTTGCAGAAAGCATCGTCGTAGATGGCGTTATTTCAGTCAAATAGACAGTGCTAGTCACGTGGTAGTAAGACGTTTCAGATAGATGACCATTATGCATGTTTTTAGACAGTTTTGATCTAATAATTGTTTACCAAGGAGTTTTACTTACTTTGTTGTATTAAATTATTATTAAGCAAAGAAAATGCTTTAAGTAGATGTATGACTCATCTGGTTTGGATAATGCTAACCTGAGTAATTAATTATTGCTTGTGCATTCTTGTATAAATCGTTCACTAAAACATTTGTATACATGATGAATGGATAAGTAATACTGTCCGGAGTCGCAGAACAGGACCAAAAGAGTAGTGCCAAAGTCAACTGGGGCAGTATACCTCTGCTAAACGAATCTACGACTAAAAATTTAGAAGCCCGACTTGATAGCCTACCAGCAGCAGGCATCCTGACAAGATTGGCTGCTGGACAGCTAAGACTAGTCCCCGGTTTCGTCACAATACATTTATGACAGGGTCAGGATCAGGCAATATTCAACCCAAGTACATGATATATCCTGAAATTGTCAAGACAATATCCTAGCACAGGCCACCCTGCAAGATTATAGGGCGCGATATTTGAAACCACATGCCACCTGTTAGTCGAACTCTTGACCTCTTGTGCAAACATGGTCCTGGCTGTGACAAACATGTTAATCAATTTTGGGGAAAGAGCTTGTGAAGTAACCAATCAGAGTGCTGGAATCGACTGTTTGAAGGACACAATGTGTACTTTGGTTACATTTTGCTGGATCCTGTCACTAAGTGTACATTCAAATTATTTCAATATGTGTAAAGTATAGATATTGCCCTTCACACTCATGTCAAATTCACCTGGCCATAATAAAACTCTGTGAGTTTTTTACAGGTACATTTCGTTGAATTTCCATTTTTTCTCATAAAATAACATTTTTTTAAAAAACCAATTTTGTCACAAAAAAAGTTTCATAGGCAAATAAAGTACGTCATGAATCTCAAATTTCTCCTTTTTCATTTGATGTGTAAATCATGACATTCGGTCAATGTTAACTAGTCCATTTAATCATTTGGAGATTAGATGTAACTGGGGGTTCCTGCTCATTATGTAGGCTATTCAGAAACGGACACAGTCAAGCAAAATTGGGAATGAAATAGAGCACTTGTTGGGGAACTACGATTTGACTCACTGTGACGTGACAATTGCATGAATGATCTCCACAAGAAACCGTGTTTTAAAACGGCGTTTTGTATTGTGATTCATGTTCGCGATTCTAGCTTCAAAAATTGCTTGAACGCCCCCTTAGATGGATATGTTCGATAGTTTCATCCGGATAACAGATTGCCCGCATGAGCTTGACCCACTATACTCTGCATTTTAACAAAACGACTGAATCACACCTATCTCAAGAGTTTATAAGCCAATCATGAGCGTCAATTTTCCTCTATAGTGACTTTCCCATCCTCCGAAAAAAATATATCGCCCCCCGATATGCATATTGATTGTTTGACATAATGCTACAAGCCAATCAGCAGAGGCTAGCAATTGTAGCAATTGAAGTTCCCCGGAAATTTCGGGGGGAAATGGCAGATTGGACTCAGGACTGTGCGAGTCTCAGACGCCATCAACGTCTAGAGTAGGTATAGTGCATATCACGGAGCGCTCATTGAAGGACGCACGCCTGTAATTAGATCCAGCACTTGCGTGGACAGGAGGGGTCGGGTGCATTGCCCCCCCCCCCCCATTCAGCCACTAACAAAAAAAAAAAAAAAAAAAAAAAAAAAAAAGCGAGAGCGAAAAAGCGGGGGAAGTGAGAGAAAAGGGCCTAAAAGGCGCTTCAAGCCGTTATCTTTCTCTCTAAATTTGCTAAAACGTCAAAGTTTTCGCGCTTCTCGCGGGAATTCAAGAGGGAAATAACTCTGTTCTCCCTGCACCAACCCCTGTTGCATACAGTGAAATGTTGCGCCCAAATAATTGAAAAGCAGTCCGGGCGTCGAACTATAACTTTCCGCCTAAAAAAATTTGTTTGCTACGAGCCGTTATCTTTCTCTCCAATTTGCTAAAACGTCAGAGCTTTCGCGCTTCGCGCGGGAAGGGGGAAACTCCCCCTCCCTGCACCCACCCCTGTTACATGCAAATACTAGTAACTGAAAAGCAGTCAGGGCGTCGAACTATAACTTTCCGCCTAAAAAAATTGTTTGCTACGAGCCGCTTATCTTTCTCTCAAATTTGCTAAAACGTCAGAGCTTTCGCGCTTCGCGCGGGAGAGGGAACTTCCCCCCTCCCTGCACCCACCCCTGTTACATATAGTATAGTATTGCGTCCAAACAATTGAAAAGCAGTCCGGACGTCGAAACAACTTTCCGCCTTAAAAAATTGTTACGAGCCGTTGTCTTTCTCTCAAATTTGCTATAAAACGTCAGAGCTATCGCGCCTCGCGAGGGAACCTGCACACACCCCCTGTCAAATGCGGATCGTAATCGTGATCAGATAGCGGAATGTAATGAATGCGACGTACGCAGTCGAGCGCAAAATTTATGCTATGTCGGGGAAATGCAATCGCGCTATAGCGTGTACGTAGTGAGTGAGAGGTAGTGCACATTGAGACTTGGAGCGTGAAGGGTGGGAAAGTGAAGTGTGAATTGTGGATGGCCACCAAGTTTGGGATTTTATAAACACAGGAAAATCTTTTTTTCGTATTTATGTTTTGGAGATGTTTTTGAACATCTTTTAGGCACCAGATTACGCCCTCCACCCAACACTACTACCTTTCGCAAGATTCTGGCCAAGTTTTTGATATTGCATGGAGATAGACGTAAGTAAACTTATTGAATAATGCAACAAAACCTGTGCATGTATTAGACTAACTTCAATTAGATTAGACATGATAGTCAGGAATAGATAAAACTATGACTCTAGTAATGGATTTTAAAATAACGGATAAATTAAGGAATATAATAAATGCATAACAATCTGATTTGTCCCGCCATAGAGTTGAATCGTTATTTTGACATCGTTAAAATATCTGTAGGAGGTAATTTCAGTTCAGTTTCAGTTTATTGTTTCATATTTCATATTTACAATGTGTGTGTTTTTTTTTTTACAGTATACATGTAAATGGGTACAAACAATTATTGGTACAAACGAGATAAATGATACGAACAAACAAGAGATCAGAGAAAATAAAAGAAGGTGAGTACCTCATATCTATGCGTTTGCATGCAATATTAATTGAGCAGACTGGGCTATAATGATAATGAAATATTGAGGAGCCTAAGGAGGAAGCTACGCTTGTGAGTTATAGGCTCCAAAGAGTAATAATATTTGTAATAGTCTTTGGAAATAGTAAGAACGAGCAATGCATGATACAGCATGCAGTCTAGTTTGTTTAGTCATTTTTCATCCCTTTTTTGTTTTTTGTAATGCTTAATGATATATCAAAATAAATCAAATGTTTTATAATTGCTGTTTGGTGAATATTTTAAGCATTTTTGTGTACAACTTCGATATGGTGGCAAGTTTTAAATAAAACCATTTTAAATCATACAGTCGCATCCTGGGGTATGACCCAGAACCGGAAATGACGTCATATGCACCAGCGTGGCAAACAGGACGTTTTGAGCCCATCAGCTGAAGGACGGCACAAGGGCATACTATGTAAGGTGGACAAGTGCGCCGTGAAAGGCTCATGGTTACGTCACGACGACTACGAGGCTGGCATCGGTTTAGCACATAGTTGGTTTATGGACAGATACTCTTCGTGGAACACTCGGCCCGTTTATTTCAGATTGAAAACTACCACCGAATGGAACTTGATTTATCTATTCATTGTATGTATTATTATTAATTTTTGTTTTGTCCTGTTGTATTAACGAAAACAAAACAAAGCAAACACAAAACATAAACTTTTGCTGAGATGTATATTAGAAGTTGCTTTATTGATACAAAATATAACTGATGGTTGTTCAGGAACTTGATTGATTTAATAAACGGAATGATTACAGATTCTTCCAGTCAACTTATAGCAAATTTGTGAAACTTTTATTCTGTTAGAGAGTGCCAGTAGTGACATTTTGGCGACCACGAAGGGACCTTTTAAATTGTATTCATGTTATCTACTGGCAGTGATGATACTTTGCTGTAACATCAATCAGTGTTATGAGATATAGGGACATTTCCCGTATATTCATTAAACTGTTATTGAATTATTTCTTTGTAAATATGGTATTATGTATGATGAAATAACACGATTTTCTATTGATAGTTTATTTTTTTGCTTAGGATATCAGAGTGTCGCTTCACAAAGGATTGCAGAGGTAAAAGTGCTGGACAGGGCATACGATCCGATTGAAACTTAGTATATAAGCAAGAGCTGTGGTAAGTGATTTTCCTGCTGAGATAGTAATTTGGGTTTGATATCATAATGGAAATTGAAAAACTTATGAAAATTGGGCAATCCCTAGGCTTGAGTGGAAGTGAGTTACGAATGTTTGTCGACGGTGAGCAGGTATTGTGTATTGCAGAGGGAGGCAGAGAGAGGAAACATGACAAGCTGACTTGGCTTGACGGTGACCAAATAACAAGTGTCCTTTATTAGCTGCTTCTCGTACACATTAACTGTTGTGTGTATTCCTTACACTGACATAGTACATTATGGCATTGGTGGGAAAGTATACATGTTTACATCAAAGGAATGTAGATCGCGCGCACAGGAGTATCACATTTAGGGTCAAATGAAGTGCAATGGAAATAACCAAGATTGGAATGTAAACAATCAATGAACACAACATCCCTTTCCTTCTCGGATAAAAAAGTGATTTTTTTTTTGCATTAGATGAGATTAAACAAATTTCATGAAAACCTCTGATGAAAACATATTTTCAGACATAGCTTGTTTTTTTTTTTTTCTTTTTAACACTGAAACATGCACAAACAAAAACAAATATTGCTCAAACTTAGCAATGATCCAAACAAGAGCACAGCTCTTAACACATTTCAAACCTTCAACATGTAAACGAGAGATAGCGAATAAGCATCACGAATGCATCCCTATTATTCACATATAGTCGACTTTGACTAATAAGAACTATTTTGTTCTTAAATGAAGAGTGAGATAAGCATGCAAGATAAATCAATCTGGTTTTCATGTTATCAGTATACTGAGTATAACTTCAACATACAAGTATCATTATTAGACTTTCTGTACACTGTTGACTAACTAATCTTAATCAATTGTTTTCATGTAAAATCCAAATTGGATGCGCAAAACAACAGAAATATGAAAAATGTAAATATTACAATTTTCTGACTCATACTTGTTAGACATTGACTAATAATCATGAGGATCAACATTATATCAATTTTGTACACATAAATCAATCATGTTTCAACTAATAAAATATCCTGGCATTCTGTATGTTCAAAGTACACAGATTAGATATTCAAATTGACCTAAAGTGGAGAGTACTCCTTACTCTTAAATAGCCAATAACACTGTACAAGTACTGTCTTCTAACACTGTAGTTTTTTGTTTTCAACCAAAGCAAATAAACGACACTGCTCTAACTTCATGTATTAAAGGAACCAATAAAGTAAAAATAGTGGTATAGCGAATATGCGAAGTTGTTGGCAAAATTCATATAAAAGTGAATATGAAATATACTGGCATTTACAGATCAACATACAATATAAAGTGTCTGAACGTCATAGAACTGGAAATGTAATAAAATAATAACCCATACTGAGATTGTGGCATGGAATAAAGTGATATAAAGATTCACTTGACAAATCAATGAGCATGGAATAAGTAATGGCATAAAAATAAAACATTTGAAAGTTCAGTTCATTCTTTAACTGATTTTTTTGCAATGTATTCATTTAGTGTTCCAGTTCAAAGTTATGATATGGATTAATGTTCACTGTGTAATTGTCTCAAGCTCTCTTCCAGATAAATCAATTACATAATAACTCCTGAGTGATGGTATGAGAGTCTGTCTGGTGGGCGTGTATTTCGCTGTGATCTGCGTAGCTCATGCGGGCGATCATTACGCTGTTCGCGATCATGTTGTGCGAAGTCATCGTCGAGATCATTCTGGAGATCATAGTCGCGTTGCGAATATGGTACTTTCCGGACTTGGGACATATAGCGCATGGTGTGTTCATTTCCGCGTTCTACTAGAGAACTTATCACTTTTCTTCTGCATGATTAACACATGATCTCCCTGACAGATATTCCGCTTCTGGAATCTCTTCCTCCCATCATGATAGGATTTCATGTGTGCTTTGTACTTTCTATCATGGCGTCGTGCTTTTGCGAATGCTTTTCGCGGACTTGGGCGTGGTAGCGAAGGTAGCTTGTTGCGTATTTCGCGATTGTACAGAAGCTTCGCTGGGGTTGATTTTGTGGCTGGATGTGGTGTTGAGCGATATGTAAGCAAGAAATTGTAGATCGCTTGATGCCAATCACGACCACTGTTTCTCGCTGTCCGGATGGCTTTCATGAGTGTCGCGTTGAATCGTTCAACTTCTGCGTTTGCTTGCAGATGGTAAGGAGTAACGCGTCTATGCTCCATGCCTGTAGACTTCATGTAGTCTGCGAATTCGCGTGAGGTGAATTGTGAACCATTATCTGAAACGACTTCATCCGGGTAACCGTGTTGCGCGAAGATGCGGTTTAGTCGCGAGATGATCGTTGTTGCTGTCGTTGATCGCAAAATCTCCACTTCTGGCCATCGAGTGGCTGCATCAATTACAACAAGCAAGGTCTCTCCTGTGGGGAGAGGTCCACACAAATCAACATGTACACGGCTCCATGGGGAGCTGGGCATTGCGGAAGGGCAAAGAGGCACTGGTGGAGGGGTAGGCATTTCTGCTTGGCAGATTCTACACTCTTTCACAAGGTGTTCAGCATGCTCATCGGTATGTGGCCACCACACTTTGGTACGCAAGATCTGCTTTAGACGGACAATGCCTTGATGCGATTCGTGAGCGATATCAAGGGTACGCTTTCTTAGCTCATTTGGGATCACAATTCTGGTTCCACGCACTAGAATTCCATCTGTCGATGTGAGCTCATTCGCGACATTACGATACACACTAAGTCGCTTGTCATCAGGCCACTTGCCTGAGCGAATTGCTTCGATGACACACTTAATTTCCGGGTCATCCTGGGAGGCTTGCTTAATTTTCTCGCGAGATAGAGCACGGGGTACCGCGTATGCGACAATCGCTTCAACATACTCTTCAGCGATGTTATGAAGATCTCCCTGTGGCTGGTTACTAAGCGGCAGACGCGAAAGTACATCTGCTGGGTTTGTCTCCCCAGACATGTGTCGAATCTTGAACCTGTACTGCTGTAGGCGTAATGCCCATCTCTCAATACGGGCATGAGGTTTACCGCGAGGACTGTAGATTACTTCCAACGGCTTGTGGTCTGTAAGGAGATCAAACTCTGCTCCGATCAGATAGAGGTGAAAACGCTCACACCCCCATACGACGGCTAACGCTTCGCGTTCAGTTTGCGAGTAGCGACGCTCGACATCTGTTAACGAACGGCTAGCGTACGCGGCCGGACGGCTGACGCCTTCGATGGTCTGTGTGAGAATAGCTCCCAGTCCGAAAGGACTTGCATCCACTCGAAGCTCTGTTGGTGCTCCGGTGACAAAATGAGCCATGACTGTATCACTGGTAAGTGCTGCACAGAGGGTATTGAACGCTTCCTCCTGTCGTGGACCCCATGACCATGGCACATCACCACGCGTCAATTCTCTAAGCGGCTCGGTGGTCGTCGCGAGATTCTGGATGAATCGGCCACAGTAATTGACCACTCCCAAGAAAGAGCGAACTTCACTTGGCGTCGTTGGTTCTCCGCGTTCAGCGTTAAGTTTATGTCTTCCAGTCTCTCCAATACTCTCGCTAACCTTTGGTCATGCTCACTGGTGTTGTCCGCGAAGACGATGATGTCATCAGATATATTCCTAACGCCTTCAAGACCTGAAAGCGCTTGCTGGATTGCGTATTGGTAGACCTCTGATGCCGAAGACAGACCAAAGATGAGGCGTTTATATCTCATTACGCCCTTATGAGTGACGAATGTTGTAATGTCTCTCGAGTCCTCGTCGATCTCAACCTGGTGATATCCCCATCTGAGGTCAAGTTTACTGAATACTGATGCTCCGTTGAGGGCCTCAAGGGTTTCCTCTAAGGTGGGGATGGGGTGCCTCTCACGAAGAACAGCTGCATTAGCCCTCCTCATATCGATACAGACTCTAACTTCACCATTGGGCTTAGGGACGACGACTAGCGGACTGGCCCACGATGTAGGTCCCGACACTGGCTCGATGATGTCTTTATCAATGAGTTCCTGTAACTTCGCTTCCACCTTGTGTCTGAGGTGGAACGGGATTCGCCGTGGAGGCTGAGCGACAGGCTTCACTTCGGGGTCGATGTGGACATGGACGTTGTACCCCTTAAGCTTGCCAAAACCGTTAAACACAGCTGGATATTTAGTCTTGATCTCATCAGCGTAGTTGGAAGGGCTAGTGTCCATATGAACATGATGAACTGGCTCGGCACTTTCGATACGAATGAGTCCAAGGAGTATCGATGTCGCTCTGCTGAGAAGACAGCCACTCTTTCCAGCAACAACTATGAATCGGGCTGTCGTTGAAGTGCCAGTCGAACAGGATACAGTAGCGCTGAATTCCCCCTTCACTGGGAGAGGAGATGTGGCTCCATAGGGGAAAAGTCGAACGTGGCTGGGGGTCAATCTGAGTTCACTGGCGGCTGGACACTGGCCTCTCGTGTCTGCTCCTGGTAAGCAGGCTGGAAATCACCATCTTCAGTAATATGGTGAACGTTGGAGCTACGGCAAACTCGAGCATAATGTCCCTTTTTGTGGCACTTCCTACAGTCTTGTCCTCGAGCTGGGCATTGGGAGTCACGTGCACGATGACCCTCGAGTCCACAATTGCCACAACACTTTTCCTGCTTAGGCTTATGATACCCCCGCCCAGGGGCTGGAGTGGAACAACCGGGGTGTCGAGAAGTCTGTGACCGGGGACGATCTGGCCGAACTGCTGGCGGCTGGGTTGGGGGCCGTCTCGCTCGAATGGTATTCACTGCTGGAGAGGGTGAAGCATTAGACCGTTCAATCGACAAAGCCTGGTTGTCAGCTGCCTCGGCTGCTCGTGCAATCGATAAAAGTGTTGTAAGTGTCAGATTAGGCTCCCTTAGAAGACGTCTACGTAGAGGTTTCGATATGCACTTGTCTATGCATTGATCACGAATGTGTTCATCTTGCTGCTCTCCAAAGGCACATGTTGATGACGAAGAGCGAAGGCGAATATAAAAATCATCCACAGTCTCTGTAGTCTCCTGGACGCACTGACGAAATATGTGTCTCTGATAGGCTACATTCGTTTGTGGCTCAAAGTGCGTCGTTAGGGCCTGCACTGCCTGTTCATAGGTAGTTCCCGTATCAGGAAGGGTGTCGAAAAGCTGCTGCACCTCCAGGCCTGCACAATGAAGCAGCAAAGCCCTCTTGACATCTCCATCAGCTATCTGAGAAGCCTGCACATAGTAGTCGAATGACTTCTTCCACGTAGACCAGGCGGTCGAGGCACTGCCTCGGGCTGAGCTGGCAGCGAACGGTGGGGGCTGACTGAGCCCGTTCATCCTCGTCGCCATTTATTGTGTATTGGAGAGGGAGGCAGAGAGAGGAAACATGACAAGCTGACTTGGCTTGACGGTGACCAAATAACAAGTGTCCTTTATTAGCTTCTTCTCGTTCACATTAACTGTTGTGTGTATTCCTTACACTGACATAGTACATTATGGCATTGGTGGGAAAGTATACATGTTTACATCAAAGGAATGTAGATCGCGCGCACAGGAGTATCACATTTAGGGTCAAATGAAGTGCAATGGAAATAACCAAGATTGGAATGTAAACAATCAATGAACACAACAGCAGGCGAGAGCACGGGAAGAGCGTGCACTGGAGCGTGACAGAGTGAAAGAAGAACAAGAGTTGGTTAAGCTGCAGTTGGAGTTAGAGCGTTCTAGAAGAGAGAGAGGTGATGAGACAGTGAGCGAAAACAGATCGCATGTACCCGCACCGAAGCTGCCGACATTTGATGAAGTTAGGGATAACCTAGATACTTACCTCAGTAGGTTTAAACGCTATGCTACTGCGCAGGGGTGGCCTGAGGCGTCATGGGCAACCAATCTTAGTGCCTTGCTGACAGGAAAAGCATAAGATACTTACAGTAGACTCAGTGATAGTGAAGCTCTAAATTATGATACACTCAAATCTGCATTATGGAAACGATATGATATCACCAGCGAAGAATATAGGAAAAAAACTGCGTTCAGCAAAGCCTGACCCCGGGGAGAGTGCGGGACAATTCATTTACAGGATGCGAGTCTCTCTAACAAAATGGTTGACATTAGCCGGGTATGACAAGTCCTTTGAAAACCTGATTGAGATTATACTTGTTGAGCAGTTTTATGCTAGCTGTTCGAAGGACATGGCGATGTTCATAAGAGAGAATAAACCAGAGAACTTAAAGAAATTATCAGAGGTAGCTGATCGTTTCATAGAGGCTCGGTCGGGATGGCAGTTGCAAACTGTAAGGCATAAACCTCCAATAATCGATAGGAATGATAATTCACGTTCTGATTTTCGTCCTTCTAGAGTAGCAGGAGCACCAGAGGTAAGGAAGCCGTTGCCCAATTAAGGACAATCAAGGCAGTCGTCCAAGGAAAGATGGGTGTTACATCTGCGGCAATAAAGGACATTTCGCTCGGAATTGCAACGAAAGGAGGCAGGGGAGGCTTGCTGCCGGCATGGTTGAAATGACAGAGCCAGTAGGGTCATCAGGATAGCCTCACAGAGAGCTTGGACCACAGACTCTGAGGTCGATGTACGGAACTACCGAGACGCAGGCGGAGCCGGGGGGAGTGTTAGCAGGTCATAACTCAGAGGAGAATGACTTCATTAAGGATATAGGTGAGGCAGCATGTTTATTAATTGATTCATGTTTCTCATGTGATGGGGCAGACTATACTGACGACTCTCGGGGGCGAGTCCTACCCCCGGGGGGGGGGGCACTCATGTATATTGGTGGTACGGGGACGTGCCGCTTTGATGACCCCCTTTTTCAGACCCCGATTTCCGTTCTCTAGATACTCAGTTCCGCTCAGGAGCCGCTCAGCCCCGCTCTGAAGACCCCCGTTATGAAACATATCCGTTCGCATGCGGCCGGGAGCGTGGCGGAGGCAGTGGTCGCTCGACCTGGTCTCGCGCCCTAGGCCCTTTCGTCGCGCGAGCCTTGAAAACTGCTCCAGCCCCCGGCGCGGCCCGTCCCGAGATCCTGCGATAGCGAAGGTGTACCGCCGATAAAGCGAGGTTAGTTTTGTAGTTCCCTAGACCCTGTTTTTCACTCTGCCCAATAGATCATAGTTCCCAAGACCCCGTATTTTACACCTTGAAGTTAGTTCCTTAGACCCCCTTTTCGGGGATTCGTGAGGCACACCCCCGTCAAAATATAATTCGAGTGCCCCCCCCCCCCCCCCGGGGTCCTACCTGTGGTGAGTGCGGCGTGCGGGGCTATTAAAGTCAGTGTGTTCAATGCCAGTGGTCCGAGGACTTGTTAATGGGGTTTCAGTAGATGTCCTCCGAGACAGTGGATGCACGGCCGCTCTAGTGAAAGAAGAGTTGGTAAAACCTGGTCAGTTGACAGGGGAGCAACGACAGTGCCTATTGATAGATAGGACGATTAGGAGATTTCCGCTTGCGCGAATCAATGTAGACACGCCTTACTTTACAGGGGAATTGGAAGTTCTTTGTGTTAGTAACCCAATCTATCCTTTGATCTTAGGAAACATAGATGGAGTCAGGAATGCAAGCAATCCCGACATGGATTGGAAACCAGCAGAGCGAGGGACCACACCATGTGCACTGGCGGTGGAGACTCGACAACAGCACAGGGAGAAGTGGAAACCCTTAAAAGGTCTGAAAGTTCCTGGACAAGTGACAGAGGTGACTCCAGATGGTTTTCGACAAGCACAGGAAAGCGACCCGACCTTAGACAAGATAAGGCAACGAGCTGCTAGTGATGATGTCAAGGTGAGCCGTAATGGAAATAAGTCTCAATTCAAGAAGTTGAATGGTGTTCTCTACCGCGAATTCCAAGATTCAAGGGCAGGTGTTGACCTCAATAGTCAGTTAATAGTTCCCCAGCCTCTCAGAAATCAGGTTCTAAAGTTGGCACATGAGTCGGTCATTGGTGGACATCTGGGAGCAAGTAAGACAGCTGATAGGATTTTGGCTAATTTTTTCTGGCCCGAATTACACAACGTCGTGGTGTAAAGTTATTCTGCAGGTCATGCGATTCCTGCCAGCGTTCTTTTCCCAGGGGTAAGGTGACAAAGGTGCCCCTCGGGTCAACACCAGTAATCGACGAGCCCTTTCACCGTGTAGCAGTGGATCTGGTGGGTCCTATCACACCCATTTCTTCAAAGGGAAATCGGTATATTCTCACTTTAGTAGACTACGCCACGCGTTATCCTGAGGCGGTACCCCTTAGAAATATTGAAACTGCCACAGTGGCTGAAGCATTGATAAGCATCTACTCTAGAGTTGGCTTTCCGAAAGAAATGCTCACGGACAGAGGATCACAGTTTACCTCGGGTGTTATGAAGGAGGTATGCCGACTACTTTCCTTACGTCATGTCATGACCACCCCGTACCATCCTCAATGTAACGGACTTGTCGAGAAGTTCAATGGTACCTTGAAGAGGATGCTAGTAAAAATGTGTGAAGAGCGCCCCAAAGACTGGGATCGCTACATGGATCCTCTGTTGTTTGCATACCGGGAGACGCCCCAGGATAGCACCGGCTTTGCTCCTTTTGAGCTCTTGTACGGACGGGTGGTCAGGGGACCACTGATGATTCTGCGTGAGTTATGGACCAAGAACATTGAGCTTCCAGAAACCAAGTCTACGTACCAGTTTGTTCTGGACCTGAAGGAAAAGATGGAAAAGACATGTGAGATAGCATAACGGGAACTTCACAAGTCACATGAGAAATACAGGAAAAGCTACAACAGGAAGGCAAAGAAGCGCTCATTCAAAGTTGGTGACGAGGTACTGGTTCTTCTTCCGACCGATCATAACAAACTCCTCATGCACTGGAAGGGCCCATTCCGCATTGTGCAGACACAAGGACCGCTAGATTACAAAGTTGATCTAGGTAAGAGAGTTACCACCTTCCATGCCAATCTCCTAAAGCAGTACTTACGGCGAGAAACTGAGGAGCCGAATCAGGCAACTACTGGGGCAGTGGTGGATTTGGTTGCGACATCAGTTATTGAAGACGAAGATGACTCCGATGTTGGAAATACCGCCAGTGACAAGGATAACTTTGAGAGCAGAGCGTCTTCAGAGTCTCTCCTGCAGTTACCGAGTTTGCAAAGGACGCAAACATGTGCCGACGTTCAGGTATCCAAGGAGCTATCAGACGAGCAGCGTAGACAAGTTTCCTCCCTACTTCAGGAGTTCGATGACGTACTCACTGATGTCCCAGGTATTACTACGGCAGGATATCATGATATACAGCTCATCCATGACCTGCCAGTGAAAAGTCGTCCCTATCCATTGCCCCATGCTAAGAGGCAAATAGTCAAGGATGAGGTGAGGGAGATGATGGATCTTGGTGTAATTGAACCGTCCTGCTCTCCTTACGCTTCTCCAATTGTCTTGGTAAGCAAAAAAGATGGCAGTAATAGGTTTTGCTGTGATTTCAGAAAGATCAATTCTGTCACTGTTCCAGATGCAGAGCCCATACCGGACCAGGAGGAGATATTTGCCAAACTCACAGACGATAACTTCTTCACAAAAATCGACCTCACCAAGGGGTATTGGCAAGTGCCGCTAACAGAGCATGCAAAGCCAATGACTGCCTTCGTTACCCAACATGGACTCTATCAATTTAAGACCATGCCATTCGGATTGATGAATGCACCGGCTAGCTTCAGTCGGTTGATGAGAACAGTGCTCCGTGGTCTTGAATGCGTCGACAATTTCATTGACGACATCCTAGTGCACACACCAACCTGGGATCAACATATGGAAGCTTTGCGTACACTGTTGTCAAGATTGAGGGAGTCAAACCTCAAGGCAAAACCCAAAAAGTGCTTTGTTGGCTTTGCAAAAGTCGACTTCTTAGGACACCAGCTGAGCAGAGGGTATCTCAGACCACTCCACAACAAGGTAGCTGACATCCAGACGGCACCACGACCAACTACCAAGAAAGAGCTCCGATCGTTCTTAGGGTTGGCCGGCTATTACAGGAAGTTTGTTCCCCAATTCGCTGCAACCGCCGTCCCTTTGACGGATCTTCTCAGGAAGGGTAAACCAAACATGCTTGACTGGGAAGAAGTGCATGAAAATGCATTCACCAGCCTGAAGGCGAAGCTGAGCAAAGAACCCATTCTGCACTTGCCTGATGTCAACAAAGAGTTCATCTTACGGACAGATGCATCAAATAAAGGCATCGGCGCTGTTCTCCTGCAAGAATTTGACGGTGAGAAGTTTCCGATAGCGTACGCTAGTAAAAAAGTTACTGGCTAGGGAACAACCCCGGGGGGGGGGGGGGGGCACTCAAATTATATTTTGACGGGGGTGTGCCTCACGAATCCCCGAAAAGGGGGTCTAAGGAACTGACTTCAAGGTGTAAAATACGGGGTCTTGGGAACTATGATCTATTGGGCAGAGTGAAAAACAGGGTCTAGGGAACTACAAAACTAACCTCGCTTTATCGGCGGTACACCTTCGCTATCGCAGGATCTCGGGACGGGCCGCGCCGGGGGCTGGAGCAGTTTTCAAGGCTCGCGCGACGAAAGGGCCTAGGGCGCGAGACCAGGTCGAGCGACCACTGCCTCCGCCACGCTACCGGCCGCATGCGAACGGATATGTTTCATAACGGGGGTCTTCAGAGCGGGGCTGAGCGGCTCCTGAGCTGAACTGAGTATCTAGAGAACGGAAATCGGGGTCTGAAAAAGGGGGTCATCAAAGCGGCACGTCCCCGTACCACCAATATACGTGAGTGCCCCCCCCCCCCCCCCCCCCGGGGGAACAACGCTATTCGACCATCGAGAAGGAGTGTCTTGCGGTTGTGTGGGCCGTGCAGAAATTCGAGACATTTCTGTTTGGTCGAGAATTCGTCCTCGAAGTCGACCACCAGCCCTTGTTGGCTGTTCGGAAATCCAAGGTGGCTAATGGGCGAATCCTTCGCTGGGCATTGGTCCTCCAACAGTACAAATTTAGGATCGAAGCTATCCGGGGCAAGGAAAATGTTGGTGCAGACTATATGAGTCGTGTATGTCACGGCGAGTAAGATCCATATTCTCATAATATCAAGTGACTGAATTAGTAGGTAATTTTAAATGCAGGAGTTAGATTTTTTTTTTCCATTTCTTTCTTTCTTGTTTTGCTCTCTCCCGGGTGGTTTGTTTGAGAAAAAAAATATCTTAGGGAGGGGCTGAATTGTCGAATGCGGATGGTAATCGTGATCAGATAGCGGAATGTAATGAATGCGACGTACGCGGTCGAGCGCAAAATTGATGCTATGTCGGGGACATGCAATTGCGCTATAGCGTGTACGTAGTGAGTGAGAGGTAGTGCATATTGAGACTTGGAGCGTGAAGGGTGTGAAAGTGAAGTGTGAATTGTGGATGGCCACCAAGTTTGGGATTTTATAAACACAGGAAAATCTTCTTTTCGTATTTATGTTTTGGAGATGTTTTTGAACATCTTTTAGGCACCAGATTACGCCCTCCACCCAGCACTACTACCTTTCGCAAGATTCTGGCCAAGTTGTTGATATTGCATGGAGATAGACGTGAGTAAACTTATTGAATAATGCAACATAACCTTGTGCATGTATTAGACTAACTTCAATTAGATTAGACATGATAGTCAGGAATAGATAAAACTATGACTCTAGTAATGGATTTTAAAATAACGGATAAATTAAGGAATATAATAAATGCATAACAATCTGATTTGTTCCGCCATAGAGTTGAATCGTTATTTTGACATCGTTAAAATATCTGTAGGAGGTATCTAGTTTGTTTAGTCATTTTTCATCCCGTTTTTGTTTTTTGTAATGCTTAATGATATATCAAATGTTTTATAATTGCTGTTTGGTGAATATTTTAAGCATTTTTGTGTACAACCTCGATATGGTGGCAAGTTTTAAATAAAACCATTTTAAATCATACAGTCACATCCTGGGGTATGACCCAGAACCGGAAATGACGTCATATGCACCAGTGTGGCAAACAGGACGTTTTGAGCCCATCAGCTGAAGGACGGCACAAGGGCATACTACGTAAGGTGGACAAGTGCGCCGTGAAAGGCTCATGGTTACGTCACGACGACTACGAGGCTGGCATCGGTTTAGCACATAGTTGTTTTATGGACATATACTCTTCGTGGAACACTCGGCCCGTTTATTTCAGATTGAAAACTACCACCGAATGGAACTTGATTTATCTATTCATTGTATGTATTATTATTATTTTTTTTTTTTTGTCCTTAGTAGTTGCTTTATTGATACAAAATATAACTGATGGTTGTTCAAGAATTTGATTGATTTAATAAACGGAATTATTACAGATTCTTCCATTCAACTTATAACAAATTTGTGAAACTTTTATTCTGTTAGAGAGTGCCAGTAGTGACACCCCCTCACTTCAACACTTTTTTTCCCCATAATATGTGCATAAAGAGGAATAATGACTGGTTTACATCAGTCCCATGAGAGAGCAGGAGTTGGTCCCAGTGGGATTTTACGGGGACTTTATTAGCAGCCAGGGGCGGCTCTACAGGGGGGGGGGGGGAAGGGGGCGGACGCCCCCTATCATTTTTCAAGCGAGCAAAAAAAAAAAAAAAAAAAAAAAAAAAAAGAGGAAGAAGGGGGGGGGGGAGGAGAAAGAGAAGGGGAAATGGAGAAGAGAAGGCTAGGCCATGCAATTATGACATAACTGTTATAGTCCTATTATTTTGTTATTTCAAGACCCTCGACGTGCGACGTTGCTATACGCGTCATTTTGCCCCCCCCCCCTATTTAAATACCCTGGTGCCGCCCCTGTTAGCAGCCCAAGAAACCTCATATCCTCTGTAGCTCAGACCAGGTTAATGGGTAATATAATTTGCAGCCACTGTAGAGAGAAAAAATCCTTAAAAACACCCCTTCGTATTTTCAGGAAGTCAAGGAAATTTTAGGAACTAATCAAGTCACAAGTTTGAATGGTGCCATTGCTAACACTTATTTTTCATGATTTTTTTTATTTCTCATTTTTAACACATGATCCTGTTGGGAAATAATTACAGGTGTGCGCCCTGTAAACAGTCCAGGCAGTGGACTAAAGTTACATTAGTCCAGATTCTGGCCGTTTCTACTTCTTTTTTTTTTAATGTGAGACCCATACAAAACCTATCGCACGCGAGCACAGACCGCGATAACCCCACTTTACTGAAAGACATATTCACGGAGCTCTTACTGAAAACAGTCCAGGCAGTGGACTACAGTTACACCGACGAATACGTCAGTCACCGCCAAGAGACCGAACAAAAATTTTCTATACAGTCGGTACCACCTTCCCCCGTGAAATAAAAGTTACTCAACTTCCATGGCATAGTATGAATAACATACGTGCCTCTTATCGACGAAAGTAACAATGATTATATGAAATGAAAGATAAATATTTTGTTATTGAAAGTGTTTGATGCTAAGTTATTTACGTTGGGCATATTTTTTCTTATATGCAGGGTTATAGCCAACACATTTAAGCTATTACTCTCTATTTTTTTTTAAATTGTATTTTCATACCTAAGGGTCAATTCAGCCTCCATATGTACAGACGGCTTCAGTCAGTATAATTATGTATATGTTTATATATAGTTTTTCTCGTTCTTTTTTATGAAGACTAATATGGTATAGCCTATGCATGGTGTTTGTATTTTCATACCTAAGGGTCAATTCAGCCTCCATATATGCTTATATATAATTGTTCTTGTTTTTTTTTATCATAATAAACCTTCTTTTTTCTTTTTTTTTTCTTCTTCTCTCTCTCTCTCTCTGTCATGTCAAGAGATTCTTTTACTGTGCCCCTGTATAACTCGTCGTGTCCGTGTTTGTCAGTTGTTTCTATCTGTCGTCTTGCTGCATATGTTTGCTCCGCTGTCCTTTATTTTCTTATC
This sequence comes from Heliocidaris tuberculata, assembly GCA_025618425.1. Taxonomy (NCBI): domain Eukaryota; kingdom Metazoa; phylum Echinodermata; class Echinoidea; order Camarodonta; family Echinometridae; genus Heliocidaris; species Heliocidaris tuberculata. Next base: position 170,356 of record CM046848.1, read on the forward strand.
TCCTTTCTTCTGCACCAGCCGGTGCCATCTATACATGGAGTTTGGCCGGCTCTGCTCCGGTGGGTAACAGTATGGCGCCCTGTTGCTTTGTTAGGCAACCATGTAACAAAGAAATATGTGCCATGTTGTGCCCAACTGGGGCCGAGTTGGTCGGGCTCTGTGTGTGGATGGCTCCGGCACCAGCATACTAAGACCGCCACCAATGGTTTATTTGATAAGCTTTTTCCTTTTCAGGTACTGCTTCTGAACTCCTTATGCCTTGCCTGAACGATCATATGGCTTTTAATTCCCTCACAGATGACGATCTATTCGATTTACACAGACCCTCTCTCTCCAATAACATAACATTACCAAATTTCCCAGGTACCTATGATGATTCTATTGCTGACTGTATCAATTCCTCGTCTGAAGAACTTCGATTTGATTTTGATCAGTAGGACCCAGCACAAAGCTCTCTCAGCAAATATATAACAGTTTCACAATTTAATGATATAATTATGAACTTTAAACGCGATACATTCTCTCTACTTCATCTGAATATAAGGAGCTTAAACAAACACTTTGATGATCTACAGTTACTTTTGAATAATCCCTCACCCAAACCTCTATCTGTAATAGGTTTGACAGAGACTTGGCTGTCTCAGGATTCCAATCTACCATTTTCTATTGATAATTATGATTTTATCTTCAAAAACAGGCAAGGAAGAACAGGTGGAGGTGTCGCTCTATACGTACTTAAGAGTTTTTGTTACTCTGTTCACGATAACATCTCAGTTAGTAAAGACATCATTGAATGTCTTTTTATAGAAATTAAAGTGCCAGGTGCTAAGAATGTAATAGTAGGTGTTGTTTACCGACCTCCGAGCTCCAGTGGAAACGATTTTATAATACATTTGTCCAACTTGCTTCGAAGTACAACATTTAATAATAAGGACTGTTTGTTGATGGGGGACCTTAACATAAACATACTAAAATGTGCCACTAATGATATCGCCCATGATCTCATTGAAACTTTCTTATCTGCCTCCTTCTTGCCACTTGTTTCTAAACCCACTCGCGTAGCAAATCTATCAGTCACTCTAATAGACAATATTTTCTCCAACGTTATTCCTCATCCTGATTCATACATCATTCTCTCAGATACAACCGATCACTATCCAATTTTGACGTACTACACCGTATCTCAGTCACTTAACAATCATGGTCCCCGCCCTCTACGACGTAAAGTTAACAATGCGAATTTAACCCGTTTAAGTGCTAGTCTTGAAAATGTGGACTGGTCATGTGTTTTTGATATAGATGATGTGGACTCTTCGTACGATATGTTTTGTAATATTCTAAACAACCAGCTAGATATATTCATTCCCAAACAAAGAGACAATAATAGAAATTACAAAAAGTCCCGGAGACTTCCATGGATATCTAAGTCTCTACTCCGGTCTATAAATCGGAAAAATAATCTTTATTATAAGTACAAATCAAAAGGTACAGACAAAACTAAACACAAATATACATCCTACAAAAATACATTGACTAAAATCATACGTTTAGAAAAGAAAAAATACTTTATAAACCAACTTGAACTACATAAACATGATATGAACAACACTTGGAAAGTCCTCAAACAAGCAATGAACGTGGCAAACAATAAAGCTGTTATAACAGAAATCAAACTTAACGATAAAATTGTAAAGGAGCCTGTTAACATTGCTAATACATTTAATACCCACTTTTCCTCCATAGGGGATAACCTTGCCAAAGATATACCTTCTTCCAATAAACAGATTTTCTTGGTCCAGCTAACCAGAATTCTATATTTTTTACTCGGACATATACCCATGAAATTATAGACATCGTTTCAAATCTAGACAACAAGAAAAGTTCTGGCTACGATGATATCAATAATGTTATCCTTAAAGCCATTATTCCATTCATAGTAGATCCCCTGGTACGTATATTTAATTTGTCTTTACTACATGGGCAAATTCCTAACTCTATGAAAATCGCCAAAGTCACTCCTTTATTTAAAAAGGGGGACAAACTAAATGTAAACAACGATCGACCGATCTCATTGTTATCTTCTTTCTCTAAGATCTTAGAGAAAATCATATATATTAGAACAGTTGCCTTCCTAAAAGATCACAATGTTTTCTCTAACTTTCAATTTGGTTTTAGGGAAAAGCATAGTACCATTCATGCTTTATTATCTTTTGTGGAGAAAGTAACTCATGCTATTGATAATTCCTCTCATATGGTTGGTATCTTCCTGGACTTCTCCAAAGCCTTTGACACAATAAACCACGATATATTACTTAATAAACTTTCCCATTACGGTGTACGTGGAAAGGCTTTGGAGTGGTTCAGGAACTATCTTTCTAACAGAAAGCAATATGTCTCTTTAAACGATTGTTCATCAGATTTATGTAATATTAGCTGTGGTGTTCCACAGGGAAGCCTCCTGGGTCCACTTTTATTTATTTTATATATAAATGATTTCTGCAGATCATCCCATATTTTATCGTTTATACTTTTTGCTGACGACACGAATCTGTTCTTTTCCCACAACAATCCATACACTCTTGCGCAAACGGTTAATTCTGAACTATCTAAGATTCTACAGTGGATCAGAGCAAACAAACTTTCACTTAATCTCCAAAAAACTAAATATATGTTGTTCAGTAACACTATAGACTCACTGCCAATAAATACTGAATTCGATGAGATCCCGTTGGAGAGTGTTTCTCACACTAAATTTTTGGGAGTAACAGTCGACAATAAACTCTCCTGGAAGTATCATATTGACAACATCTGTAAAACTATTTCTCGAAATATTGGTGTCATGAATAGATTAAAAACACATCTCCCTTCATCTTCCTTACTTATGCTTTATTCCTCTCTGGTCTTACCATATCTACATTATGGACTCCTGGTGTGGGGCAATACGCACCAAACTTTGTTAAACAGAATATTATTATTACAAAAGAAAGCTCTTCGTATCATTTGCCTTTCTCATTTTCGCTCCCATACGGATCCTCTTTTCTTTGAAAATAAAATATTGAAAATTAAAGATCTTTATCTTCTCCAGTTAGGTCAGTTTATGTATTCTTATAATAACGACATGCTTCCTTCCGTTTTTGATGATATGTTCACCCAAAATAAATCCTCTCATAAGTACCCAACCCGGCGCTGTAATGACTTTCATCTACCTCTGTTGAGAACCCTTCTTGCTCAAAACACGTTTATTTATACAGCCCCCAAATTTTGGAACTCTCTTCATAATGACATTCAACTTGCCCCCTCACTTTATTCATTTAAAAGGAAATTGAAATTGTTTCTTATACTTTCTTACAATACAAATTAATATCAGTGCATAGTCTAATCATGTCTCGCCTTTTTTTTAAATGCATTTATCCTTCCCGTCATGTCTTTACGCTCTATATGCAACTTACTATAATTATGGTCACTACCCCTGTAGTATGCACATCGTGTGCTCTCTCCCTCTCTCTCTCTCTCTCCTTCTCCTCTCCACCTCTCCTCTCTTTTTCTTTACCCCTCACATATGCAGCAACATTTACTATCCTTGTATGTTTCTCTTCCCTTGCTTTAATTTATGTTGTCTTATATTCTTTTTATTATGTTCACCATACTATATACGTGTCGTAACAAGCTCTCAAATTATGGATTTATAATTGTTTTATTATTCTGCCACTTTTTTGGTAATCTATGTATATCTATATATATATATATTTTTTTTTTTTTGTCTATATATTTACATGTTAAAAAAAAATACGTTTGTCATTATTTCGAGGGATCCACATACTACAAGCTTTGCTTTTCAGTGGATCCCTCCATTTCCACAGGTTTAACTTTAAAAAAAAAAAAACTATTATACTGGATGTCTATGTATACTTTCTATTTCATCACTTTAAACCATGTAAAATGTATTTTGTTATTGAATATTGAATTGTATATATAATTTCTTGTTAAAATCACTGTTTTGTTGGAAATGAAAATAAAACTGAAACTGAAACTGAAACTGAGCTGCATTTGATGAAAACTTACATACTTCGTTGTTTTCTGTCTTACGATTTCAATTTGACAAGAATGAATTTTGGACTCTCGAGTGGTGGGATCTAGTGTCAGAATTGCACGTTAGTAGTAGGCTCTGCCGCCCACTGCCGCCCACTGCCACCCACTGCTGCCCAATGTAGCTATAACCCTGCTTGTATATACGAAGCAATTCCATGCCATTTTTTTTTTAAATTGCCAAATAAATCTTTGAAGTGCCTCTTCGTGCGATATCGTTCAAAGGTTATAGGAATACTACACGCCCAGTCACACATACGCGACGCACGGCCCGTGCATTGAAATTAATTTAAAAATGGAAAGAAGATCAGGGCCCCGTAACATAAAGCTTAGCGATTGATCGTACGATCGATATTTCGGTCGTACGATCAATTGATTCATCGTAAAATCGAAATTGATCGTGGAACCGTAACATAAAGGAGCTACGATGAATATTCATCGTAGAAATTCATTGTAGACCCCTGAATTCATCGTACACTCTACGACTGAGTTTTATCAATCGTAGAGTCACTTTATAGCAATCATCATTCGTTCTTGATCATGGCTGCTGCCTACGAAAGTCCATTGCTGCCACATGAAAAAAAAAAAATTTGGCACTGCTTAAAGGGCAATCCAACCTCGGAAATAAGATGATTTTTATGAAAGCAGAAAAATAAGAAAAACAGGATGGTGAAAGTTTGAAAGAAATCGGACAAGGAATAAGAAAGTTATGGATGTTTGAAAAATGAGATCACTACATCTATGCGAATCTCAAATTGGCAATTTGGTGAGTCAATTGTGACATTTTTGTGGACAACTCTCCCATTTGTCGTACACAAAAATATTAATTTGCGGTTTTCTTCGAGGCGCTTTTACCCTCGGGGCAGTATTCAAAATATATTGGAGATAGCATATTGCTATAGGTCCTCATGAACGAAAAGATCCCACTGAGAAATGCATTTTGAAAAAAAGTGACATTTTGGTCATTTTATGTGTTAGAGCGAATGGGGGAGTTGTCCACAGCTACATCACAGTGACATTACCTATTCCGCCAATTTGAAATTCCCATATTACAACTTTCAAAAATTCATAACTTTCTTATTGCTTGTCCGATTTCGTTCAAACTTTCAGCAATCTGCTTCTCTGATTTTTCCTCTTTCTTTCAAAGTAACTTGCTATTAAGGTTGGATTTCCCTTTAAAAAATAAAAAAAAAATGTTTCTTAAAATAGTAAAAAAAAAAAAAAAAAAAAAAACTTCCAAAAATAGTAAAAAAAAAAAAAAAAAATTAACCAAAAGAAAAAAAAAAAAAAAAAATCAGGGGTAAAAGTAACAAAAAATTCCAAAAATAGGAACAAAAAAACAAAACAAAAAAAAAATTTAACAAAAAACACAACAACAAAAATCAGGGGTGTAGCGGCATAAAGCAAAACATGAAGCAAAAATGGTCTGATGTCAAGACTATCAAGCCCAATCTAAATTATTCATGAATTTAGTTCTACAAAAAGCAGAATTAATGTTTATTGGTCAGAAGATACATTCTCTACCCTAGTAACACAATTTGTTTATTATTAGTTATTACCCAGGTCGAAATTCCCGTAGAAACCATTAGGATAAAACCAGTAGAACCTTATACTGGTTTCTACTGGTCCATTTTCTACTGGTTTTAATATGGAAAGTGAATAGATTCCAGTAGAAAACCAGAAAGAAAATTCTACTGGTTTCAATATGTAAAGTGAATAGATTCCAGTAGAAAACCAGAAGGAATTTTTACTGGTTTCAATATGGAAAGTGAATAGATTCCAGTAGAAAACCAGAAAGAAATTCTACTGGTTTCAATATGAAAAGTGAATAGATTCCAGTAGAAAACCAGAAAGAAATTATACTGGTTTCAATATGTAAAGTGAATAGATTCCAGTAGAAAACCAGAAAGAAATTCTACTGGTTTCAATATGTAAAGTGAATAGATTCCAGTAGAAAACCAGAAAGAAATTCTACTGGTTTCAATATGTAAAGTGAATAGATTCCAGTAGAAAACCAGAAAGAAATTCAACTGGTTTCAATATGTAAAGTGAATAGATTCCAGTAGAAAACCAGAAAGAAATTCTACTGGTTTCAATATGTAAAGTGAATAGATTCCAGTAGAAAACCAGAAAGAAATTCTACTGGTTTCAATATGGAAATAGATTCCAGTAGAAAACCAGAAAGAAAATTCTACTGGTTTCAATATGTAAAGTGAATAGATTCCAGTAGAAAACCAGAAAGAAAATTCTACTGGTTTCAATATGTAAAGTGAATAGATTCCAGTAGAAAACCAGAAAGAAATTCTACTGGTTTCAATATGTAAAGTGAATAGATTCCAGTAGAAAACCAGAAAGAAATTCTACTGGTTTCAATATGGAAATAGATTCCAGTAGAAAACCAGAAGGAAATTCAACTGGTTTCAATATGGAAAGTGAATAGATTCCAGTAGAAAACCAGAAGGAAATTCAACTGGTTTCAATATGGAAAGTGAATAGATTCCAGTAGAAAACCAGAAGGAAATTCAACTGGTTTCAATATGGAAAGTGAATAGATTCCAGTAGAAAACCAGAAAGAAATTCTACTGGTTTCAATATGGAAAGTGAATAGATTCCATTAAAAAACCAGAAGGAAATTCTACTGGTTTCAATATGGAAAGTAATGAATACTTCCAGTAAAAAACCAGAAGGAAATTCTACTGGTTTCAATATGGAAAGTAATGAATACTTCCAGTAAAAAACCAGAAGGAAATTCTACTGGTTTCAATATGGGAAGTAGTGAATACTTCCAGTAAAAAACCAGAAGGAAATTCTACTGGTTTCAATATGGAAAGTAGTGAATACTTCCAGTAAAAAAACAGAAGGAAATTCTACTGGTTTCAATATGGAAAGTGAATAAATTTCCAGTAGAAACCAGAAGGAATTTCCTACAAGTCCAATTACTTAGACCAGTGGAAACCAGTATAACTAGTTGAACTAGTTGACCTTGGTATATTAGTTACAAGTTATTAAAATCTTGTACTAATAACTACCAGTGGCAATAGCAACAAAGTTACTCTGGTGTGTCTGCAATACTTCCAATGTGCAATGGAAAGTTGGAGACTTTGCATATTTTGAAGTGTGAGGGCATTGTCCATATACTTGTATTGAATGAACATATTTTAGTTCCTGGTTAGTGTTTCCTTAATTACTGTTTAATTACCTGTAATTGATACCAGTGAATGAATTGTTCTAGTAATCGTTTGTTGACCCATCTTTGTATTTGGTGAACGTTTTGCACTACACTAAATCATCAAAAATGAAGAAATGTACTGCAAATTTAAATAAATAATATGAAAACATGAATACACAAGCACCCAGTATTTATTATGCAAATTAACTGGTTTCTATTGGTCTCAACTGGTATTCTACTGGTTTCCAACTGGAGCCAGTGGACAACTGGGGAAAAAAAGTTAATTGCGCATGGTATTGAACTGGACCAAGGGTATTAGGGAAAATTGCCGTTTCCATTAACAGATGGCATTGGAAAAACATAATGGAAAGACCAAGTTGGAAAACTGGCACAAAGTTTGTGGCAATCGGAGATACTAGTTTCAACTGGTATCTTTTCCACTAAGCAAATGCGCCAATTGGTGATACAGTGGTTTCAACTAGTATATTTTCTACTAGTTTTAACTGCATGGTTTCTAGAACCAGTTAGACTCTTTGTTATTTATTTTGAATACATACTGTATAGACTCTGCTGGTTTTTGATGGCTTTTACTGGTCTTCAGTCCAGTTGAATTGAATTGTTTTTATTGGTTTGACTCTGTATTTTGAACCCTTCCTTAAACCAGTAAAGACCCCTGGTTCTTATTGGTTTCTATTTGTAATAAAGCCCTTTTCAAACCCAGTAGAGAATTCTGGTTTCTATTGATTTCTTATGGTTTTACTTTGATTTCATACCCTTGATATAAACCACATAGTCTCTGCTGGATTTTTGATAGTTTTTACTGGTCTTCAATCCGGTTAAATCTAATAGTTTCTATTGGTTTGATTCTTTATTTTGACAATCTTCTTCAAACCAGTAGAGTCTCCTGGTTCTAACTGGTTTCTACAGGCAATACAGCTCTTTTACAAACCAGTAGACTATTCTGGTTTCTATCGATTTTTTACGGATTGACTCTAATTTTATACCCTTCATATCAACCACATAGATTCTGCTGTTTTTTTTAAATGGTTTTTACTGGTCTTCAATCCAGTTGAATCTAATGGTTTCTATTGGTTTGACTCTGAAATTTTGACACCCTTCTTCAAACCAGTAGAGTCTATTGGTTATAATTGGTTTCTACTGGTAATACAGCCCTTTTTAAAACCAGTAGACTACTCTGGTTTCTATTGGATTCTTACGGATTTACTCTGATTTTATACCCTTAACCCTTTGAGTGCGAGCCCGCGCACAGCGATTGTTCTCCCTGTGACGGAGCGATTTCGGTTACATTGCCGGTAATGGGAAATTTGCCGGTGCTTTCTACTTTGATTGCTCCTTGCACCTCACTCGGTCATTTTCGTCATTTTTAGTAAATGTAAACATGAAAGGTCAGACTGTCCTCTTTCTAAAAATATAACTTTTGTTCATCGAAACAAAAAATAAGGTTTGTTATTTTAGAGGGGAAAAGCTGTCTTATTTTGTTGAAGCTTCGCTTCCTTCCTTTTCAATACACTTACAATACAAATTGCGTAAGCGCCGTCGCACGCGCGGTTTGATCGATACCCCATTCACTGGCCCCATTGTCGTCTGCTAAATGCTCGGCCTATTATCATCCGAGTCATAGACCCTACATTTTACATGAGTTTCCGACGCATCCTGACCAACATTGTGACATGATCACAGGTATAGACATTCAGGAAATTGAATTTTCAGATGAACATCATGTTACTCAATAAGACAAAAATAATCCTATTCACTTTCGACTTCATTTCTCATAATTTGTCGTAATTATTTGCTTTAGTTTTTGTCTCCCGCTTTATTCGTTTATTTTTCTCTATCTATCCATCTCTATTTCAACCTTATTTTCCTATGTAGTTGCTGTATCAATAAAAAAATAATTAAAAATTGTGTACGCATATTTGATTTTTTTTTTTTTGTAATGGGAAAGAGGAATTTCGTGCAATTAGAACTTTGTTTCAGTGCGTTTCATTTCCGCATTGCATGCAAGTTTTCTTTTGAGGGGTGTGACTAATAAGGACTTATTCGCCGTATCTAAAAATTTGATCGATTTGAAAATAAAGAGAACAGCAGAAAAGGAGCATGATATTGAGAGTATAGTAATTCACTGTATATTACGAGATAATGAGGAAAAAAGTGAAAACCGAAACACAACAGTTGTGGTTGATATTGATAAGAATCATAAACAAACTAAAACGATGAAGAAATATGTTTTAAAAAATGACGGCGATGGGGGGAGGGGAGGGGGGGGGGGGAAGTGACAACCATGGGCGGCGATCCCGATAGTATAGCAACCAATGGTAATGGCTTGTGCCCCCCCCCCTCCGGCAGTGAGAAAAAAAAAATCGATGATGACAAAATATCATGTCAGGTAACACATTTTTTGAAAGACGAAACATTGGTAAAACCTTACATATCAACCTTGGGGGGGGGGGGGAGAGGGGAGAAAATCATGATCATTCAGAAATAATAGATAATGCCAAAATAAATAAATGTAAACAAAACATATCATTACCTTATCATATTATTCCCCCCCCCCCCCCACTATTGCCTCTAATGTTATTTTATGGAATAAAATGACACGGAAGATACCAAGTGAACGCAAACTCCGCACATAATGTAATACATGTACAACTATGATCGAATATAATATTTTATGTAGCCCTATTGTCGAAGATAGACAAAAAAGGGCATTCTCATACTCTCGAAAGACCTCAATGCGAGCACAGTATGTTTTAATAAATCAAGATGTTTATAAGAAAAAGATGTGTGAGTTGTAAGTTGATTCTGATGTAGGCTTACAGGTGAGTGACCAAATCAAGATATCATTATAAATTGATGTTGCAGTATCTCCAATAACAACCCCTCCCCCACCCCATTTTTTTTTTTTTACAGCGGATAACAGAATCGGGAATAGATTATAAAGACGCATTTAATTAAAGCTTTCAAATAGGCAATGCGTGTTGTGTTTATTATCCTTTTGACACAAATCCCAGTCATCAGGATAAACATTTAACGGGCTGTACTGAAATTCATTTATACGTGTTCGTCTCCATCTTTGGTCTCTTTCAACCAATATATTTTGTCTATAAAACTTTGTTAATTCTCGTTTCATGATTGAAAAGTTTTGTATTTGACATGTATATAAATATATAATGGTGATGATGATGATGATGATGCTAACAAGGATAATTAGAAGTAATGATAATGAAGATAATGTTGTTGTTGTTGTTTTTTTTAAATCTTTCTCTCTAATTGCAAGGAACTTGTGTTTATGTTGCTTGGCATTTTTTCAACATAGCCGAACCTTCCTTCACAGGAAAATTCTCATATTTATGTCTATTCCGTCGGAGTTACTCAAGACAAGGGCATCCTTCCGTAGGAAGAGATAGAGAGAAGGGTAAGGGGGGGGGGGCGCTTTTCAGAACATGAAATATGAACATTTCATTTGCCGCCTAAAACCAAGACCGCTTGGGGTTTGATAGGTATATTTTTTTCGCAAACATGCTCTAAAATGGGTACATGCCCTCTTAAACGGAGGTCAGAGTGGCTCTTTGTATTGTCATGTATTCAGTAGATTGACCTCTTCTTTGAAAACGCTAATCTTCCTTTTAATAGTAGTTGCTTTGGCATTCTTTTGTTCCTCTTATTAGGGTGGGGCATGCATGGTCCACTCAGCTGAGATAAGCGCTTCATTTTGAAAAGAGCAGATCGATGGTCCATTCATGAATGATGAGCTATTTGGTCAATTTGGTAACATGAAAGGAGTATTGTCAAGTTCGTTCTCTGGTAAATAATAAAAGGGAGAAGAATCACCATGACCTTCATCAATGTATACTTTTATAAACACACAGTATAGGCTTCATATTGAAAGTAAGGTCATTTTACACTGAAGACAGCCAATTCAAATTCATCAAAATAGGTCAAATGAGGTGTAAACCATGATGCATTTGATATATATTCGATTGTGCTTTATATAATTATACTCCATCAGAAATATAACCCCATCACTTTTCTTATTATAACGTGCATAATGTTTGATGCGATATATTCATTGAAAAATGCAATGTATGCCGCAAACTTTCCTAACCAATATTTTGAGTGGTTATTTGTGACCAAGTGAAACAGGCGTATCACAAATTTGTTTAAAATGAAAATATGATTATCATCATATAAAATAAAATACATCACGAGAGATGTATCATAATGCATGTTTCTTCTTATCATAGATCTCCGAATGTTTAAATAGCCTTTTTGTTCTTTTCATATAATATTTTCCAGCACTGTATCTAAATCTATTTTTATGTAATACATTGACGTAAAAGATAAACGTGGAGCCAAAACCTTAATTCTTTTTTTTATCTTATAGATAACATATGGAAAAAGTCAGTCTGATTTTCATATCTTTATATCCCTTAAAAAAATAAAGTCCGATCGTGTGTCAATGGGAAAAAGTAAAAATGCATTTTTGTTCATTTTAATCTTAGGAGTAGGGGCAACCCGAAAGGAAAATGGGGAGCGAAGTTTACGAGGGTTTTTTTTTTTTCAGACGCTTTATTATAAAACTCTTTATTTTGTAACTCTTACTGTAGGTCGGTGGAACTATTTGGATGAAAAACATACATGTTAGCTTATATCGGAAAATATTGTAAGAATGAGGCAAGAAAATAAAGCATCAAAAGATAGAGGATTCTATACTTTTCTAGAAATGAATCTGCGTTTTATTCCTGCATTTCATGCAGTTTTTCTTTTGAAGGGGTATGGCTAATAAAGAGTTATTCCCCGTATCTTGGAGTTTGATCGCTTTGAAAAGAAAGAGAACAGTAGAAAAGGACCTTGAAATAGAGAGTGGAGTGATTCATGTTACGAGATAATGAGAAAAATAATGAAGAGAATAAAACACAACAAAAGAACGCAAAACAGTTATTAGCTATATATAATTATTTAAACTTTTAAAATTCAAATCGGAAATGACAGAGACATAGCAAAGCAAAATAGAGGTAGATCCAGGATTGTCAAAAGGGGAAAAAATACCCCCAATAATCTACGAAAGGGCAAATTAGGTTTTTAAATTTTCATGTACTTTTTATTCGTATTAAATATTTTATATAGAGGCAAGGCGGAGGGGGCATAAATCATATTTTCCATGTTCATTTTCGTCCAAAGAGGGGGGGGGGGGATGTACGGGCTCATTATCTACTTGGTCCATTCATAAATACATTTCATTATATTTGTGTTAACATAATTCATTAGGGTTTATTTTTCGTTTGTTCGTATAATCTGTCTCTGTCTATTGCAAGTAGTGTTATCACTGATAGTATGACAACTCATATTTACAGTGCATTCTATGAATACATGTGTTCAGTATGTATTCAGTAGGTTTGGCATCCTCTTCTTTCAAAACGCTAATCTTCGCTAGTAGTTGCTTCGACATTCTTTTGTTCGACATTCTTTTGTTCATTTTAGGGCGGGGTCTGGTCCAAGCAATTGAGAAGCATTTCATTTTGAAAAGAGTAGATTAATGGTCCACTCTTGAATGATGAGCTAAATTGGTCAATTTCAATTTATAAAATGAAAGGAGCTTGGTCAATGTTTCTTTCTCATGAACTTGGATTAAAAGGAGCGAAGTCGAGGCTGTAGCCTGTATGATGTGGTCAAGATCAAGAACGCATACTCTTCGTGGCCGGCCGAACGCGATGATATCACGTGATCGGAGCGGACACGTACGCGTTCGTCTCTAGGTATACGGGATTTACAATCCCAACAAGAATTTCGGGTAAAGTTGAAACGAAATTCCTTTTTCTCGATTTTTTTTCCACGTAACCTCATATTTTTTTTAACGGGTTTTGTGAATGAATATATCTACATAATACTACTAAGAATTTTAGCGCATAAGAGCCGATAGTTAGCTGGAAAACTTTGTCAACATATTAGGCATAAATCTCGGCTTCTGTAGAAGCCCTCCGTCACAGACTGAACACCTCGCTCGGCTTCTGTAGAAGCCCGTCGTCTCCAAAGGGTTAATATCAACCACATAGTCTCTGCTGGTTTTTGATGGTTTTTACTGGTCTTCATTCCAGTTGATTCTAATGGTTTCTATTGGTTTGACTCTGTATTTTGACACTCTTCTTTAAACCAGTAGAGTCTCCTGGTTCTAACTGGTTTCTACAGGCAATACAGCTCTTCTACAAACCAGTAGACTATTCTGGTTTCTATCGATTTTTTACGGATTGACTCTAATTTTATACCCTTCATATCAACCAAATAGATTCTGCTGGTTTTTGATGGTTTTTACTGGTCTTCAATCCAGTTGAATCTAATGGTTTCTATTGGTTTGACTCTGAAATTTTGACACCCTTCTTCAAACCAGTAGAGTCTCCTGGTTCTAACTGGTTTCTACAGGCAATACAGCCCTTTTTAAAACCAGTAGACTACTCTGGATTCTATTGGTATCTTACGGATTTACTTTGATTTTATACCCTTAAAATCAACCACATAGACTCTGCTGGATTTTGATGGTTTTTACTGGTCTTCAGTCCAGTTGATTCTAATGGTTTCTATTGGTTTGACTCTGTATTTTGACACTCTTCTTTAAACCAGTAGAGTCTCCTGGTTCTAACTGGTTTCTACAGGCAATACAGCTCTTCTACAAACCAGTAGACTATTCTGGTTTCTATCGATTTTTTACGGATTGACTCTAATTTTATACCCTTAATATCAACCACATAGTCTCTGCTGGTTTTTGATGGTTTTTACTGGTCTTCATTCCAGTTGATTCTAATGGTTTCTATTGGTTTGACTCTGTATTTTGACACTCTTCTTTAAACCAGTAGAGTCTCCTGGTTCTAACTGGTTTCTACAGGCAATACAGCTCTTCTACAAACCAGTAGACTATTCTGGTTTCTATCGATTTTTTTACGGATTGACTCTAATTTTATACCCTTCATATCAACCAAATAGATTCTGCTGGTTTTTGATGGTTTTTACTGGTCTTCAATCCAGTTGAATCTAATGGTTTCTATTGGTTTGACTCTGAATTTTTGACACCCTTCTTCAAACCAGTAGAGTCTCCTGGTTCTAACTGGTTTCTACAGGCAATACAGCCCTTTTTAAAACCAGTAGACTACTCTGGATTCTATTGGTATCTTACGGATTTACTTTGATTTTATACCCTTAAAATCAACCACATAGACTCTGCTGGATTTTGATGGTTTTTACTGGTCTTCAGTCCAGTTGATTCTAATGGTTTCTATTGGTTTGACTCTGTATTTTGACACTCTTCTTTAAACCAGTAGAGTCTCCTGGTTCTAACTGGTTTCTACAGGCAATACAGCTCTTCTACAAACCAGTAGACTATTCTGGTTTCTATCGATTTTTTACGGATTGACTCTAATTTTATACCCTTAATATCAACCACATAGTCTCTGCTGGTTTTTGATGGTTTTTACTGGTCTTCATTCCAGTTGATTCTAATGGTTTCTATTGGTTTGACTCTGTATTTTGACACTCTTCTTTAAACCAGTAGAGTCTCCTGGTTCTAACTGGTTTCTACAGGCAATACAGCTCTTCTACAAACCAGTAGACTATTCTGGTTTCTATCGATTTTTTTACGGATTGACTCTAATTTTATACCCTTCATATCAACCAAATAGATTCTGCTGGTTTTTGATGGTTTTTACTGGTCTTCAATCCAGTTGAATCTAATGGTTTCTATTGGTTTGACTCTGAAATTTTGACACCCTTCTTCAAACCAGTAGAGTCTCCTGGTTCTAACTGGTTTCTACAGGCAATACAGCCCTTTTTAAAACCAGTAGACTACTCTGGATTCTATCGGTATCTTACGGATTTACTTTGATTTTATACCCTTAAAATCAACCACATAGACTCTGCTGGATTTTGATGGTTTTTACTGGTCTTCAGTCCAGTTGATTCTAATGGTTTCTATTGGTTTGACTCTGTATTTTGACACTCTTCTTTAAACCAGTAGAGTCTCCTGGTTCTAACTGGTTTCTACAGGCAATACAGCTCTTCTACAAACCAGTAGACTATTCTGGTTTCTATCGATTTTTTTTTACGGATTGACTCTAATTTTATACCCTTCATATCAACCAAATAGATTCTGCTGGTTTTTGATGGTTTTTACTGGTCTTCAATCCAGTTGAATCTAATGGTTTCTATTGGTTTGACTTTGAAATTTTGACACCCTTCTTCAAACCAGTAGAGTCTACTGGTTCTATAATTGGTTTCTACTGGTCATACAGCCCTTTTTAAAACCAGTAGACTACTCTGGTTTCTATTGGTTTCTTATGGTTTGAATCTGATTTTATACCCTATAGTCTCAACTGGTTTTTGATGGTTTTTACTGGTCTTATCCAATTGAATATAATGGTTTCTATTGGTTTCTACCGATTTGACACTGTATTTTCGTACCGTTCTTCTGACCAGTAGACTCTACTGTATTTTAATGGTTTATACTGGTCTTCACACCAGTGAGATGTAATGGATTCTATGGGAATTCTACTGGAATCTGTTCAAATTCCCGTGGAAACCATTAGAATCCTAAAACCAGTAGACACCAGTAAAATGTCCTCACTGGTTTCTACTGGTTTCTATTTTTTTTTTTTTTTCGTGACGAGAGACTGAAGGTGGTGAGACAAGCGAGAATCTGCGACAATTGCTTCGAGCAGAAACGCATTGCTAAGAACTGCTCGAAGAAGTCTGCCTACAAGGTCAACGGGTGCAAATGGAAGCACCACACCCTCCTTCACCTGCACCAAAAGCAACCTGAGAAGGAGAACCGACCGGACCTTGAACACCGAACGACAGAGGCAACGACAGCTGCCACTACCGCAACTGGGGCCGGCAATGAGGGCAGCAGTGATGACGAAGAAACACAGGGAGACTGCAACAGCAACACCACCAAGCTTCAAAGGGTCTGCCTGAGAGTAGTTCCTGTGATAACCGAAGGAAGGAACAAGGAGGTAAGAACCTGGGCGCTACTAGACGAGGGCAGTGACGTTTCCCTGTGTGACGAAAGCCTTGTCATTGAGTTAGGGATCACCGGAAGGCCACGAGAGTTTCATCTGACAACTGTCAATGAAACCAACGCAAGAAAGAAGGGACTCGAGGTAAACCTAACCGTCAAGAACCTTAACGGCAGAGAAGAAATCAACATGCCTCAAGTCTGGACAGTAGACAAACTGAAAATCACGGATGCCCTGATTCCAGACAAGAGAGACATCAGGAACTGGGACCACCTAAGGGGCATCGAATTTCCAAGAATCCAACAGAGGGAGGTAAAGCTCCTGATTGGAGGAGACACTCCTGAAGCCTTCTGGGTGATGGAGCAGCGAAGGGGAAACAAAAAGGAACCCTTCGCTATACGCTCTCCATTAGGATGGACCTTGATGGGACCTACCCGCCGGAGGTCAGATGACTCTGACAACGTCAACGTGAATTTCACACAAGTGGAACCAGTAGACCTGCATCGACAGCTGGATAGATTTTGGCAGCTGGACCATCAGGTCGGAAGAGGAAAAACAGAGACACTTGGAGAGTTGGTGGAGGACAGAAGGGCAAGGGCCACCATGGAAGAGACCATAAGGCTGGTAGATAACCACTACGAACTGGGACTCCCATGGTAGCACACGCCACCAGTCCTACCCAAAAATCTTCCCTCAGCCCAAGCCAGACTGAGATACCTGAAGAACCGATTCTCAAAGGATGACGCCCTCTTCCAAAAGTACAAGACAACAATGCAGGACTATAGTGACAAAGGATACGCCGAAGAAGTGGACCAGGCAGAACTGACCAGTCCAGAGGAAGCATGGTACCTTCCTCATCACCCTGTTCTACATCCTCGGAAGCCTGAGAAGGTGAGAGTGGTGTTTGATTGTGCAGCCAAGTACAAAGGCACATCACTTAACGATCAAGCCCTCCAAGGTCCAGACGTGACCAACAGCATGACAATACACTTGTTCGGAGCCATATCTTCACCAAGTTGTGCTGCATTAACTCTAAGAAAGACCGCATAGCAAAATGAAGACTTCAGCAAGGGAGCAGTCACCACTATCCAAGACAACTTCTATGTGGACGACTGCTTGAAGTCTGTACCGACAAAGGATGAAGCAATCAAATTAGTACATGAGCTGTGTAGTCTACTGAAGAAAGGTGGATTTCGCCTTACTAAGTGGATAAGCAATGACCGAGATGCCCTGTCTTTAGTACCCGAGGCAGAGAGCGCCCCCTCAGTAGTGGACTTGGACCTGGATGGTCTCCCTGTAGAGCGCACACTAGGAGTGCTTTGGGAAGTATCAAGTGACAACTTCGGGTTCAAGGTTTGCATCAATTAGGAGAAGTCTCCAACCAGGCGTGGAATCTTATCCATGGTAAGCTCACTGTATGACTCTCTAGGGTTCATCGCACATTTCGTGCTACCAGCCAAATTATTACTACATGTACAGTCCAAATTCCGCAAGGGATCTGATATGGATAAAGGAATATCTCCCCCTTCTTCAAGAGCGACAAAAGTGGACAAAACCCCAACGAAATCTAGCCAAAGACGATCTGGTACTGATCGTTGATGACACCTTACCGCGTGGGCAATGGTCGCTAGGAAGGGTTGTAGAGGTATTCCCTGGGAGAGATGGCAGAGTTAGACAAGTAGAGGTCAGAGTAGGTCATAAGTACTTTAAGAGACCAGTTGTAAAACTATGTTTATTAGAAGCTAATACGAATGTTTGAATCACTTTATTCTGAACATAAGGTGGAAACAATGAGAAATCTGTAAGAATTTGTTTGGTATTGCGTAACTATTACGAAATGATTAACCCGTTCTATTTCTAAATCAGTTTAACCTACACGTATTAGGTTAATGAACTGATGAAACGTTCATCTCAATATTTATTAGCTGATAAATGTCGTATTCTGATATATGTATTGTCTCTGTCTGAATTTGGAGACGCCTTAGATATGCGCGAATGTAAACAACTCATATTTCTATGATTATGTACAATTGTAAATTACGCTTGAGTTTGCAGTTGAAAAATAATTACTAACGTTTATTGATGTTTGGTTTCCATGTATGATGCCGCTAGTTATGTAAGAAATGATCTGTTATGTGAGTTAGCTCATTGGGGCCGGTATGTAGCGGCATAAAGCAAAACATGAAGCAAAAATGGTCTGAGGTCAAGACTATCAAGCCCAATCTAAACTATTCATGAATTTAGTTCTACAAAAGGCAGAATTAATGTTTATTGGTCAGAAGATACATTCTCTACCCTAGTAACACAATTTGTTTATTATCAGTTATTAGTCAGACTCTGGTTGGTCAGTCACACCCTAACCAGCCCAGAGGTACATAATGACAAAGACCCATTGGCTGAGGCTTTGGGCATATATGCAAATTACTTTCCAAGTAAGATAATTCTAAGAAGTATAATGAGGTGCCAAGCACCACTCCTTGTTGCATCAGAAGAAAGAAAGTTTCACTGTCAAGAAGGTGTTCATACCATTTGGATCGAAAAGTTACTGAAAATTGTGGAAATCTGGAGGTCAAACAATCGGTGAGTTAGAAATATGTTTTATTTATTTATTGTTATTAATTGTATCCTAAAGTTTGTAATATTCAAGGGACTTCCAAGGCAAAATAAGCCTATAAAGGCAAAAGTTTTCTGATCAAGATGCAAAAGTTGCATCTCTGTGTATTCTGTGGTCAGTGTACTCTGTGTGTGCACAGAAGTTTAATGCCAATCTATATTCAGTTAGAAAGTCACAAGCATTGTAGTGAAATTGCTATAGTATCAAAGTTATTACCTAGTTATTGTTAAGAATCATAAAGCAGTTATTCTTGAATATGTATTACATGGTATGTTGTTCATAACTTTGGTTTATAGTTATTTAAAGTGTAAAGGAATAGTTTCAAAAGAAGTAGGAATTTGTAACTTTTAGCAAGAGTGTGCTAAATAGTGTATAGCCAATAAGTATACACAAAAGGGATACACACACATTAGGGTCATTGTTTAAGATTTGGGAGCACTGGACTGAGTCATCTCAGAAGTATGGTCAGTGCCATCTCAGAATTGATGCCGTTGCTATGGGCACGAACTTCTTGGAATAGAGGCGTGTTCACATTGTAGTTTAGTGTAGTTGTAACTGGATTAAAGTTAGTACCGATTTAGCTGTAGCTTAAGTTAAGATTAAGTACTTTAAGTTATTGTATCATTATATATCCACATATAATATGTTAAGCCTTTACATGTATACTACCTAGATTAGTTAATTACTGGAAAAGAAAAGAAGATTAAGATCGATGCTTAATTAGTTAATTAGTTATGTCATTTACATTGTTCAAGGTGTTGCACATTGTGAAATGTTGACAATATATTCATTATGTATTATGTTTCTCTGTTGTATTACAGCGAACCACTCACTCATTCCACTCACTCATTCAACTAGTTCACTCGCTCAACTTAATCATTCACTTCGTTCATTCACTCGTCTTTACGTATTGTTCTACACGATATACGAATGTCTACGTTTAACCAGCTTACGGACGTAAATAAACAGAAGCTTTGAACATTTATACGCCAGTGTGAATGGAAATTTATTACGGAGTGCGTTCCGATGTTGACTGTTTTAACCCCTCTGTAGCTTAACCGTGCAAGAAGCTACAAGGGGTAAAAAAAAAAAAAGAGGTTATCACATTTTTAAGGCCTAGTTTTCCTCCAAAAAGTCTATTTGATCACTTTTCAACTTTTCTTTCTTGACAGGGGTGCTATGCCCCCCCCCCCACTCCAAAAAGTCAGGGGTGCTGCAGCACGCCAACACCCCCGGCTCCAAGGGGCCTGATCTTCGTCTGCTGATATCACTCCGTTAAGTTCTGTTGTTTATCAGCATTTCAAGCTTGGCGGCAAATCTCAAAAGCCGATGATCGATCTCCGATGGTGCTGTCACACCTTGGCGCTCTAGCCAGCGTATGCTGACGTATGAAGAATTTGGCAAATACGCTGGCGTAGGTCGAATACTTTATGGGTAAGTTTCGCATACGTTAAGAGCACGTTACGTATACGTCCTACTCGTTATGAATACGCCCAAAGTCGAAACAACAGTAAAGTTCAGCGTATGCCGACGTTTTAGAGAATTTTTGATACGTCGGCATACGCTGGCTAAAACGCCAAGGTGTGACAGCACCATAAGCGGAGGAAGGATAGAAGAGAGAGAGGTACAATTTTTATATTTAATTTATAAAAAGACGGGAATGCACCATAATGGAATTGATATTTTTTTTTCAACTTCTTTAAGTTAGCATTGCCAGTGTGAGGAACAATAACAAAATCTTGATAATTCTGATAAAATTACATCTTATAGGATTTTAATCGAATAATCATTTGAGGAATCAAATTGGAGAAATATCACTTTACCATGGGCAATATATCTTTTTTTTAAAATTTATATGGTGGGGAATATATCTTACATGGTTTAGCTTATTCAAAGCTAATTTGACTGTAAAATGCATTTAACCACCAACGTGTCACCAGTGGTTGTAGAAAAAAAGTGCCACTACTTTGCCAGGAGCAAGCAGGAATAACATGTACGATTGCAACACAAACACCGTACTTGAAATAACGAATAGGGAGTGTCGAGAGATTGGTGTTGGTGCATAGGGAAATTGCACATAAATTGCCAGCACAAACCTTGATACTCGGTTCAGCAGGCGACATTCAACATCAGCAAACAACACTGACTACCGGAAATACAAGTCAAATTTTGAGGGGTCAATCCTAACACCAGTTGATTTCAAATATGGTGTTGAGCACTGATCTGTATGAAAAGATTCTTTTCATACAGATGAATGTATGAAAAGAAAAGATTATTTTCATACAGATCAGTGGTGTTGTCTGTTGAGGCTGGTGTTGCCGCAGTGATTGATTGCAGGGTACAGTCATGACATTGACAGTCCGACACATGCTTGGGCCTATGGCTAAGTATGAGTGATTGACGCCTATAATAATACTCCCAGACAAAATGATAGTTCAGCAACAAAATGGCGATTTCATCATCGAACTTTTCCGTCTAAGATTACCCTTGACTGCAGGAGATGCTGCAAAATCATGAAAATTGAAATACTGGCTTACTGCTAAGTAAGTCATGTAAGTGCTAGGCCAAACAGCCAAACAACTGTTTTTGAACCGACAATGAAATTAAATGACCGTTTTTTGAACCTCACGTATAAATTAAATATTATCTCCTTTTAATTCCTTTTAACTTTCGCTCTTTCCATGAATTAACCCTTTCAAGACATTTGACCACATTTTGTGGTTTGGCTCAATAACTTTTGATCCAGAGCTCTAAAAAATATACCAGATGCATGAGCAGAAAGAGCAAAATTTTCTACACACACTATGTCCATTTTTATTGCATGACCATATTGCGTTTGATGCCAGGAATTTTAAAAACGAGAATAAACTTTGAGATCCTTAAATTGGCAACACATTGAGAGGTTCAAAATCATTGTTTTTTCATCCAAATTGGCAATTTTTAAAACTTTACGGCTAATTTCTAACCATTTATATTTTTTTCAAAGACAATACAAGTTATTTGAACTATGTACCACTAAAAGAAAATATTACTGTTGCCAATTTGAAGAACAAAATGTGATCAATTTAACCCTTAAATAATTCCTGTCCTGAAAGGGTTAAGGAAAACATTGGACCTCCCCAAGTTTCATATCGTCCACGCAGCCCGCACGCGACCTTCGGCCATTTGCCCGCAGTTGCACAGTGCAGTCACACAGACACAGCAAATTGTCGTCAATATTTATTTAATGAAAAAATTTCAACTCAAATATTCATAGCTTACTATCATCGAAAGATAGCTATTCCACAAATAATTTTTAAACATTAAATGACGGGTCATAATATTTCATCGTCCAAATTATTTACTTCAATCCGACGTCGAACTTCGGAGCTGTTTCGTCGACTGATGCACCTCGTTAGCTAGCTAGCTAGCCAGCGAAGCACTAGCGCTCAGCCCGGCCGGGCCGGGCCGACGTCCGTCCCGCTGGCCAGCGTCGAATGCATAAAGCTGCAGACTCCACTAGTGCAGTGCTAGTGGCTCGCGTAATTATGAAAGTGATGAAAATCACTAGACTCGATGTACCAGTCGTTTCACAAGAGTTGAATAGATCACAGTAGCGATCGATCGCAATGAATCAAACGCTAATAGCGTTGGATTGGAGGGAGGCATTATGTTACGGATTTTAGCGATTGATAGGAAAATAGCGATTAATCGCTTCCTGACCCCTCCGGCCATAGGTGGCCAAAGGGTTCAGAAGCGTCAGTTACTGTAACGTGTGCTTTGTCATTTAGGTAACGTGTACCTTGACTAGTCATTACGGGACGTCTATACAATTACGTGTGCTCTGGTCGTTACGTGACGTCAGCTAAGAGTTAGTTTAGGCCTCCTATTTCCAGGATTTTGTTTTTTTTGTTTTTTTGTTTTTTTTGTTTGTAAATAAAGCAAACCATGTACGTTAATAATATTTTTCAATAAGGAAAGTATAGGGCTTGGCAGGGGCTCAGAGTGTTTAATATATTTCTGTTGGTGACTGATTATTAAGTCGTCCTATAATTTTTTAGAGTAGTAGTAGTAGGCCTACACTCTTTTTAGCAAACTAACAATATTCAAAGTAAAGTATAAACCGTGCGGAGTTGGTTTATTATTGTCATTACTACTACTACTACTACTCATCTTTATTTCATTATTATGATTGTTACTATCATAAAAATCATCATTATCATTATTATCATTATTATCATTATTATTATTAATATTGTTGTTATTATCGTCATAAAAATTATAATAAAATTAATGTATAAAGTTTATTCATAAATACCATGTAATGAGCGGAGGAAAGAGAAACAAGTTGATGATTTAGATTAGGAGAACTCCCCACATGCACAGCTCATGTTTACTATATATAGTCAAAGCTATATAGTACAAACTTCTAGTACATGGACACTATTCACGCTCTTATCCTCCATCTGTTGTGCAATTAAGGGTCATGACCTCTGTGGACTCGTTGTCATGACCACTGGAAGGCCGCCAGTTTACCCAAGGATTAACCAGCTGATATCCAGTGCATAAGAGGTACTAATACATGAATGGGGAGATGGCTTGCCTATCCTTGCTATACATTCCCATGCTATAACCAAGGAGTTATCTGCTATAATAATTGAAACGAGACATCCTTGTCCTCCTCCCCCCTCCCCGGCGAAAAAATGTGAACCCCCCCCCCCCCCCCCCCCCCAAAAAAAAAAAAAAAAAAAAAAAATGAAGAAGAAGAAGAAGAAGAAGAAGAAGAAAAAAAAGTGTAAAATAATGATGAGTAAATGATAAAACAAACGGTTTGTTTTCTTAACAATCAAAGAAAAAAATCTTCTTCATCGGTTGTTACACTCCTTGGCATTATATACTTAAACTTTGAAAAATCATAGAAGATTTGTAATCCATGTGGAGGCAGATCGAGCTAGATTCCACTAAATTTCGTCATAGGGCCTATACTAAGGCCGGGGGGGGGGGGGTATCGGCTGTCAATGTCACACAGGCCTAATGAATATTCTTGTCGCAAAGGCGTTAGTGAAAAGACTGGATAAATTCAATGTATTCATTAAAACAATTATTTTTTAAAGACTGAATGTTCGTACGTCATACAAGCAGGGGGCGGGGGGGGGGGGTGTGACTGTTGCTGGGATGGAACAAGAACACACGCAAACAATTGTATGCCTATTATAAACTAAGAGAGATCATTTTCTCAATGAAGCAGTCTAAATTAGATAAATTAAAGGACAATTTTATCACAGGATTGGCAATTGACAGGAGGGGCATTTGTTCCTCGGAAGATTTTCTTTCATTGTCACAGCAAGGACACTTTTCTTGATTTCGGAAATCGGCAGAGGGCCCATCGAGCCCCTTGCCGAACCCCGGCTCCGCCGCCATGGTAATGTACATATTATGTTCAATCAATTGATGTTTAAATCATCATCAGCATCGATCCTCCTTCTCCCCTACCCCTTTTCATATAGAAGAGATAGAGCCTCTGTCCCACAAAATCGTGGCCTCGCATGTAGACTGAGCTTCTTTACTACGCAATGATAAGTACTTCATCTATTGAAAACATTTAATTTTTTTTTTCAATGTTACCATACTGCAAAATTATGGTCTTGTGTGTGTTTTGGAGGGGGCAAAACTATTTTGTAGCCCATTAATTTCTAGAGTTAAACTTCTGCCCCCTCCCTTTTACGCCACCGGGTTTCTATCAACAAATGCACTGTTTCCAGTGCTGTTTCATTACCAGTGTATTATGTAACAGAGCGTGGAACCATGACTTGTGAGAAAATTTTGGTTTGGGTATGGTGAAATTTTGCCTCTTTATTTTAGAGCACTAAAATTTTTTTTATCGCGATACAACAAAATTTTATGTCATGGAGGGGGGGGGGGGACCAATAAAAGAGGAAATTGCCCCCCCCCCCCCCCCCAGCCCCACGCGGCCGCCCGGAGACTTACAGCAAAATAAGAGGGAGCTTACAGATACCTAGTAAGATTATTGATATTTTGGGCTGTTGAACTCCATAAAGCTTTGTACTTTTTACCGCTATGGAAAGCTTATTCATTGTTTACTGCAAACTATTAAGTGCAATATAGGTTCTTGTCTCGCTAAGGGTGGGGGAAAATTGAGTATAGCCCCTGCCCCTTACTTCCGAGGCCTTGACTTGAACCGTGTTTCTACAGAACAGTCTTTAGAAACACTACCTCATTAATATGCGAGGGAATGGTGAAGAGACCGAGTAAGAAACAAAAAATTAGAGCACTAGAAAATATAAATATTTTCCATTGTTTTACTGTAAAATGATTTATGTCACATTATTTTTCCTTGCGAGTGGGCGGAAAGACGGTGTTACCCATTCTATTTGTGGGCCTTGTAGTAGACGGGATTTGTAAATAATAATAATAGTGACCATTTATACCGCGCCATGTTTGTCAAAAGTCATAAGTAGAAAAACACTGCATCTATATTAATCTGCAAGGGAGCGAAGCCAAGGAACTACAAATCCCCATTCTCTGCCCCCACCCCCCCCCCTTTCCTCGGCTTCTATGACAGGCCTGGGCACGTGTCGAGCCCAACAGTCTGAGAGCTAATTTGAAAGTCCTTGTATATTATTCACTGAGATAAACTATGATATTAACTTAAAACAAACAAATCAATAGCTAATGCATTATTGTAAAGAACAGTCATGTAGACCTTCAAAAAAAACAAAAAAACTTTCAATCAAACATAGAGGCCAAATGTTTTTAGTCGCTCGCAAATAGTTACATGAAAGGGGAATTTCACCCTGGTATTTAGCTGATTTAAATAAAAGCAGAAAATATATTTTTTTAGTACTGCAGGGCAATGGGTTGGGCCCTTACAAGATACGTCACGGAGTCGGTTGCCAAGTTGTGTTTGATTGATTACAACTTTAAAAAAATTCATAACATTCTCATTTCTTATCAGATTTTACTCAAACTTTTATTGGTCTGTTATTTCAATTTTCCCCATTCCTTTGACATTTTTAAAACAATGTAAGAAAGAAAAATGTATAAATGTATCTGAATTTTCACTTTTCAGTTTGAAATTCAGTGTTCAGTGACGGCACTGGGATTTTAAAATTGCACAGTGGCAGGATGGGGGCATTATTAAAAGAGGAAGTGGGCACAGCTCACTGGAAGTGATAAGGGGCATTTATAAGAAGGTGAAAGGGGGAGGGTACTTATGAACAAAACCGTCACTTATCAGACAAAAATAGGCTGAATCTACTTGAAAATTTGGGGGTATTGTGCCCCCAGCCCCCTTGGGAGGGGGGGGGGGGGAGAGGAGGGAGGCTGTCGTTGTGATACCGAGGGATAATTGTGCTAGGGGGTAACTTTCCGGCGGGGGTAATTGTCCTTGTCTTTAATAGTTTCATCTCTCACCTCCCACGAAATTTTTTAGAATAGAAATGATAATAATAATGATATGCATCACATCAAAACAGCACTCATGACAATCAACGGTTACCCAGCCCACAAGGTGAAGACTAAGTTACCTCGGGCCCGGGCCCCAGATCCACCAGCGCTGGCCACGGTCGTACTCCCATACTTAGGCCACACATCTCACAAAATACAACGCATTCTCAAGAATGTCAGCATCGAGGTTAGACACCGTTCTTTCAGCAAACTTGACTCCACACTCTTCACCCACAAGGACAAGAAACCTACAGACGCCTACCCGGGAGTTTACAAGATACCATGCCAATGTGGCAAGGTGTACATCGGAGAGACAGGACGCAACCTCAAAACCAGACTTAAGGAACATCAGACCAGCTTTAAACACAGCGATTGGGACAAGTCGGCAATTGTCAAACATGCCCAGCAACTCAATCACCCTATCGACTGGCCCAATACGAAACTCATCACCTCCATCAAACACTGGCACACCAGACGAGTTCGGGAAGCCATCGAAATACAACAACACAACACAGTACCACAGGACAGCGGACTAGTCATCAACGACATTTGGCGACCTCTCCTAAACAGACGTACATCACAACATTAAAGGGATACTTTGGTAGGCCTGCATGGGCGATTTCCGATGAGAGAGGAAAATATACTCGGAGCTTCGTGTCACTTCGATACAAGGACTTCCATCGCACGTGCTAAAACATGTGATTCATATTGGACCACCTCTGAGATAAGACTGGCTTGTGTTTTAAATTTCGCGCGGTGGGAAAGTAATCAAACATATGGAAAAGTAATTACAGAGCCAGCTCTCTGGTAGAGCCTGGGATTAGTTACGTAATCGTGGCGACAACGAGTCGCGGCAGGGCAGTGCAGAAGCGATGGCTAGACTAATCAACCAGAAGTTAACCGTGTTTTGTATTTGGAAATATTTCAGCATTACACTAAACTTGTTTGGGGGAACGAGGTTACAACCAGTTACAAGACTAAGAGCCCGGGACTGGTTAAACCCGAAGTATTCGCCGAGCTCCAGTTCGGTCAACTTCGTGCCGTCCGATTATTTATGACCTTAGTCCGACGGCCTCGCACAACGGGCGTGCTATGTGTACAAGTAAACGAGCCTTTTGCAAATTCCGCACGATTTCATTTCCCCATGAGTTCTCATTAGACTGCCCCTTTAAACTACATTAACCCCCCCCCCCCCCCAACACAACACACTACTTCACGCCAATCGATAATCTCTAAACAGATTAACGGACCCGACAGGAAACGACTAACAATAGACTTAGACATTTGCGCGGCAAACTTCCGACACAGACACACATTTAGACCACGCAACCGCAAGCCACGCCCACTTCCGTTAACGGACCAATCAGAGGCCCGGAATGGCGAACACGGGCTCGCACAGTAACGGTACCCCGGTCCGCACAACTGCATAAATACTCGCCGCACTGCAGTTTTCCTCGAGTTAATCTCCTGACGATGAACAGAGCACACTGTTCGAAACGCGTCGAGACAGATATACTCCTTTACCGAAAGAATACCATAGTTCGGAAACTCTCTTTCAGAACTACTCTACAGAGGAATACAAACAGTTCTTTTCAGAACTACTCTCTCCAAACTTCTGTGACCTACTCAGAACTTTCCTGATCTCGATCACTCTTTCTTCCTTTTTCTTCTTTCCTCTTTCCATTTCACTTCATTTTTGGTGTACAAACACCGAAAACAAAAACCAAAAATAGTCTTGTGTAAGTGTTTAATTTAATTTCATTCCATTTCCATCTCTTTCCTTTCCTTTCACTTCTCCTAAATTCCTCTAAACGCCCCATAAGTGGGTTATTTTTTCACGAAAGAATATATCAACAGCCTTTTCACAAAGGCTCCCACATGGTGTTACCGAAAACCTTCAATTGTGAATAATGATAATAATAAAAAAAAATTAAAAATAAATAATAATAATAATAATAATGATAATAATAATAATAATAATAATAACATTATTAATGATGATAATGATAATAATAATAATGATAATAATCCTTGTCCGCCCGCAGAAACTATTCTGCGTGCTGGAAAATCCATACACGCAACAAGCCCGCGTAGCTTGCCCGGAAAGGTGTGACAGGGCCTTTAACAACGAATGTACAGCGTGTTGCTAGCGCGTGGCGCGTATACAGGGCGCAAACTGAGCGCATATATAAACGTATACAGGCGCACACGTTCGAATGCACAGCGTGTTGCTAACGCACGGAACAAATGGTCCGCGTATATGCAACGCGCATTCAACGCGCAGCCAGCGAAAGGCAGTGGTCACGTGACCGTGCGGCTCTTCTTGCATGACGTCACATGCATGGAGATAAGCATCGAGTGCACAACTTCAAGATGCCGAACCGCAAGAAGGCTCCTCCTGCTCTTGTTGCTGGTAGCCGCAGTCGTGGAGGCAAAGGCAGAGGCAAAGAACCGTGCAGCCTGGACCCTGCTTCTGTTATCGAGGATGCTGTCGATGATGAGGTCGAGGATGCTGTCGATGGTGCTGTCGATGGTGTTAATACACGCGAACGATCCCCATCCCCTCATGGCTTCCGTACTCCCTCACCCTCCGGGTCATTAGACAGTCATGCAGCGCTAGAATCGTTGACATCGCAGGCATCGACTGTGGCCAAGAGCAAGAAGAAGGACGACAAGGACAACAAGCTATCCGATGATGAGGAGGAGTTAATGGTCGCCTTCTTGGAGGCGAACGAAATGCTGTGGAACAAGAAGGCAACGCACTACCGAAGACCTGACATGAAGAATAATGCATGGAAGAAGCAAGCAGAAGCCATGTCAAAGGAAGTCTCTCAACTGTAAGGGTGGTTCAAGGGCATGAGAGACAATTTCGTGCGCCTGGACAAGCTGCCCAAGTCCGGGTCCGGACAACGTGTCTTCACAGAGAGGGAGCTCTGGACCCTGCAGAAGTTTCGCTTCCTCCAAAAGATTACCTACCACAGGCCAGAGCCAGTTAGCAGTGTTCCCCGGGGATGTACATACTCCCACTCTACCTGGTGCTGTTGAGAAGCAGTAGTGAGACAGGGACTTGTGAGAAGCTCAAATGCTACAAAAGGTTACACAAGGATAGTATTGATTATTGAACAAAGTTGTTTTTTTCAACTTTACAAGAATGTGTTTTTGTGTTTCCCTGTTGTTGTTTTTTGTTTGCCCATTGTGTTTTGTGTTTACTCACTATACATGTATTACCAAATGACGTTAGCAAAGATCATTTCGTCCTCACCAATGATGTTCCTAAGATTAATTCATCATTACCAGTGATGTAAGGGAAGATTAATAAATCTTTACCAATGATGTTGTAGCTAACATGTTATAGCGATAACAAAGATCAATGATGCTAGAAAATATTAATTCCTACTTGAAAATTTGCCACTAGATTAATCACTATTTAGATGTACATGTATACATGTATGCAAATTTGTATATGATTATGTTTATTCATAAATCAAAATACATGGATTGTTCTAGAAATCTCACGTCTAATTTATTAATTTGTATTAAGAGTGTTAAGTCTGTGCTTTGTGATTGTTGTTGTTGAGGAATGCGCGGAGTTGAAAGAGATAAGACAATGTGTGTTTTGTTGCAAAAGGATATAATGCTTTGTTCTATAGCTGGTGTGCATGGAAATGCTGACAAAATATGGGACAAATTAATCGCGACAACATAAATCGGCTCAAAAATTGCTCATTCTCTCTTCGCCAGAGTAGCTTCTTCCAACAAAAAAGTAAAATTGCAGTTGTATCATCCTTTGTCATGTTCTATATGCAAGAAAAAAATCACAGGGGGTGGGGGGGGGGGGGGTGAAAAATACCTTGACCTGTAACCAGCACTTCTTCTTCTCCCTCCCCTCCTTCTTCCACAACTTCTGCAACTTCTTTTTCTTCTTCTTCTCCTCCTCCTTCTTCTCTTTTTTTCTCATTTTTCTCTTGTTTCCCTCCTCTTCTCCTTTTCTTATTCTTCACTTTCCCTTCTCTTTTTCCTCATTTTGTCCTTCCTACTTATCTATTCATCTACTCGCATATTCTTCCGCTATGTTCTTATCATCTCGTCCTTTCCTCTTACTTCTTCTGCCACTCCCAGCTTCCCACTTGGTTAAAAATAATTTTCTCATCTGCTTTTCAATTTTACGTTCACGTATTGCGTTGATTACTGCAAAAAAAAATTTGAATCACTGTTTATGTTTATATGTTGTGTAACCTGCCATGCTTTCGGCAAGGGAACATGGGCCTGGTCTAAATGTATGCATGTATTCTTTTATGAAATAATAGGCATGATTTAAAAAAAAAAGATTATATATATATATATATATATATATATATATATATATATACACACACACACACACCCGCGCACACACACACACACACACACAATATATAAAAAAATGAATACAACACAATAGCTCATTTTCAAAGGACATTCAGATACGTTATTTATTACAATCACATCACATTTAGATGCTTTATTTATCACAGTCATATCAGTCAATTCTCTGAATCATTTGGTATGAATGCGTAGTGCCGGGGGAGGGGGGGGGGGGGGTCTAGATCATCCTGTCCTGCCAAGGAACTGAACCGGCTTCGGAGTTGGCCAAGTGCTTGATGAGGTTTCTCAGCTTCTTTCTTTCCTTGCTAGAGGTGTTGCTGCCAGTGACTACGCGGGTGTCTTGCAGGTTAAGGCCAGATCTCCACGCTCCAGGGATGTAGTCACAATCCAAATTCTCGGAATGGTCAAGCTGCTGGTTTTGCATTCCTGGATAGGGACATGGTATTGTGAGGCACCCTCCACCCATAGGACTTGAGCGATACTTGGTCCCAGGGACAAGATGCCGCAGAGTTAGGGCAAGCTTCAGGCCAGGGTCGAGGGCTTCTCTGTAGGTTGTAATCTGCTTGGTAATCCTCGGACCTACTCGGGTTAGGAGCTCCTCGAACATCTCGGAGGGCATTCGCATGAAGTTCTTGAAGGCTGCCTGGTCTTCATTACGGAGTTCAACAAGCAGCTGGTCATACAGACCAAACTGTCGTCGCCTACCGATCCACGGTCGGACCCAGAAATTCCTTTAACCTCTTCTCTTTCTCCTTCTCCTGATAGCATGGACTTGATGAAGTGCCAGTTCCATGAGGTTCTGCTGATGTTGGAGAACCGCGATTTTGTATTGTAGTCGCAGCCTGTCGGAATGCTCCGTCTTCTGAGGTGGTTCTTGTAGACGTCAGGACCCTCCGTCATTACCCAGGGTCGGAGGAGAAGTGACGACGATACCTCAAGGCTACACGCTGCGAACACGCTTGGAACACGCAAGGAACACGATAGGAACACGATAGAAGAACGCTGGGCGCGCTACAGATTCGTTCAGCACTCGTTCAGCACGCCCATATTCGCTGCCCGTTCGCTGAGCATGCGTTAGAAGCGCGCTAGATGTGCGGTTAATGTGCGCTAGGTGTACGCTACATCTCAGCCGCCGAATATACAACGAATACCCAGCGTATATTCCGCGTGTGTTTTGCGTTGGTCTAGCGCGCTCTGCGCGTGTCTGGCATACATTCATGCGTCGAGCTCCGCGCACGTTTTTGTGCATGCACAAAAATCCCGACGCACAAGAGCGAATGACAACGAATGCACAGCGTAGGTCCAACGCGCTTGACGAACGAGTAACGAATGCTGACGCACACCCAGCGAAAGACAACGCACTGGCCAAAATTGCTAATTTTTCAGTGCGCGGGCCGTGCGTCGTGTATGTGTGACCGGCACTTTAGCTTCTCCCAAATCGTAACAAAAAGTTGGGCGCACAACGACGCACTGAAGTTATTTTCAACTTTTTAAGTGATTTTCAATGCGTGGGCCGTGCCTCGCGTATGTGTGACTGAGGATAACGAGATTTTCAAACAAAGGTACACCCTATAACATGTGGTCTTTACGTGTGAGTATGCTCATGTCTGTTAATAATTGGGTAGTTCTAGGGTGCACCTTTAATGAAAAATGTCGTCATCGTTATCGTTATCAGATAATGTGACCAGTCCTTTAGACAGTGACGTAGCTACGGGAGCACAGAGCCACAGCCAATAGCGGGGAAAAGAGATAGAAAAAGAAGATGAGAAAGAGAGAAAGAGTCAGACAGAGAAAGAGAGAAAGGGAGATGGGGAAGGGAACGTAAGGAGAAGTTGAATGGACCCCCTTTACACCGTTCTAATCTGTGGCCTTGTTAGTTTGCATTTCATTCACCTAATAAGGCCAGTGCCCCCTCCCAATGGATGGAATTCCGCTACGCCACTGCATCTAATACCAGACACCTTACCACTATGACTGGTCAAAAAGCGATTCATTGGTATCAATATTACCTCTTAAACCGGGGGTATTTGTCCTAGGGAGTTGTCTAGTTAGAATCCTTTCAAAGTTACATACAGATTATGTGTTTTGCCATTCAAGACACAACATTGTTATAAAGGGGTACTTTAGATGACGTGAGGTAGAAGAAGGAAAAAAAGAAAATGCTCTTAGTCCTACCTATAATACCCTCCCATTTTATCAGACTTTTGTATATAGGGTCTCTACATAATATTGATTCTTTAAAATGTTGAACATGTGAATTTAATCAAACAAACGATTATATATTTTCATATTCCTTGTTAGTCAATCATTAACCAAGTAGATGAAAGACAAACATATTATGATCAATATTTGGACTATAGACTCATTTTCATTTGATAATGCTGTAATATCATCATGTGCAGTGTTATCAAATGCAGGGGCATTGCTAGAAGGTTTGTTTCTAGCGGGTGGGGGTGAGGGGTGTTGGGCTAAGTTAGCCGAAATCAAAGCAACAGTTTCTGTCATAATATCTGACAGTGTAAACCCTTAACAAAAAGTAGGGAATTGCAGAAGAAAAAAAAATCGAAGGGGAGGAGACAACACCCCCTCTAATGACACTCCTTTCATGACGCCTCGGATACAAATAAGGCCAATGGCTCCTCACATTAAGTTGTAATCATTTATTCAAGACAGCGTTGGTATAGCTGATGAGAGTATCATGGCAGGAAAAATAGAACTAGCCGTGGCATTGTTCATTATCCTCTATATCTCATCTGGTAAGTGTTAACAGTAGAAATTCACTTGAACTCAATCATGCATGATTATTAAAAAAAATCACATCAAAATAATACACTCAAAAGTTATCCATATATAATTGTCTTACGATAATGCAAGCTTATGATAATTTACACAATATTAGGTCTAATTGTGAATCATGGTTATTGGTTTTATATGTTAAAATAGATTGGAAAACTCCGGCTGATAGTTAAATTGGATAATTTAATTTTGTTATGAATTATGTCGGTGCTCCGACATTATATTCCGGCGACAATTGCCCTGGGCTTTATTTTCCTCAAAGATACTAGTATAGGGTTGAGATTAGGGCTACAATAGATTGTTACGTTAGGTTTAGGTTTAGGTATAGTGTTTGTGCAAGGATTAAAGTGTATTATTCGGTTAGTGTTCGAAATTGACGTGGATCAGTTGTCGCCGGAGCATGTGTAGTACAATCATAATGTCTTATCATTCCTATCAAAAACAAATCGTTTACACATTGTAGTTAATAGCTGAGCTTTCTGATTAAGATGTGTATGCATAGCATGTTGTAAACGTTTTTAGCATTATGTTTAGTCTGTCACTCTGAAAAATGTTCTAGGCTACAGACCCAAATAACCACATAAGAGTTACACACACTCGCACCCATCCACACACACACACATGTGTGTGTGTGTGTGTGTGTGTGTGTGTGTGTGTATATATTTATTATTAAAAAAAAAAATATATATATATATATATATATATATATATTCATATATATATATATATATATATATATTTATATATATATATATATATATATATATATATATATATATATTTATTTATATATATATATATATATATATATATATATATATATATATATACATACATGTATATATATCTTTATATCTTTGCACCAGTATAAGGGCACTATGCATGTACATTTTCACATGCATTTATTATAAACCTATTTTTTACACCTCTTTGTCATATAGTTTTATCCATATCTCCTTACGACACGCATGCAGATGACTTGGCGATTCCACGCCAAAATTGTCTTGCCTAATCATCCCCTCGACGCTGGAACTTCACTATGCCCCTCTTCCCCTTTTTTTCATTGTTCCGGTCCATTTATTTACTTGTGTAGTAAACGCCCTCTACATGACGTCCGTATTACATGTAACTATTATTGCACAGAACACCTACACATTACACACGAGACTACATATACATTTGCTTCGACCTTAAAGCCCCAATCGGAAGCCGTCGGGACTCAGTTTTTCCAAACTTTCCCGAACTCCTCCCGAACGCTACACGAAACCGCTTACAATTCATGACGTGTATCGAAGGAGAGTTAAGCTCCGCCCCATTTCCTTCGCTATTCATCAACTGTATACAGCGCATATTTTTTCTGTACAAAAAGCCAAATTATCTACGTCGAATATGACAGATCCTGAGTCAATTCCTTTAGATTTGGAATTTGAAGCGGCAGAGCAGGAGTCCGGTTCTTCAGAAGATGAGGAATTTTCAGATGAGGACGAAGGAGAAATTGGTGAACTGATCGAGGATGATCATCAGCAGCAGATTCTACCGTATCAGGAGGAGCCTGAACCAAGGAACCCGTGCAGTGCCGGCGGAGACGAAGGGGGTGTTGGTGGTGGTCCAGCAAACATCCTATAACTATCAACAGGCAACACATGTGACAATTTCTGTTAGTTTTCGGAGGTCTTCTCTAAGAGTCTAAGCCTAAAGCTAAGCTTCCCATTTCCAATACTAGTAATTAGTATTACCGCATTTTGAATGCGCGCTATGTATAGCGCTAAATGCATGCATATCATGAGTTTTACGTATAGCGCTGAGCTGCCCTGCTAGAACTTTAGAAGCCAATCGGTAAACCTTAGACATGTTAGACTTAGTTTTAGAAAAGTGAAAAGTGACAGAGGTTGCTGTAAATAAACAAA
This sequence comes from Heliocidaris tuberculata, assembly GCA_025618425.1. Taxonomy (NCBI): domain Eukaryota; kingdom Metazoa; phylum Echinodermata; class Echinoidea; order Camarodonta; family Echinometridae; genus Heliocidaris; species Heliocidaris tuberculata. Next base: position 205,759 of record CM046848.1, read on the forward strand.
ATTTTCTTTTGACTCCACTTTTGCCTCAGAAGTACGCCCTATGTCAGATGTATTACATCTGAAGGGGTATTCCCGTTTTATGACTAGATTAGGCTGGAACACTTTTTCTGAACGTTAGGTCTAGATACTTTTTTCCCGGGACCAGCGCTAGTGCAGTTTCGTATCCATGTGGATAAAATAGGTTCTGCCACTTAAAATTCGACCAAACTTGCAGGGAACATTCTCAAATATCTTTCAAATCACTCACATAAATTTACACCAGATTGGATTACGGGAAGAGGTGATATTGGCTTCGAATTTCGATGCCGTCGCTCTATATAGGATAATGCACAGTCTGTATGCTGTGTACATCGCAAGATACTCTCTTAAAGTTAAACTGAAGTTTGCCACAACAACTCATGTTATTGTAAATAATAATTGGGTCTAAACCCATCATTACCACATTAAAACAAATATATATGAAAATAAAATGTTCTTGCCTAACTTTAAATCTGTAGAAAGATTCAACTAGCTCGACCTAGTCTCAGATCAGTACGGTGTTTTTCCACAATAAATTGCCCACAGTCACACACTACAGTACAGCCGAAGGTAGCTAGCAGTGCGCGCTGGCGGTGAAACTTGTTCACCGACGCGCGCGATACTCTCCTTCGACTGACGTCACACGAAATCACGCATTTCGCCCAAGCATAGCTGGTATCGGAAACCGAGGGAACGAGTGCAGAAAATCTTAATTTGGTTTCTTATGGTTCGATTTGACTCAATGGCAGTTTATTTATCATAATCTTCATAGGCGCCGGAAGTGGGGGGGGGGGGGGAATGTATTTTCGCCCCCCCCCCAAAAAAAAAAATCAACAGTACAATGCACCATCAAACACCGAGTTCAAACATCCAACTTTTAAAACAAAAATGTCATACTAGGGGAAATCTCCCCCCCCCCCCCACCCCGTGCTCATGGGTATAGACATATTTAACTCACGTGGTGAGGTGAATGTTAACATTATAATGCACTAAAATCCTTCTAATTTATTTATAACCAGATTTCCAAAAAGTTCTTACCGTGGGAGGTAGATACCCCCTCCTCTGGATACTCATTATATCCTTACTGATTGTTGGTCACCCCCCCCCCCCTCCACGTCCTCCCTTGGTTGAAATCAGTTTAAAAGCCATCGAGTACCTGGGAGTTGTAACTGTTTGGGGGGAATAGTTGACCTACATGTCATGGGTAAGAGTATGTTGGTTTTGTCCGATTATTACCCTATGTCGTTAATGTCCGGGGTAGTTATTTGGATGGTAGTTACCTGAGGTCGTATTTGTCAAGAAGATGTCCTAAAGAGTGGTTGCCCTAAGGGGTAGTTGTCTGGGGGTAGTTGTCCGGGGGGGGGGGGGTAGTTGTCATAGAGGGTGGTTGTTCTAGGGGGTAGTTGTCGGGGGTAGTTGTCCGGGGAGGTAGTTGTCCGGGGGGTATTATATATGTAAAATACATAAAACTGAATGCTGGGAAAAGAGCGTTAGACAAAGTAGTAGATTCGCCTAAAATTTCACAGTATTTTCCTCACAATGGAATTGAAGTCGAGGATGTCGAGGAAAACGTTACAGAAGACCTCAGAGAAACTGACGTTCAAAGCAGTGGAGACCAACACTCACACATCGCGGAAGCTGCCGGGGTAGAAACAACAGGGCATAGCCCTGGACACGTCGACAAAAAACGGAGAACAAACGGCAACCAGAAGCCAAGTACTACTGATGACTTACTTGTTACGCTAATCGACAAGATTGAAGAAATGAACTCTAATCTTACTGAAAGATTAGACACTGCATTAGGCAAAATAGTAACAAACACGAAATAGACACATTGAAAGAGAAACAGGAGGGGTGTGAATTTGACATTGAGTTGTTGAGAAAGCAGATTCAAACCCAAGAGAAAGAGAATAGGAAACTGCATGAGCAGTTAGTAGACCTGCCAGCGAGGGGGATGAGGAACACAGTTGTGTTCCATGGCTTTCCACAAGGGGCAGAGAAAAAAGACTGTGAACAACCAATCATAGTGGCTTTCAATCGATACAGTAGTAGAAGCCTTATCTTGAGCAATGCCCGTCGCCTTTTGAAGTCGAAACCCTACCAACACGAAGGAAAGGACCACCCCATCTACGTAGAGGAGATGCTTCCAAAGGAGATATGGCAGCAGGGGCGGATCCAGTATTTCGTATAAGGGGGGGGGGGCACACAAATGCAGGATTGTCAACTTTGGGAAACTGCTTAGAGGGAGACCCATATTTTTTTGGTCTCGCCAGCCCTCCAAAAGTCGCTCAGTGGGGTCCAGTTCCCCTCCATAATTTTCTGACAAGCAAAAAAAAAAACCCAAAAGAAAAAAAAAAAAAAAAAAGAGGTTTTCTGGTCGAAAAGGGAGGGGGGCACAATGCATTGTTTCCCCTCAAAAAGGGGGGCACGGGCCGGGATTGCCTCCCCCCCCTCTAAATCCGCCACTGCGGCAGCAACAGAAAAAGTTACAGCACATCAAGCGAAAGCTGAAAGAGGAAAACAGAAGCAGAATGGTGTACTTCAAATTCCCAGCGCGCATCTTCTACAAGGATCAACAGAATGGGAAGGAGGTTGAATATAAGACAAAGTGATTCCTCCTCACACAAGAAAGCAGAATAATAGTTGAGGAAAAGGAACCACAAGATAAAAAATAATATAGTGCAAAGCTATATATTGCAAAGGAGAAATGAAGAACAAACAGGAATGAAGTAAAGAGAACAAATAACATGATGAGAAAAGGGACAAACAGAAAGTTACAAATAACCTCATAAAAAGACTCTGAAAAAGTTAAAGGTGTATGACAGAAAAGCATTCACTGAAGTAAGAACAAATGAGACTCACGGAGCAGAGCGCCAAATGAACTCCACAATAGAGGCTGGAAGATCAACATCTGAACTGTTTTGTGTCTTGTTGTTTATTGTTTTTTGTATTGTTATGTAATTGCTTGTTTGTACACTCTGATTTGGTGGGACCTTTAGAGAAACTAAACTCGAAATATGGACTTGAAATTAATGACACATAATGTTAATGGATTAGGGGATTTCAAAACAAGAAAACGATATTTCAATTTTATGCTTAAGTTGAAAAAAGATATCATATTATTACAAGAGACACACTCAACGGAGAAAGATGAAATATTCTGGAAGAATCAGACAAGATTGAATATCATTTTTAGTCATGGAACTTCTATGAGTAGAGGAGTATGCATTATTTTGAGAAAAAAAAAACTCCGGATATCACAGTATTGGACTCAGTGAAGGATACAATGGGAAGGTTTCTGTTAGTTAAAGTGGAAATTTATAAGAAGGTTTATGTTGTATGTAATATATATGCGCCAAACAATGAAAAAGATCTTTAAGAATGTCGAACTAACCCTTAAAGAGCACCTTGATGTGGGACAAGTTCTCTTGTTGGGTGGAGATTTTAATTTTATTAAAAATTTAGAACTTGATAGGGAAGGAGGTTCAATGAAAACAATCTGGAAACACTCCTCTTCATTTGTTGAGAATTTTAAAAGACAGTTTGGATTGATTGATATGTGGAGGTCTAGAAACTTGAGAACAAAGAAATTTACATGTAGAAGATACAATCCTTATGTGCAATCAAGATTAGATTTTTGGTTAATCCATGGACCCTTGCAAAGTAAGATAGTAGAAAATGATATCTTACCAAGTGTGTTATCTGATCATGATTATGTCAGCTTGCATAATTATACAGAATAAGAAACAGGTTACTGGCCCATCGTATTGGAAATTTAATAATAGCTTATTGAATGATAAAGATTATGTTGAAGCCCTCAGTAAGAATTACCCCATATGGGTAAATGGTTATGAAGACATGAGTGATAAAGGAATGTTGTGGGATTGGTTGAAGTTTAAAATAAGAGAATTCACTATTCCATTCTCAAAAAAGAAAAAATGTGAGAAAGAAGAGAGACGAAAGGAATTGGAAAAAGAACTGAAGGAAATAAATGAGATAGATCAAGAAAGGAGAGATGATGTCAGGGAAAGAAAAAAGGAAATTGAGCAGGAATTACATAAAATATTTTTTTGTCACTAGAGAAAGGTCAGGCAGAAAAAACCAATATTGAGGTATTAAATACGAACAATGGAAACATTGAGAAGGCAACAGAAATTCAAAACTTTGTAAAAGAATCCTTTCAAAAGTTATTTGAGAATAAAGATCAAGTGTCTGAAACAGTTTGTAAAGAGTACATTGAGCAAACTAAGGTTGAACAACTCACAGAAGATGAGCAAGCCTCTTGTGAAGGCAAGATAACAAGTTCTGAAGTTAGAAACGAACTGTTAAAAATGGCAAAAAACAAAACTCCAGGAAACGATGGACTAACTGTTGAATTTTATATGAATTTCTGGCCTTTGATCTCAAAACATTTGGTTGAAGCTTTTAATTTTGTGTATGAAAAGGAACTCATGTCTGTCTCACAAAGACAAGGAGTGATTAAATTAATCCCCAAACCAAACAAAGACAAGATAATTCTGAGCAACTGGCGTCCAATTACACTTTAAAATGTAGATGCAGAGATAGTATCAAAGTGCTTGGCCAAAAGAATATCAAGAGTTATAGGAAAATTGGTTGACAGTCAGCAAACTGCTTTTATTAAAGGAAGATACATTGGTGAGGGGATTAGGCTGATACCTGATCTAATGTACTATGCTGAAGAGGACATACCAGGCATCATTGCAGCTTTAGATTTGACTAAAGCGTTTGATTCTATTAGTCATGCATATCTGATCAATTATTTTGAAGCATATAATTTTGGGCCATCTTTAATAAAAATGGGTAAAAACACTACACAATAACATAAGCAGTTGTGTATTGATAAATGGATTTACTACAGGATATTTCAAAATCTCAAGAGGAGTACGTCAAGGTGACCCCCTGGCTCCCCTCCTATTCATATTGGGGTTGGAACCTTTTTTAGGAGAATAAGAAATAGTGAAAGTTTTAGAGGCTTTGAAGTAGGTGGTAAAAGAATAAAATATACAGCGTATGCTGCTGATATAATATGTTTTTGTCGAGATACTGATTCACTTAAATTATTGTTTCAAATTTTTGATGAATTTTCACTGATATCCTTTCTTTGTATCAATAAAACCAAGACAGAAAGAATGTGGATTGGAAAGGATAGACACGTTGGAGAAAAGGTGAACGACATTTAATGGCCCGAGTCCCGAGAAGGGTATTCAAATCTTGGGAATATATTTTTTTTTTGGATAAACTAGAAGCTAAGAGAAGAAATTTTGACAGTCGTTTGAACGAAATAAAAGGTATATTTATAAAGTGGAAGAATAGAGGCCTGACATTGATTGGAAAGATTCAAATTTTGAAAACTTTTGTCATGTCAAAAATAATATATCTATTGTCAAATATTGAAATGCCTGGAGAGTTTTTAAAGGAAGTTGAAAGATTGATGTTTTCTTTTCTATGGGAAGGCCCAGACAAAATATCAAGGGCGAACATGTTTGCAGATTATTCTGAAGGTGGTCTTAAATTTCCTAATATACAGTGTATGGTAGATTCTCAGCTAGTTAAATGGATTCAAAGATATTTCATAAGAACAAACCACCACTGGATACTATTGTTTGAATATGTTTTAAAGAGATTTGGTGGAAAAACAATATTTATGAGCAATTATTCTATAAAATATCTACAAACACACAGCATTCCTACATTCTATTGTAATATGCTAAAAGCATGGTCGAAACTAGATGTACATCGGCAATTTCGAGGGGATGAAACAAACCAGACAAGTATACTCATGCAATGTGTATGGAATAACAAACATATTTTAGTGGATAGCAAATCTTTATATTGCAAGCCTCTACATGATGCAGGATTATACTATGTTTATCAAATTTTCAATCCTAATCTTGGAAAGAAAGAGGGGTATCAAACTTGTATTGTATTAAATATATGGCAATTGTGCAGTCAATAATTAGACATTGGAAGAGTACATTTAATCATTTGCTACTTGAAATGCTTTGGAGTAACGTAGATGAAGAACAGAAACAATTAGAACTTTTGTCATCAGAGATTCACAAGTTCAAGACCAAGAATATATATATAGATTTTGTAAGTGAGTATAAAGCTAGATCTGTTTGTGAACACAAGTTTTCTATCCAGTATGGGGTTCAAGAGGAGGAGTGGTCCCAAATTTATTTGTTACCATTCCAATGTACAATAGAAGTTAAAATGCGAGCTTTTCAGTTTAAACTTTTACACAACATTTTGTACACTAACGACAGATTGTACAAAATGAAAATAGTGGAAAGTGAACTTTGTTGTTTCTGTCAGACATCCCTTGAAACTCCAATACATGTTTTCTATGACTGCAATGTTGTATCAAAGTTAAGACATGAGTTTGTGGACAAAATTGAATTAAAATTCCATGCTTCGTTTAAGGATTTTACTCAGAGAAGAGTAATGTTGGGATTCATAAAAGACTGGGAAGGACCTCACAGGATGTTGTTGAACCATCTAGTATTGTTATATAAAAGATACATATATAATCAGAAATGTAAAAACTCGGTAGTCAATCTAGGTGGTCTTATTGCTCTTATTCGAAACATCAAATATACAGAATTAATTATTGCAAAAGGAAAGAATAAAGAACACCATCATTATAGAAAGCGGTCCCCTATCGAACATCTGTTGTAGACGGTCCTAGTAGTAAAGTTGTTACCCACCATTAAATTGTTTTGTTGTTGTTTTTTATTTTTTATTTTTTGCAAGATTGTTAATGTTCTTTATATGTCAATCATTGATTAGTTTGTTTGATTGTAATGTGATTTTTGTTGTTATGTAGATCATGAAAACCAATAAAATTTGGAAAAGATTTTTTAAAAATTGTTTACTTTGTTTACTTTTGTTTTTATTGAGTTCCATTTTCGTTATTTCACTTACTCCTGCCGAGTAACATCTTTTCAATTTCACTTACTCCTGTTGATTTATGTTGCCAGCTTTATAACAATTCTGTTCTGTTGTCTTTAGTTTTGTTTTGGCGAGTTACATCTTTTCAATTTCACTTACTCCTGTTGATTTATGTTGCCAGCTTTATGATAATTCTGTTCTGTTGTCTTTAGTTTTGTTAAGTTGCTTATAGTTATTATTTGTTTCATTCTGTTTGATTTAGCAAATAAACTTGAAGAAGGCCAGGAGCCGAAAGCTTGTAAATTCACCGAGTGACCTGCTTCATTCTGTTCCATCATTCTCTCTTCACATATCTAAATTTAACATGGTTCAACCGAACGGTACACACATCCACACCTCTCTCGCTATATATATATATATATATATATATATATATATATATATATATATATATATATACATATATACATATTATGGGGGCGTGTGTGTGGGTTTATGTGTTGGTATGTGTGGGTGCGTGTATGTATGTGTACATATCTCTATCCTATACTCCGTCACTGATCAACCCATCTATAACACATACTAGAACCATTTACTGTATTTTGTTTGATGCAGGCAGAGGATCTTCACAGGAAGTTCCAGATGGCAAGGTTTATACTGAAGTCGAGAAAACGCTAGTGCAAGGGGTAAAAGGGATACTAACGTGTCGTTTCTACGGAAATCCTAATGCAGTATATTGGGAAAAAGGCCATGATCCTGAGGATCTAACCCTTATGCTTGTGTGGCATGAAGATGATGTGTCAGGTCCAAGATACGATGATGGCAGTTATGACATCGATGACACTTTTTCATTGATCATCAACAATGTCTCAACGACAGATGCAGGACGAATATATTGCACGGTCTCTAATCATCGTGGAATTTTGATTAGAAACTACACCGACATTTCCGTTACAGGTTAGTTGCTTGGAAGAGGAAGGAGTATGGGAATAATACAATTTGCGAACTTAATATATTAAGCCTATACGTCTTTATACAGATAGATATCCGCCTCTGCTTAGTTGTCCTATATCAACACGATCGATGACATGAAACAATGCTTTATTTTGGAATTTAGCCTACTTTAAAACTAATGTATCTATCATTTTTTAAATACAAATCTCCTTCATCACCGTCGACAGGAAAGTGGACCTATGATTTTACCATCAGACATACATAACAAGGACGGATCCAGGATTTTGTAAAAAGGGGGGGGGGCACGAAATTTTTCTGACAAGCCAAAAAAAAAAAAAAATTATCAGATTTTTGGGGTCCAGTTGTCCAGAATTCCGCCGATTCGGCCCCCCTCTGGACAGCCTTCAAAAAAAGGGGCGGCCGATTCGGTCCCCCTGGATCCGCCCCTGCATAATAATTTCGAATATTTCAAAAAAAAATCTCTTTTCTACAGTGCGTATCAAAAGAAGTACACACATTAATGCTGTAAGCGCTTTGGTCGGTTTAAAATATTGTAACTGTTAAGGCGCTTTATGAGAAACAGCTATTATTATTATTGTAGTTTGAAAATATCCTCTAAAATCATAATTTAACAATATCGATATAGTTTTTTCTTATACAATTATGGGTGAGGGACTGTTCCATCGGATGGCACACTATGAGTACTGACAATATTTTACGCTTGAGTGAGTACTGGCTGCTTTTGTAAAACTCGCAAAAATGCCTCAGTCTTGAATTTCATCAAAGTGCCTATCTTCATGTTCTTCATGAACTTCATGTTCTCTGTTAAAGCTAATGTACAGTTTTGGTTGGAAAAAAGAAATTGGAAAGAAACGTGTTGAATATAGTCTCATGTTGTTTTCCATGTATCAAAAGATGTTTGTACGAGATTATTTGGTACTCCATTAATGATTTCCGGTGAATTTTACCGAAGATAATTATGTAAGGAACGCTAGATCACCACCCCAATGGCTCCCCGCGCAACAATCTCGAGGCTTCGCACGGAGATTGTCTCTCATTTGTTTAATATGCCACTTTAGGACGTAAAATCTTCAGAGCATCTTTGTATTGCTAGTGTCTTGCTATTTATTAACAAAAAAAAATCCAATGAATGTGACAGAAAGTTTTTGAACGTAACCAAAAGTACACATGACCTTTAAGTATTAATAATTGATTTGAACAATCATTTAATGATTAATCCCACACCTATCTGCACACTTTTTTTTTCTTTTCATAACTTTTTATTCCTTGATTCAGCTTTTCAATGAATATTACAAATTAAGCATTAATTACACAATATAATTCAACATGGCAATAAACACAATACAAATTATATATTTCCATAACATGCCATCTATAAATAAACAACAATAGTACAATTTAACTGAACAAGGTCCTGATAGATGCAAATTCACAGTATACAGGGCAATTATATATATATATATATATATATATATATATATATATATACATATATATATATATATATATATATTAAAACTGTTTGTGATATTATAGTGTATATGTCCTCCTTCCGTCCAACATTCAAAATAATTCCATTTATTTAGATGTAGACTTAACTTATTTCGAGCTATTGCCTTTTTACGTTCGTTATCTTTACTTTCTAAAAGTGCGTTATAGATTTCTTTCTTTGTCGGGGGCGTTCATTTTGATCTTGCATTGTATATCATATATTTTATGAGTATAATTATGGTTAATGTACATATCCTTTTCTGATTTTCCATCTTACCCAACCAAAATCTCCTCCCTTGTTAAAGTATCTAAGTGCATCAGTTTCATTTGTTCCCCTATTTCTCGCCACAATTTTTTAAAACAAATTGACACTTCATAAATGAGTGATTATATACCTCAATTTCCTTTCCACAGAAAGAACATATTAAGTTAGATGATATAAAGCCAAATTTATACAGTTTATATTCAAATATTCTAAGTACAATGGAGGCGCCTGAATATGAATATTTTTCATATCATAATCACATAAAATTATAAATCTTCCTCCAATTGACTGGAATATACAGTCATTTTTTTTTCCATTTCATATTACTGTCTTCATAGATTAGTCTCTTAATCCATATTATTCTTTGTGGCTTAATCATATCTCTAAAATTCATCATTTTCAAACCTCCATGATTATAAGTCAAATAAAGGATATTTCTTTTAATCTTATCATGACCTCTCCATATGAAATCAAAACAAAAATTTTCAAATTCTTTATACACCAGTTGGTACCAATAATACAGAAGAGACATATATAAGTTTAGATAAAGCAAATACTTTCAACAATTGTATTTTACCATTAAGGGTCAAATCGCTCTGTTTACACCGGCCTAATAACCTTTTGATTTTACTTAACATTTCTTTATAATTCATCTCCTCCTTGATATTTACGTCTAAGGAAAAATATATCCCAAGTATTTTAACAACTTCTACCTGCTTTCCCAGTGAAAACGTATTTCTTATATTTTTACGAGGACCTAACATTAATATCTTTGTTTTATTTTTATTCACTTTTAATCCGGATAATCTCCAAAACGTATTTAACACTTTTTCTAAATTTTGTATTGATTCTAAATCTTTCAAAAACATAGTCATATCATCTGCATACATAGTTAACTTCACTTCAATATGTCCTATTTGTATCCCGTTTATATTACGTGCTTTACGAATTGCAAGTGCTAACACTTCTATAACTAAAAGAAACAAATACAAAAACAATGGATCCCCCTGACGTACTCCTCTCCCCACATCAAAGTAACCAGTGGAGTGTCCACCATTCAAAACACGACTAACTATAGTATAGAATATCAACCCACTTACGAAAATAAGGGCCGAAACCATACAAACTTAATATTTTCTTCAAAAATGAATGCAAAACGGAATCGAACGCTTTTTCAAAGTCGATAGCCAACAAGAAACCGTTTATATTAAATGTAGACGAATGGAATATAACATCGTCTATTAATCTTACTGCTTCTCCTATATTCCTTCATTTCATATAGCCTACTTGATCTGTATTAATTACCTCATCTAAAACTTTTTTTAATCCTGCTTGCTAGTATTTTGGACAAAATTTTATAATCTACATTCGATAATGAAATGGACCTATATTGTTATATCAAAAGAGGGTCTTTACCTTCTTTTTCAATTAAAGTTATAACCCCCTGTTTTTGTGACGAAGACAGCTCCCCTTTTTGAAAGGAAGTATTAAAGGAATCTATGATAATTTTCCTATCACGGGCCAGAATGTTCGATAGAATTCTACAGTCGAACCGTCATTACCATGATTACCGGGGGTTTTATTTAATTGCATCTCATTTAAAATGGAGAAACATTCCCCCATACTTATTTTTTCATTGCATAATTCTTTGTTACTTTCCTTTATCATCGGAATATCACTGAAAAAATTTTCTTGTCCAGATTCATATCCATCTTTCTGATTAGTTTCTAAATACAAACTTGAATAAAATTTCCTTATTTCTTTTAAAATCTGTTGTTAACATGTCACCATTTCACCATTTTTCCTATAAAGTTTTATTACTATTTACCTTTAACAATTGTTCAAAGTACTTCTCATTAATTTTACTTTCTTCAAACCAATTAGCCCGAGATCTAACTTTTAAACCTCTTAAAGCATGTCCGTATATCCCATTTAACTCTGCTCTTTTTAATTCTAACTCTTCTAGTGTATTTCTCTCGCCATCTAAAGCCAAATTTTCCTCCAACATTTGCACTTCATCCTGCAATTTACTGCTACCCCCCCCCCTCACACACACACACTCAAACGGCCGACCCAAAACGTCGCAGATTAGGTCTTTCTGCACATAATTCCACTTTTGACTGGATCTTGTCGTAAGGATGCAAACTGCAATGCAATACAGGAACATTGACCTAAAATGTTCCATTTTCAAGAAGGGAGAGATAAAAGAATTTGGTTTTGAACAGTTTATTTGGTTCCTTTCTGTGTCCCATCTCTTCCAACCAGTTGAGGATGAGTCACTGTTTGGAGCATGTCGAAAGGGTGCACTGTACTGCATGATGATATCTTTTTCATCTACATGTTTAATTGAAGAAATGTTGAAACATTATTTTAATCAAGACATTTCCTTTTCTTTTATATTCTTATTCGTCATACAAGACATTGTTTATAGGTCCTATAACTTTCAAGAGGAACAATAGATTTGAAGAAGAAAATATGTAAATGTTTGGGTTCTCCTTCCGTTATTGCATTCAATCTTTCCAACACTTTTCAGGTAAAAATGGGTATATTGATGCAGATTACTTGTGGTGGAAAGACACCATACCTGCATCTCCATATATATGTAATCTAGGAAGACAAGAAACTACACTCCATCGTCTCCGCGTAGGAGTTATTGGTCTTAATCAAGATCTCTTAAGATTGGGTATTCATCCAACAGGTTTCTGTGAAAGATGCCCTGAGGTAGAAACTGTCAGACATTACCTTATATTTTGTCCGAAATATATTATTGAGAGAGCGATGCTTCTATCAGAATTAAATGAATCTCAACCAAGGCAAATAATGGAGTATTTAAAAAAAAAAGATCCAGGTATACAAAAAGCTATACTACGTTTCGTTCTGAGAATGAAACGTTTCAGTAAAGAATAGTTCTATTACCTTTATGTTTATGTGTAGGTAAGTGCATTAGATATGTTTAAAAAAAAAAAACAACAACATTTGCGTGAGTTAATTCAGATTAAATTTCTATAATAATTATTTATCCTTATAATGCATATGCATGAATACGTATGTAAAGCTATATATAGCTATATCCTATTGAAGAGGTTAAAGAGAGATTTATTTATAGCTATAAGATGCACGTGTTGTTTACTAACCAAGCCCACAAATGTTTTTCGCCTTGTTGATAAAATATTGTTAAACAAAAAAAAAAAAAAAGATATTGTAAAAACCCATCTATAAGCACAGGTACACGAGCGCCCCCTCGCCTATGCTTGAGTTACCTAGGCTCGACCGAAAAATCGGCGCAACGTACCGCGCTGACTGGTAATAGGCCAGGAGCCTGTCCCGAAATAGTCACCCCATTTTACCCATAAGATTTGACCCCGTAAAGTTACTTAGACCATCTAAGTCATTGACAAAAAGGTTGTCAGCCTGACCGTAGCCGCCGGGTTAAGCCCCCAGAGCCCCCAAAAGGGACCCCAAAGTCGGGTCGATTTCACCCCATCTCACCCATGCACCAAACTTTGTCAGTAGGAAGTAGTATGACTGGACATTACAAAACACAAAAAAATGACAAAAATTTCCGTCGGGATGGGGTGTCAGACAGCCCCTAAAAATTGGGGTAAATTTTTCCCCTTAAAGCCCAGAGACCAAATTTTGTCAGAAGGAAGAACTATGGATGTACATTCCAAAAATATAAAAACTGACAAAATTGTCCATCGGGAAGGGGGTGTCAGATCCCCTGAAATGAAAACCCCAAAGTGCCCTTTGACAATGCTTTGCCCCCCAAAATGCTCTGTATGGAAAGAAAAACAATTTTCTTACCTTCTGACTATGATAATTCAAAAGCGTTTCATTCAATTCACTTTAAATTTTCATAACATAATTTTGAGTATAATAATCTTCTTGAGGTGCAATTTGGTGTTAATTGGCCTTTTGGTTATTAATTTATTAAATTGTGAAAAAAGTACTGCTTTCTCAAAAGTAGCCAAAAAATATTGTCAGGATTATGTAAACACACCCATTGTCTATCTTCACCTGTTTTACAAGGCATAATAGAAGAGCTTTCCAGGTATCTGTGGTATGTGACTGCCATGCTGAAATGTACTATTCATGTGTTAATTGCACAGATACCAAGCAAGCTTCTCTATTATGCCTTGTCAGATGGTCAATGGCTGTGTTTACATAATCCTGACAATATTTTTTGGCTACTTTTGAGAAAGCAATACATTTTTCACAATGTAATAACTTATTAACCAAAATACCAATTAACACCAAATTGCACCTCAAGAAGATTATTATACTCAAAATTATGTTATGAAAATTTAAAGTGAATTGAATGAAACACTTTTGAATTATCATAGTCAGAAGGTAAGAAAATGGTTTTTCTTTCCATACAGAGCATTTTGGGGGCAAAGCATTGTCAAAGGGCACTTTGGGGTTTTCATTTCAGGGGGTCTGACACCCCCTTCCCGATGGACAATTTTATCAGTTTTTATATTTTTGGAATGTACATCCATAGCTCTTCCTTCTGACAAAATTTGGTCTCTGGGCTTTAAGGGGAAAAATTTACCCCAATTTTTAGGGGCTGTCTGACACCCCATCCCGACGGAAATTTTTGTCAGTTTTTTTGTGTTTTGTAATGTCCAGTCATACTACTTCCTACTGACAAAGTTTGGTGCATGGGTGAGATGGGGTGAAATCGACCCGACTTTGGGGTCCCTTTTGGGGGCTCTGGGGGCTTAACCCGGCAGCTACGGTCAGGCTGACAACCTTTTTTGTCAATGACTTAGATGGTCTAAGTAACTTTACGGGGTCAAATCTTATGGGTAAAATGTGGTGACTATTTCGGGACAGGCTCCCAGACTATAAGATTGCATCTTGGAAAGGGCAAGGCAAGCGTAGTTGGAACTGTGCTGAAGATAGCGGTTGTTTTTTTTCGGGAATTTCAATGTCAATCTAGTGAAAAGGAATTAATTTATATTTTTTTCCCCTTTTAATTTTAGCAGCAAAAAAAAAAACCCCAAACAAACAAGAAAGATAAAATTATAGAAAGTATATAAATAATATCCATTAATAGAGAGAAGGAGAGAAAGAGAGAGAGAAAAAAAGTCATTGGCGACAATAGTCAAATATGACTAATTGCCATTCAATATAACGAAAGAAGAAGAAGAAGAAGGTTATGGCAGTTGTGTATGTGTGTGTGTGTGTGTGTGTGTGTGGCGGGGGGGGGGGGGGGCAGTGGCGTATCCAGCCATTGGGTGAAGCTGCATGGTGAACTTCTTCTTGAAGGCCCAGGAAAAAAAATCAATACAACTTGCTATGCTCTGATGCTTGTACAAGAACGGAGCTGTCCAGATAGGCCGACATTTTACCCCCGTTTTGGGAGCATCCCACCCCTCCCCTTTATCATTTCTGGATACACCGTTGTGGGTGTGCACTACTAGGTATAGGGTTACCGATTGAAAGACTGTTCAAATCAATTATTGATACCTAAAGCCCCTTACACAATTGGTCAGCGACCAGTTTGCGACCGCCTGCAACAGATTTTTCGGGGTGTTGCACGACCGATCGCTTGGTGTCTTGCGAGCAGGCGGCAGGGGCGTAGATAGCGGGGGGGGGGGATGGGGGGGTATGCATCCCCCCAACTTTTCGGGTGGGGGATGGTGTGTACAAACATCCCCCCCCCCCCCCCCGCAGGTTTCACCCCACCAAAAAACAAAAAAAAGTGGTGGAAAATATACATTTCTATATTATGTTGTAGATAAACATAATTTGATATATTATATTATCTATTAGTTTTATTTTTATATATTCTTTATTTCAATATAAATGTTTTATATCTGTGTACAATATTGTAGATTTATATGAATTTATTAATATTTATCTACAATGCTGTCATGGCTTCTGATTTCTCCCGATATATTTTTACACCACTAGAAAGTGAAAACCATTTACTTCAAATTATACAACATGGGTGTTGATCTGGGAGTGATATAATTTTGTTTAAATAAAGTGGGGGGGGGGGGGAGGGGTGTTGGCCTGCATGTGTTACCATCCCCAAATATATTTAGAGGTGTTTTTTTTTTTTTTTCGAAGCCACAATGCAGAAAAATTATTTAGATTAAAAGTACATGTAATTATTCTGGATTTAGAGGGTGCAGTAGGTAACTTTCCTTTATAATGCAATTCTGCAAAACTGAAATGAAATGGGGTGGAAATGTGGTGGAATCGAATGTGGTGGAGGAGGAGGCAATACATCACACCCAATATTTATTGAGGATGATGATGACCTGTGTCATCATCACCCAACTATATATAGGAGAATTATGAAATGACAATCATAACATGTAGGCCCGGTCAGAAGCACCGCTCCGGGCGTTGCATGTGGGCACAGTGCCCCTTCTTTTCCCATTAACTTCAGATAAGTACCCCCATTTTTCTTTCGAGTAAGTCCCAGTTCCATATGCTTTTAAGTGCCCATTTTGATAATTACACCTCATCCCTCACCTTACCTTTGATAAATGCTCCTATTTCAACGAGAGCATTTTCCCCCTTTTAATTCCTTTTATTCCTTTTAATGTAACAAGTCATCTTTTTTCTTTGTAGTATATAGACACTGATTTAATTTTTCTACTTTATATAAGAACATTTTCCCGTTCTTATAAATGCCCCTTTTCAGGTGTTATAAGTGCCCCTTTTCACCTGTGATGAACTACCTTTTCTACCTTTTCTACACATTCATTTATTTTTGTAAAAATTGAAGTGTCCTTTTCCTCATGATAAGTACCACGTTTCCCTTTTCCATAACATGCGCCCCTAATCGAAAGTGACTTAGAGCCAGTATTCCCAAATGCTCGCTCGCTACGCTCGCAAGTATTAAAAGTATAGCTTATTAAATAAATTTTCATTGTGAAATTTTGCAATCACAATGTAATTGTTATTGTTTGCTCGCTCGCTTCGCTCGTTCGCTCAATATACAAATCATACTACAAACTTGCAAAGCATGATGCTAAAGTTATATCTTGGATATTTAAAGAGAAAAACCACATACATGTCTACACGCCATCAACCCACACACTATACATATATATATATACATATATGGCCCTTCGGGGAAATCATACCCCAAGGTATGAGGACCTGTCTACGCCAATGGCAGGCGGTCGCACGAACCTGAGGCGGTCGTAACTGGTCGCATCTGAACTTTGGACATGCTCAAAATCCAGACGCGACCAGATGCGATCGATTCACTCGCACTAGGTCGTACGACCAGTCGTGGGATTGTCGTATGAGAGTTGCACAACGTTGCACGATTAGATGTGAGAGTTCGCACGACTCGATAGTCGTATTGGGTCTGCTGGAGGTCCTGCAACACTCGCACGTGCGCTAGCGACCAGTCTTGCGAATGGGTGCGATTGTGCTAAGACCATGAGACTGTTGCACGACCGATCGCAGCACATCTTACAACGTTGTACTACCGTTGCACGACTGTATGAGACTGTATGCGACTATTCCTCGGGGGTATATATAGGGGGACTATGGAGATGATCCTCTGCAGCAGGGCCCTCCTCTAACAACTAGCTTCCTCTTCAATCTTTGTAACTTTCTTCTTTGGCATCTTGAAGGCCAACTTGAAACTGACTACCGGTCAATTGTCGAGGGGGTTTTTATACCCCACGCCACTCGCACGAACACTCGCACGACCATGCACACCGATCGTGCGACTATTGTGATTGGCGTCAAGCCACTCGCAATCACTCGTGCAACACTCGCATGTGAACGCAAGACCACTCGCACGAGCATATGCGAGCAAATGCGACTTACTCGTGCAACGGTCTCTTCTAGTCGCTTTTGTTTTACGACCGCTGTTGCATTTGTGAATGCCTTTCTGCGACCTGATGAGATCGATGGCGATTGAAGCTTGCTGCAACCTGTCGTGCGACCAAATGGTCGTAAACGGTCGCATACCAGTTGTGAAAGGGGCTTAAGAGAGAACATGCGGTTACTGCTTGATACTCACTTTGATCAAATTCAAGACCAAGGCTTCTTGCGCAAACCAACTTTTCCGAGTTTCACAAAAGGAGCTAGTACTCACTCAAGCGTAAAAATTGCCAGTATTGATAGTGTCATCCGATGAAACAGACCCTCACCTATAATTGTAAAATCACATCAAGCTTGTGAAATTATTATTTTGGAGGATATTTTTCAATATGTCTACTTTTTTTTTATACGCACTGTATATCCGACATCTGCTTTAGCTGATACTTTCCCTTTAACATAATGAAGAAAACTGCTGGCCTATTTTTTTTTTCTTTCAACATTAAGATACTGCAGTTGCAACTAAGCAACAAGTCATTCTTGAGATGGATGATGGCGCAGCGAATGGTATCCTGCAATGCACCACTCACATCAAGGCAAGAAGAGTTTCTTGGAAGAAGGGAATCACATCTCTGGTTAACGAGAGTCTTGTTGTCCTCGAAATCAACCAAAATGTTGCTGAAAGAAGTGGAGCTGGGTACGAAGGAGGCATGTATAACATTACCGATGATTATTCACTGATCATCAAGAAGGTACAGGTCCATCACGAGGGCCTATACATCTGTGAGGTGACTGACTTTGACACTGGAATTTCCTTCCGGAATAACACATTTGTCATTGTGTTTGGTAAGTATTCTCACGTGCCGAGTAGCTGCTGAAATGAAAGCAAAAGTAAAATTCATTTTGCAATGATTTCAGTGGAACCATTATTATAAACATAATTCATGCGTTCAACATTTTGAGCGCGCTTTTATTTGGTAGTCCTGCATACATCAGACATTATGATGAGTCTCAAAAAATCTTTCCATGAGAGATGTTGCAATAATCTCTACATATCTATGAACTTGCTCTTTTCGACTCCCAAAACCTGGGTATATAGATACCAAAATTACATCTCCAGGATGCATATGTCATGATTTATAGCTATTTTCAAGTGCTGGCGGCCAGAACGCGTTGAAAGAGAGAGTTAGACATAAACCTATGCGTAAGCGATCTTTGCTTAAAACATGGCGGATCATGGAGCTCCCAATAGTTCCCTTTCATACACATTCTCTTTGGGAGGGAACTATTTGAAGCTCCATGAATTGACTGACCAATCAGAAGCGACCTCCAGTGACGCAACTCTCTGTATGTATAGCTCTGTTTGCGGCCATCTTGGATGCCATTTTGAAAAGAACCACTTTCCGAAGGTCCGATTTTCTTAGATTTTTATTATGTTATTCTTGACATCACATCAAACACTTCCGGAAACCGTTGAAAAACCTTTTGTTCCACTTTTTTTTTTTTTTTTTTTTTTTTTTTAGAGGGGGGGGGGGGGGGTTGAGGTACTTTTTTTTCATAAATTGACCCGTCTTCAAAGAACTGAAAATTATAAAGACAATACCAGTTGATTATTTTTTTTTTTTTAGAGGGGGGGGGGGTTGAGGTACTTTTTTTCCATAAATTGACCCGTCTTCAAAGAACTGACAATTATAAAGACAATACCAGTTGATTATTTTATTAACTAGTGTTCTTGCTATAACAGCTGAATGAAAAGACGATTGTGATACATTAATGTTTAATCTTTGTATTTCAAATTTAGCTCAGCCTCTGAAACCATTTCCAACAATCCAGGAATGTTTGAACACTGAACAGCATGACTCAAATTACTGTACTCTCGTCGCTGAATCAGAAATGACTCTTACGTGTCAAGTCATAAACTACTACCCATTCATCAATATTGTATTCAAACATGGATCACTCATAGTTGAGCCTCTGGATATAAGAGAATGGAATAATACCGATGGGACAAAAAACAAAACCGTAACAATTGCCGCTACTGGAAGCAAGAAATCATATACATGTGAAGCTTTCAATATTCCTGGAACATCTGGAAATATGTCAACATCTGTCCTACTCCTTGATGAAGAACCAAACAAATTAACTCTCGTGATAATCCTAGCTTGTAAGTAATTTCAAATATCTGACACACTAAATAATCATAAATATAAGCACAACTGTATGCATAAAGCAATTTAGGGGTCGGCGAATTCAGTAACCATTTTAATGGATTCTACAGACCTGGGGGAACCATTTGATAGATGGAAAGGAGATTTCAAGAAGAAAAAAAACGAAAAGCAAAAACAAAAACAAAAAACGATAACCATGATGTAAACAGAAAGATACTAACAAGGCATACCGTATGGTTCCTTAAAAACAAACACACAAACAAACAATGTTATTATATTACTATGGTTGCACAACAACTCTTGTGCCATATGCTCTGCCCAAACAGAAAAAAACAGCAATTTATTTGAATCTATAGAAATACAGATCTTCTTACCTTTATCTTTTATTTATATTTTTTAAGAAACAAATAATGGGACAATATACGTTTATACAATCATGGAACTACGTGATACAATCATGTTTGAATTAATCTACTTTAATATATGACAGTTTAAAAATTTAAGAAACAAGCCTAGGGTTTATATCAAAGTTTTATGACTAGTAATTTATCGTGATATTTTGATCGCTTCGGCATCATGTTGAATACTTGTTGCAGTGGTTTCGTGTTCCTTACCGCTACGGTTTTTAATGTTTGATTTGTTCAGTGTTTGCTGCAGTGACACTCATCTCTTCAGTGACATTCTTCATTTGGAGAAAGAGACGCCGTCACGGTGATGGTAAGTAGTTAGATATCAAGATCCATGCATTAGGGCTACACATTTTTTAATGGTGTAAACGGCAAGTTAAGGGAGACTAATGATTTCTAAATTATGAAACATTTTGCTCAAAATAACCTACATATTTCTTTTATTCTATATGATCGTTTCAAAACTTGATGAAATTGATTTCTTTTAAAGACCTTCACAAACCCGAAAGGTTTGCTGATATCCAGAATGAACTTCAGAATGTGCTTCCTCATTATTCTTATTCGCTGAAATTTTTACTACATAGTCTATTTTGATATTGTGATCAGTTGTTACTCTGACGATTAAAAATGCTGAAGGAGTTTTAGATTACCCGAATCTGAAATAAAGGACAGAAAGGCGTCACACTTCTGGATATGTCCTAATATTGGATTGTATAACCCTACATCCATCGGTATTCTTTTAAGTAAAGTAAAATCGGAGGATGTAATCTTTTTATTCTTTACCCGAAGAACTCATGCATTAACATTGAAAAAGTGCATTAAGCAGTTATATTCATATATTAACTATTTTCCATGTTTCGTTCTAGGTAAATACACTCCAGTACAAATCGAGCTTCCAGGGAAAGGTACGAAAATTCAATGAAAAAAAAAAAAAAAAAAGACTGTCGAGAAATCAACCTAAAGGCAATTGGAATACCATATTCAATAGATGACGCACAGAGCTATTCAAATTGCCTTTAATTGGTTGATTTTTGAAAGACTTGGCGATCATGTTCAAAATAGAAATGATTTATGTATGATGTTTTAAAGCTAATCATGAGTTTGTGTAATCGCATTTCGAGAAAAACTGCCTTCGAGTAATTTTGTTGAATTGTAACCATTACTTCTCAATGCATTGCTATAGTATTTCCTATACACATGTTTTTTCCTAATTCGATTGAACATTTGTCTCTTGTAAAGGTACAGTATTATTATCATTACACATGATGTCATCTGAGAGCCTTTTCCTTCATAATGATACCCAACATTGGTATGAATATGCAGTTTGGGGTGGGGAAAGTCAGAAGTTCATACATTTCATTATGAAAAGCACATTCCCTAATGCACTGAATTTGTTTCCAGTTGTTCATAGCATGGACTTGTCTCATTAAAAAAATTTTTTTTTGATAATCATAATGCCGTTTATAAGCCTTTGTTTGCAGTTTCGAACACTGTATAGTACTTCACAAAACATTGGGATAAGTAACTATTAGTAGCATTTTCGGGACGCTCGTACAAAAATCCCATTCTCCATCAGTTTTAACAGCAACATCTGTCTCAAAAATCAACTTTCCATCAGTAACAAGATCAAACAAGACTGCATTTTCTTCACTTTTCTGAATAAAATAAAAATTTGTCAGTAGGAGCTCCAGAAGCAGATACTGTATATACTTTATATAAAGACCTATTGAAATTGCCGAAAATGAAAAAGTGCCTGTATTTATGTATTTAAAGGGGAAGGTATGTTCATCGTTAATTTTTTTTTTTTATTATTTTTGTCACTTTTAAGCTCGTATGACTATTAGAAAGAAGTGGTCAACAAAGTACCATTGTGGTCTTTGACAATATCGGTGCACCAAAATCGAAACCTTCACCATCACTTTGTATCCTTTAGGCTTTAACATAAGTGATTTCCCATTTCTTTTTGATATTGCAGAAGTAAAGGACCTAACTGAAGAGGAATTCAAGCACTAGAAATAAGTGTGGACCATATCTTAAAGCATTGCAGAAGGATTCATAAGGTTATTGAAACGAAATTTACTATTCAGCTTGAGGAAATTATCAAGGAAAACACTGCTATCTTCGATACTCACCAAATGCTCACTGACTGGCGGCAGATTCCAAAATCCGCAAATTGGCAAACAGTAGAAACCATCAAAGATGTCTTCGACAAACAGGATGAGCTAGGTAACACTAAATAATTATGAGAGCAGTAAAGGGAGCGGATGTACAGAAAAGCGCGAACCCTTCCCGACCCACAAAAAAGAATACCAGTATATAATTTTCTTACCTTAAAGACTCTTCCTTGATTTCCCTTGATTTCGAAACTTTGTTCAGCTATCTGCTCTCATTACAAACTGCTTTCTATGCACATAACATTGTATACATGCACTACTTGGCGTTATGGAAGAACAGTGGCACTATGTAAGTGCCACTGAAATGGGCTATCCGCCATACACACGCACATATTTATATATATATATATATATATATATATATATATATATATATATATATATATATAAACACAACAAAAAAAGTAACTCCCCCTTAAGCAAAATGGCGTAACTTTTTAATGAAAAGGTTTTGAGCAAAATAACTTGGTAGGAGTTTTTCTACACTTATTGACTAAATTTTCTGTGAAAATGAGATTGATCCATTGAGTCATGCATGAGTGAGCAAACATTAAAGGCAAAATTGTCGCTTTTCAAAAGTCACTTGGGTCAATTGGGGGATTCTGTGAAACGAGATTTAAGTCGAATTCGGTTTCTGGTGCATATTTATGTGTTGTTGTTGTTTATCATCCATCGCTTGACCCCCTCACACCCATCCCGACACTTTTCTCATTATTATGGTTGGGTGAGCACACTTTAAATGAAAAAAAAAATCAACCCTCCTGAATGTGAAATTGCAAAATCCATTCAGCTTAATGAAAAAAAAAGTGACTCCTGATATTTTAACCAAAATGTATCATCACATGGTGTGTGAACATAAGAGGTTGCCATCGTGTCATGGTTGAGTGAGCACACTTTAAAAATCGCGCAAGAAATGCTAAAATGTACTGTTAATACAGCATTAAAAAAATGACCTTTGTGACCTTTGAAAAGTGACATTTTTGCCTTTAATGTTTGCCCACTCATGCATGACTAAATGGATCAATCCCATTTTTACAGGGAAGTTAGTCAATAAGTGTAAAAGCACTCTTGCCAAGTTATTTTGCTCAAAACCCTTTTCGTCAAGAAGTTACGCCAATTTGATTAAGGGGGTAGTTACTTTTTTGTTGTGTTTATCTCTCTCTCTCTCTCTCTATATATATATATATTCTGATTTACCATGTATATTTTTATCTTAAATGTTATGGAAAAAAACAACAACGACGAACAAACACCGGAGCAAATTTTCGCGACGGGGGGGGGGGGGGGGGGGGGGGTGGGGGACTGACGATTTTTGCTCGAATGCCAACTTTCCAGCTTCTAAACTTTTGGCTAGCGAGCGCACAAAGCGAGGGAGCCTGTAATTATACAGATATGACATATTTTGTTGTGAAAGGTTACATATATTACAAATTCGGGAACCTTGCTGCGACGCTGCCCGAATATAAGGTGGTGGTTGCCGGAATATCGGAATTAAAAAATCCTCGGGGTGCTGCAACCCTCCCCCAGCCACCTACCTAATTAATAAAGGTCATGTGTCCGTAGTCTCATTTCTAAATCTAAAAATTGGTAACAATTTTACACCCTGACATAGATCATGCCTGGCCTTCTGACGAAGAACTGATGTGGATTTCACGTCATCTCACCCAAGATTCGATACAAATAATCTGCAAGAAGCTTAACGTCAACTATAAATCTCGAGATACCAATGATGAAGAGGAAATGTTAATTAGTCTGCGTGGATGGAGAAACAAAACCAAAAAAAAAGAGTGTAGAAAAAAGGCATGAAGATCTTTATACAGCCTTGAAATCAAACAGCCTCGTGGGTAACTATTGCCGTATGCAAACTTTACATTGTTCCATTCCCATATATGCATGATTTCTAGAATTTGTATTTCGTTGAGAATTTGTGGAATGTCAAATTCATAGGTTCTTACTTTAGATCAGGTATGAATTTTGTTACATCATTTTTTCTACATATGTAAATAACAAGCATGTGATATTAAGGACCAAACAAAAACTTATAAAGTATTTGCCTTCTCTTTTTATAAATATTGATTTAAAAGAATGAATTATTGTACTTCCTAGGTTTGCTACCACCCTTTAAAGGACGATTTGTCTACAAAGCAGAGCTCGTGGATATGGCTTTCCAGTTGCTTATACAGGATCTTCTACCAGTTGCTAAAGCCCTGAGCATCAGTGTGACCAAATTGGTCTCTTATAGGCTAGCATTCCAACCCTCACACCTCGAAATCGGAACCATCGCCTTACTTTCAAAGCTCCTGGAGTACACTACTCCTGGCAAGCTCAAATTTCTTGAAAAGGGAGATACGCGATTTTACTTTTGCAAGGAAATTCGAAAACTTCAGTATGAAAAAGTCGCTACACACGGACTGTTGGGTAAGTTCAAGTAATACCGGTAGTATATTGCATTTTTGTATATGGCATAACAGTCTACTTTTTTAAAATCAGAATTGCAACCTCAAGAACGTTGACTAGGGACTAGTAGGAATTGATATCCTAATTATGTTGCATTTGTTTAATACAGTGAAACATTATGATACGAGTTTCAACTTTTGAAATATTAAAAATCAAAGGTGTCTGTAAATTTATTTTTTTTCACCTAGTATAAGGAAATACAGTTAAACATATCAAAAATTATTTCTGATTTCACTTTGAAGTGTACGACATGAGCTATGGGGAGCTGTGTTCTATCTCAGAAGCAATGATACGAAACGCAGAAGGAGGAAGTGCTTGTCAGGGTAAGAAGCTGTCTGAACCAAAGAAGTTTCCAAGAGGCATTAGGGTCATTCACTTTGATAGCAGTTTTTTTAAATTCCATTTCATGACATGGTTTAATCATGATATATTTTATACTTCTTTTGCAAAAGCATCTTGTGATTTTTGTAATTAAAAACTGGATTAATTTGAACTGCACGGACAAAGTTCAGGCTTTCAAGCGCTCCTACTTTTCCTATTTGTTCCTACTTTTTTGACAATCCCCTTACTTCTCCTACTTTTTCCCAGTTATCCTACTTTTTAAGATCAATATCACCTATTTTCCCCCCGAACATATCACAGATATTTATGCAAGGCTACTGTAGCTTTATTTACATGTATTGCAGGTCCTAACACTTAATGTGCATATTAAATCTTCATAAGTGACCTGATCATCACAAGTAAGACTCCTGTTACACTGACAAAATGATTATCGGGTCAGCCTCAGGCCTAGGTCCACTTGGTGTGTAGGACAATGGGTCTAAGGCCGCCCCCCCCCCAAAAAAAACACAATTGGGTTCCTAATGTATTTCTATCCCCGCGTTCAGACTATCCCCCGTTTAGCGGGGGATGTCCCGCTAAGCGGGACATCCCCCGGCAAACGCATAGTGTGTACGCTCGCCTTCTCCCCGTCTCCCCGTCTCCCCCTCTCCCCCTTCCCAAGCTAAAGGGGGGGGGGGGATAGTCTGAACGCGGGGTATGTTTCACCCTTTCTCTCATCTTCTCTTTTTATTCTTTTGTTTTTTCTGTTTTTGTCTGCTACTCTTCCTCGATTTCATCATGTATTTTTTTGTACCTCTCATTCCATCTATCTTTTAATAATTATGTATTTCTCAGTTTTCATTGACTTGTTTGTCTTTCCTTGTATTTTTGTTTTTCCTTTTCTTTTTTTTCTACCTTTTACCTATCTATTTCTTTGTTTACCTTCACCTATGTATTTCTTTGTTTTTTCCCATCCTTTATCTTCCACTTCTATGTTTTTCTGTCTATATTCTCTAATAATTCTATATTCTTTATGGAATCCTTTTTTTTTCCTCTTTCATCTGAAAGTTCTTTCTTAATTTTTGTATTTTTAGTTCTAATTCTTTTTATCTATTCTTATGTATATCTTTATTTCCACCTTCTTTAATCTTACTTCTTTCTAAACTTTTGCATATCTTTGTTTTTGATATCATTTACTCCTTTTATATTTCTTTATGTATGATACTGTATTCATGGTATTTCTCTTCCCACCTCACCTCAATATTCTCTTGTACATTTTTTTTGTTGTTTTTCCTATCTTAATTTTATTGTTGTTTATTTCTATCTCTACATGTGTCTTCTTTAACTCTTCTGTTTCTATTTTTGCTCATTTATTTCTTTGTTTTGCCTTCTTTTATCTTTTATTTCTATATTTGGCTTTGTATTTCTTTGCTTAATATTCTTTTTATATCGGTCTTTTATTTTCACTCTTGTTTTCCTTCTCTCTATTTCAATATTTCCTTATATAATTTTGTGTTTTTTCTTCTTCTTGTTTTCTTTTTTTCTTTTGTAGTTCTTTGTTTTTCCTCTTCTTTAATCTTCTCATTCTATTTATCCCGACTACTTTTTCTTCATATTTCTATTGTCTTCTCTTTCTATATATTTTCTTTAATATGCATTTGCTTCCACCTCTCTATTTATTTTCTGTCTATATTTTCTTATGTAATTCACTGTTTTCCCCCAAGTCTTTAACCTTTTCTTCCTATTCTTTTTTTGCTTTTTCATTTGTTTTAGTCTTCTGTCTATTTTTTCTGATTTATTTGTTTGTTTCATTTCTTTCTTTTTTTCATTAAATAGTTCTTTGTGTTTACCCTTCTTTAACATTATCTTTGTTTTTCTATCGTCTCCTCTCTCCATTTTCCCTGTGTATTTTCCTTGTGTATATGCATGGACATACTTAAGTAGGTCCGTGGTACATGTAAGTAAAGCCACCCCTGAAATGTGTCAGGGGGCACCTTTTCATAACATGGTGTAGGTGGGGGGGGGGGGGGGTCAAGCAAGGGCCTGCTTTTTGGTGCCTTTTTATGACCCAGCCCTAAAAGTGGGGACCCACCTCAGACACTATTTCAGAGGTTACAGGGGTCTTAAAATACTGGGTCTTTTGGATCTACCACAAGATGTAAGTGCAGTTGGTTTTCAACTGCATGATTGCATCCCAAAGAAGAGGAACCTGGCAATGTGGTCATCCCATCTGGCATGTTTTTCTCAAAGCTAATAAAGTATCCCTCTGAGCTTGGCCATGAAATGGGTATAATCTATCAGTGCAGTAAATACAAATTGTTGAAGTCTAGTCAGAACAATGGGTAGTTATATATCGACCCCCCCCCCCAAAAAAAAAAAAGGAGAACCTGCAAATATCGTACTTTTTTCTACTTTCTGTCTCCCAGATCCTGCTTTTCTCCTTCTTTTTCCGAAACTTTGATCCTAACGTTCTCCTACTGATTTTCCTTTAATATGGTTCAAAGCCTGAAAATTAAATTTGGCAAACACATTGGTGAAAATTTTCGAAACAGTTTTTTTGAAGACTATTTGCTTCTTAAGTTTATGTTGTTCATTCTTATTTTTCTGTACATGGGTAATTCTTGGTTATTTTTAAAAAGCCTACATCATTTCAGTGTTTGTAAAATTATTTCTGATCCTTGGCGTCGGGGGGGGGGGGGGGGATATCCGAGCCAATGTTGACCCATGTATTTACAAAAAAATCACTTTTCTTAGCCCTAATTTACGTGAAGGTGGGGGGGGGGGGGAGGAGGCGGTTTTGCGACGGACTTTCCTTTTCTCCATCTGCTCTTCATTTGTAAATTTTATGTGATTTTGATTTTGATATCAATGAAATGAATGAATAGTTATTTGCAAGCGAACGAACTTTTGGCCTCTCTTTCCTTTCAAATTACAATTTGTGGATTAAATAAATCATTAAGCGTATAAACAGACTAATTTCAATTCATAACATAAGAAGGGCGATTATATTTCATATTGGGCTATATAAAGGAGATGTGTGAACTACGTTTTTTCTCCTCACTATATTCAAATTGGCTTCAAAACCTTTTTAGATGCGGGGAGTCTACATCATAATTTCAATCGCACCACTAGCACCCAACATCACTGAAGGAAGTCAAAATAAAGATAGTAATTACTACGCCTATACGGATGGATAGTCATGTTAATGACATCCTATACTTAACATCACCGTTTCGAGAGGTCTTATTGCGGCCGAAAAAAAAATTGGGAAAATTTTTTTCTATAAGTTATGAAGTTTTAACAGTTTATTTACCGTGCAATGAATTCCTCACTTAACTGAAAAATCATCAAAGTTTTTTTTTTCTTGGTTGGAAATTTGTCCGGGGAGCACACTGCCCCCTTGCCCCCTCCAAATACACAAGTGTTACTAACTTAATTGCAACGAAATCATCCTAACAGGAAGACAAGAAGAAGCATCGCCAAGTAATGCAGTACTGGCCAATTCAGATATGAACACATGCAAGGAAGGATGCTACCTCGGTGCCCCATCTGTACCGAAAGATGTAAAGGAAGATGAGACTGACATTGAGAAAGCTGAAAGAGGGCAGTGCTTGGAGCTGAAGAATCAAAGATCAGAGCTAGAACTGTCCAAAGAACTTGGTAACCTTCAACGTGTGCTACAGCTGACAGATCAAGATATAGCTGACTCTCGTAGGCCTACATGTTCCTCACATCCTTGCTCATATTCATTAAATGCGTATACGTTGTTTAAGATATGGAAAGAGAAGCCACGTCAATCGATTTTCAACTATCGTGCAGCTTTAGCTCATGAACTACGTGGAATCCAGATGTCCGATCTTGCGGATAAAGTGATTGCAGGTCTGTCTAAAAGTGATCTTTCTTGAATAAGTTTATCAACAGTGGCGTAATGATTATTTCAAGGGGTTGAACAATAGGAATTGAAATATTTTCTAAAACGCCAGGAAAGCAATACAAACTATTCGAATTTCAATCCACTGAATCGGGGGGAGGGGACCCCTGCACCTTTACCAAATAAGTAGACTTTGCAGTTCGCCAATGTAATACCAGTTTAGAGATTTTCTTTATTCAGAAGTTAATGTATATGATACGAAGGTCTTGTGTGCAAAGGAGGCACGTACTTTTAATAGAAGGGGAGATACTAAGATAAGTCAGTCATTAAAAAAAAAATAGTATTACGCACTCCTGTAATCATAAAATTTTGCATTTTTTTCGAGTCTACCTTAATAGAAATCGAAAAGTGTAGACTTCATACATTCCTTAAAATCTACACGACTGAACAAAAAACGACACATGATAGGCCAGGAGCCTGTCCCGAAATAGTCACCCCATTTTAAATATGAAATTTGATCCCTGAAAGTTGCTAATTTATAAGACCATCCATTTCATTCACAAAAAGCTTGTCAGCTCGAACGAAGCCGGCGGGTTTGGCCCCCAGAGGCCCCAAAAGGGGCCCCAAAGTCGGGTCGATTTCAACCCATCTAACATATGCGCCAAACTTTGTCAGAAAGAAGGTGTATCACTATTCATTACCAAAACACCAAAACTGGCAAAATTTTCCGTTGGGATGGGTTGTCAGATACATTACAGGAGAAAAGAAACGATGTTTTTTTGTTGTTTTTTTTTTTGCATTACAACCTTAATACGTCCAAAGTGTCTCAATCAATTCAGCTAAAATTTACATAGTGCAATCTTAAGTATTGTAACTTTCTTAGGGTGCAATTTGGTGTCAAATGATCATTCTAATAATGATTTATTAAATTGTGAAAATTTTACTGCTTTCTTAAAAGTAGCCAAATGATATTGTCAGGATTATGTTAACACACCCATTGTCCATATGCGCCTGTTTGGCAAGGCATATTAGAGAGCTTGCAAGGTATTTGTGTAATTAACACATGAATGGTAGATTTCAGCATGGTAGCCACATAGCCCAGATACTTAACAAGCTCTTCTATTATGTCTTGTCAAACAGGTGCAGATGGACAATGGGTGTGTTTACATAATCCTGCCAATATCATTTGACTACTTTTGAGAAAGCAGTACAATTTTCACAATTTAATAAATTATTATTGAAATGATCATTTGACACCAAATTTCACCCAAAGGAAGTTACAATACTCAAAAATGTACTAGGTAAATTTGACATGAATTAAATGAGACACTTTTGAGTTATTAAGGTTGTAAAGCCTAAAAATGTTTTTTCTCTACATCCAGAGCATTTTGGGCAGCAAAGCTGGGTTTAGGGGCACTTAGGTGTTTTATGTTTCAGGGTCATGTTACACCCCCGGGGGGGGCACTCGAATTATATTTTGACGGGGGTGTGCCTCACGAATCCCCGAAAAGGGGGTCTAAGGAACTGACTTCAAGGTGTAAAATACGGGGTCTTGGGAACTATGATCTATTGGGCAGAGTGAAAAACAGGGTCTAGGGAACTACAAAACTAACCTCGCTTTATCGGCGGTACACCTTCGCTATCGCAGGATCTCGGGACGGGCCGCGCCGGGGGCCGCGCCCGCGCTGTGTAGCGCTAGTAGCTAGCTAGCTGGAGCAGTTTTCAAGGCTCGCGCGACGAAAGGGCCTAGGGCTAGGGCGCGAGACCAGGTCGAGCGACCACTAGCACTGCCTCCGCCACGCTACCGGCCGCATGCGAACGGATATGTTTCATAACGGGGGTCTTCAGAGCGGGGCTGAGCGGCTCCTGAGCGGAACTGAGTATCTAGAGAACGGAAATCGGGGTCTGAAAAAGGGGGTCATCAAAGCGGCACGTCCCCGTACCACCAATATACGTGAGTGCCCCCCCCCGGGGGTACACCCCCTTCCCGATGGAAATTTTTGTAAGTTTTTATATTTTTGTAATGTACACCCATAACTCTTCCTTCTGACAAAATTTGGTCCATGGGCCTTAAGGGTAAAAATTTGCCCCCGTTTTTAGGGGCGGTCTGACAACCCATCCAGACGCAAAATTTTGTCAGTTTTGGTGTTTTGGTAATTTATAGTCATACACCTTAATTCTGACAAAGTTTATATGTTAGATGGGTTGAAATCGACCCGACTTTGGGGCCCCTTTTGGGGGCTCTGGGGGCCAAACCCGGCAGCTTCGTTCGAGCTGACAAGCTTTTTGTGAATGACATAGATAGTAACTTTAAAGGGTCAAATCTCATGTGTAAAATGGGGTGACTATTTCGGGACAGGTTCCCAGACTATGATAACATCTACAAAAAAATGTACCGAAATAATTGCTTAATAATATACACTCAATCGAATCAGTGGAGTCATTACGAAAGAAAGTTTAATATATCTCTTTCTTTTAAAAAAAATGTCCTTCTCCATTTGGGGGGGGGGGGGGCGGCAGCCCCCAAGAGTTTATTGGTATAGACAGGTGTTCAAGGGATCCATACTTCTAATATAAATTCACTTACTTCTTATAGCATTATAATATTGTGAAGGCTTCACTTCAGAAATTGAACTAAGATTTAGATAGCCCCTGTTAAGAAAACACAGCACAATTAATTATCCGACTGATATCTTTGCCGAATGTTAAGTATGAAAAGCAACTTCCTTTTCCAGCCTTCGTGTTTAAAAATAATCACTACTAACGTGTTCCTTAATTTGTTTATGGCAGGTAAATACATCACCGAACAGACGAGTCTCGCATTCATTCAGGACATGGTTACAAAACTGACTCAAGAACAACGGAGAAGCGTCGGGAAGCTACTGCAACAGGGTAGAAAAAAAGAATACAGCTGGCATACGAGTACACCGTTCGATGTGGTCTCCAAGCAGATTTGTGACTGGGTGGCAGAGTGGACAAAGGAAATGAAGAATGATTCTAAGGCCTACACTGAAGTTAGGGATTATATTGCCGAAATGACGTCCATGAAAACGACAACTAAGAAACACCGAGATCTAAATAATAAACTGGTAGAGAATGGCTTCTTAGATCTAGCACGTGAGATTTTGATTATAGAGCAACAAATTGCAATACGTTGAACCAAATGTTATTCGTAGCATTGCAAAAATGAATCCAAAAGTCTTTATTCATCGATCGAACTGTTGTAAATTTACTTATCAATCAACAATAACATTAGTGGTTTTGAAAAGTACATTATCCTTTTACTTAGCTTCTGTGTACTGTGAGTACTGTGTGTGTGTTTGTGTGGTGGTGGTGAATTTTTGTTGTTGTTGT
This sequence comes from Heliocidaris tuberculata, assembly GCA_025618425.1. Lineage (NCBI taxonomy): Eukaryota > Metazoa > Echinodermata > Echinoidea > Camarodonta > Echinometridae > Heliocidaris > Heliocidaris tuberculata. The sequence goes on from CM046848.1 coordinate 237,972, forward strand.
TCTTGTACTTATATTTGTATATTTGCCTTATTCCTCGAATATGTGGTTATATTTTATGTAGTAATTCTTCATATTTAGTATATGATTAATCGGTATGTATGATAATGTTCAAATGTCCATGTAGATTTATATATATATAATATTTTTTTTTTTTTTTTTTTTTTAATTTCCGGTCAACGGTAAATGAAAACTTGCTACTTGAACTACTGACACTAAAAACAATATTTTGGGGGGAAATAGATAACACGTGCCATTTATCTACTATGTATGCCCATTGCAACTCTGTGATACAATGTTCAAATGTCCATGTAGATCTGTATCTATATTTTTTTTATTTCCGGTCAACGGTAAAATGAAAAATTGCAACTTGAATACTGACACTAAAAACAATATTTTTTTTTTTTATTGTGGGGGGGGGGGGGAATAGATAGATACTCTGTATGCCCAGTGCAAAACTTCGTATCATACAGTAGTGGGTGAAGAGACGCATTTACTCCATCATTCTGGGGTTTTCATAATTCAATCTTGCTGGTTCTATTTCTTGTATAGCACTCATGTCTGTCCGACTTGACACTGCTGGCGCTTCACAGTTATTACTCCGGCCTTAGCATGGCTGCTACTACGGCGCTCTAGTATTTAGGGGAATCATTTCCTACCAGGCATTCTGTTGTTTCTTAGCCATGATACAACAATGTAATTTGCCTGGTAACAATGCGATTGTTATTTAGAGGTTCGCTATACAGCACTTTATTTTAAAGTTTAAGAAAACTTTTAAACTGGTGACCCTAAGCTAATTTATATTTCTTTTACCTTTCTTTTTATTTATTTGTTAAAATCTTTTTGGGGGAGGGGGGAAGGGAGGGGAGCAAAATGTTACCATGCATTGCTCGTTCCCACTATTCTTAAAGGCTACATGTGTATAAATATTATTACCCTTTAAATCCTGTAACTTACAAGCGTAACTTCCAACTTAGGCTCCAGGCTCCTCCATATTTCACTCTTCTTATAGCGCTCAATCTTTTTAACTAGTACTAAACGTAAACCAATATATATGAGGTACATACCCACCTTCTGTTCTAGACCCTGACAATAGAATTAATGTTTGTTACATTTATTTTGAGAAGACATAATTATTGTTAAATATGAAAAAAAAAATAAACTGAAACTAAAACTGAAATGTTCATATGTATAGGCCCTACCGTACATATACTGCAGTGTCAGTTGCTACTGAAGCAATTCAGTTGCAGTTGCTACATTGAGTAAAGGTTACCACCAGCTTCTGGATTGTGCCTGTTCTGTTGGAGAATTGTAGGCCTAAAAATTCAAATAAAGTGTCCCATGTATCTGATTTCATGTTTTATGTTTCTTTCAATCATAAAATGATGCAATTGCAGTGTGCTTTACGACCGGCAGCTCATCACATTTGTGTAATCAATACCATGGAGTCATCATGCAAAGGGGAAGTATTCCTTTCCCCCATGCAGAGTTTTACACCATAATATCGATATCTTATATTGTAGACGTGATTATCGTCTTACCGTAAAGTTTAAATCAGTTTTCTCAAATCAATAGCTGATTATTGTCAAGAGTACGTTGCTTATATTCCTCAACTTGAGTTTGTATATTATAGATTTATTTCATGCCTGAGTTTCAGTGAATTACACGTACATAGATATAATCTTAGATGTTATGAGAAGTATTTAAAACTAGTTTATTGTGTAATACCCTGTATTATCTCTTTCTTTCTTGAAATGTTCTTGAGCTTTCGCTCTGGACCGATTTTCATCTTCCAGGTCGTTTCACCAGGTCCGTAGAATGGACTGAAAATATTGAGAGTGACACCTATATACAATGGTATTGTTATGTGATTATAAGACCAATTTACATTTATCAATACTTTATCAATAGTAAATACCTAGACAGGAAGTAAACAGAAAGTTTATGTTTACAAACTTTACACTTCTTCAGAAAGTATAAATCATACAACTTCCAACTAAAGCTATGACGCTATCACTTTATGGTCTTCTTATTCACAACACCACTCCTTCCAGATAACAGTCCTACTCAGTCCCCAATACTGAATAAAAAAGTCAAGGACTCAAGGTTGACCAACGCCCAATAGAGGGTTTACGCATTATAAAAAGGGGTTCACTTCACGACTCCAGTCAGAATAGAAGGCAGATATAAATCAGAATACATTCAAGGCACATTCAAGAGAGACAGAATACTCTACAGAATAGATTCCAGGCATCATGAAAGTATAGTCACCAACAGACTTGCTCTGGGCTTCATTGTTATATTCATCTGTACATGTATCTTTATGTTATACTTCATCTGAATAAATACAATGCTCTTCTAACTTCAACTGACTTTGTGTCACCAGTTCATCATATTATGTACTCTCTCTACATGTATACTCGTCTTACTCGAGAAAGCAAACTGTAATTCAACTGATCCATACACAACAGTATTTACTGTTGCCTATATATATATATATATATATATATATATATATATATATACTATACATGATACAATGTACAATACATTTAAACAAGAAGTTATTCACGTACAATATGAATTAGAGTGCTTTTTCTGTATCAACTCGTAATAAAATTTAATCAGCATTTATTCATAGCCGTGTATTTGTCGTTATTTATATGCATGATATCCTTGAAATGAAATTCATTTTCATAATAAAAATCATTATTTGTATCACCATTATCACAGCGATATCAAGATGGGAATAAGGAAATAGGACGTATCCTCGTAACCGGAGATGAAGGTAGATCATGCTGAATGAAAGAGGAGTGGGGGGGGGGGGGGGGGGGGGGGGTTGCGGGACAAAAATTTGATAAGTCACGAGAAAATTTACCGAGGAGCTTTAAAAATGTATAAGATTTGCATTCAGATGTTGAGGAGAACATTCCACGTTTCCCCCTCCTCGTTTTTTTAATTTCCCGACAAGAATAATTTCATAGATGTACCAATAGGAGAATAAGAAAATGATGTCGATGCTTCCAAGGTGAGGGCCTATTACAGGAATTTGTAATTTCTGTGATCACACATTTTCTTCAGGAGTGCAAGCTCTTATATACCCCTTATATTTTTTTATGCATTCGGTGACAGTTAGTAAATCGGGCCACCCCAAACCAGTACGGAGCCCGGGAGGGGACATGCTGGTATTTTTTTTTTTTTTACACTCTTAAAATGTTGGGTAAATTTAGTTGGGTAACTGCTGGTTGGTTAAAAATATTCCCAATTCTGGGCTATTATTAACCAACTGGACACTCGAGTGGTGTAACCAATATTGGTCAATACTTTTTACCTAAATATTGGGCATATATTTACCAACAGTATTTGGTAATTATGGGTTGGGTACTTGTTGCCCTGTAGTTGTGTAATTTTGTCACATTTCCTTTGCCAGTTGGGTAAATTTTGTTGGGTAACTGATGGTTGGTTAGAAATTCGCTTTTGCCCAACTTGTGGTAAATATTTTTACCCAATATTGGGGAAAACACTTATATGAATATTCATGAATTTTTAGTAGCGTATGGTTTGGGGTGGCCCGATTTACTAACTGTCACCGAATGCATAAAAAAATATAAGGGGTATATAAGAGCTTGCACTAGTTTGCACTAACTGGATAGGATAGGACTAGGATAGGATAGGTTAAGATATAGGATAGGATAGCTTAAAATAGGATAGGTTAGGATTGATTAGGTTAAGACCCAGAAGGACGTAACAAGCAGATTTCATTTTTTTTTTACCTAGGTTGGAGGAAAAAGGAAACAATAAATTGGGCAGCTGAATTTGCCCAACCACATGATATTTGTTACCAAACAGCTGAACAAATAGAGGGTTGGGCAATCCTATTGGGTAAGATTGGTTGGGCAATAATTACCCAACTGAGAATATAACCAACAGTTGGGCAATTGTAGAGTTGGGTAAAATCTAATGGGTCACCAACTGATGGGCAATTTAATTTGCCCAACAACATAGTAAATGGATTGCCCAACATCAGTTGGGCAAATTTTAACCAAAAGTTGTGTGGACAGTATGTTGCCCAGTGTTGGTTAAAAATTGGGCATTTTTTTGCCCAACTTTTTTAAGAGTGTACTAAGTCGTCCCACCACTTATAAGTCGTTCCCACCACTTATATGTCGTTCCCACCACTTATATGTCGTTCCCACCACTTATAAGTCGTTCCCACCACTTATAAGTCGTTCCCACCACTCATATGTCGTTCCCACCACTTATAAGTCGTTCCCACCACTTATAAGTCGTTCCCACCACTTATATGTTGTTCCCACCAGTCTATATCACCAGTCTATGCCATATCGCTCCGAATACAGTAGTAAGCTAGCTGCTAACACAATCGGCGGCCGGCGATAACGGGGACAAGCCCCAAAACCTGGATCAGGGGCGGCGGAGCGTCTTTCAAAGTGGGGGGGGGGGGCACACCAACAAAAAGGGGCACTTTGGGGGGAAAAGGGGCACCTACAAAGGGTGAAAACAAGGCGGAAAATGCCACTTTGAGACATTAGTATGCTGCTACATTCTGATTAATACACTATCGAGGATCATTTTCGACATTGTTTGTCTTAACATGGTTCTAGATAAAAACTACTTTGCAGTTGAGTGCAATGGTCTGATTATTCATTTGCGAGCGTGCGAAGCGAGCGAGTAAAATTTTGAAGATATTTTGAATAGCAGCGATTTTTCTAATATAAGACAATGGTAAACGTGAGCGAGCGTAGCGAGCGACCTTTGGAAAAAATTTAGAAAAAATTGTCCTCCTTCCTGTTATGATTTAGGGGCACTGTTCATTCTTGTATCATGTCCCCTGCTCCACTGCCTCTCATTGTGCTGATATCAGTAGGGGAATCTATTACTGGAGCTAGGTAGGCCTTTTATGTGGCTCTTTTGTGGACTTTAGGGCACAATTTGTAAGCGACATCGGAGTATATAAGTACAATATATTAAATATATATAGGTATAGCCTAGATAGGGCACTAATCAGAAGACAAAAGGGGCACTTATCAAAAGGGAAAATAATATTAGAAAGATAAAAGGGGCACTGATCAAAAGTGAAAAGTGCACTTATCATAAGGAAAATTGCACTATATTAGAACGGGAAATGGGCACCAATCAGACGAAAACAGGGACACATGTCGGATTTCAAAGGGGGCACTAGTCTTATCTGAGCTTAAAAGGGGCACTTATCAATATATAAAATAGGCATGCATTTGTCACAATGAGAATGTAGGTTTATACTGAGAAAAACTATTTTACATCTAGGCCTAGGCCTACGACAAGCCCTTCAATCAAGCTGGGTGCATTATTTGGATGGCTAAGGGCTGAAGGAGCAGCTCGCCGGCAATGATTGGAGCCCGCTCCCCCGCCCAGGCCCAGGCGCGGCGGTGGGCATCAATGCAGCGGAGATGCATGTTATGTGATACCGAAATGGTCGGAACGAAGTTTTAAGAAAACATGAGAATGTGAAGTTTTGATGTGAAATATTGGTATGATGGTAAAAATAAAACTAAGATTAAGACTACGGTTTACGACTACGTTAGGCTACGATTTTGATGCCGACAATGAATAAAAATGCCATACCAAAAGTAATTCCCTTTTCCCTTTTTTTTTAAATTATTAAATTAGCTCTGTAGCTTAACAACGCAGTGTCAGTGACGATAATAATAAAATATTAATGCATTGACATGTCAATAGATGTAACTTTTGCATAGAAATAAAAACATGATACAAAACAGAATTAAAAGTACGCGAAAAATTGCTGCTGTTAATTTAGAGTTCAGAGTTCAATTAAAATTCGAAGTCTATAAATGGCTGGCTGTAACTTACGACTGGCGTAGCGAGCTCATGAAGACTTGAAAGTGAAGAATAATGAAGGGCGCTCGACGACGGGGGTCGGAGACGAAAGGGGCTCGACGAGATGATGCCCGCAGACAAAAAGACCGCTGATTCGGGACTAAAGAGTCGCAGGTCCACGATGAATTGATGAATGAATAGCTGCAGGTCCGCTAACTATACACAGCGCTGTCGCGAAGCGACAGCTCTGTACGAGCTGCCCATTCTCTAGCGTTGCGAACCGCGACTACAAAAGTGCGACTACATGCATGACATGCTTTTCGCTGAAATTACATATATTTTTCATCTAAAAATTAAACTAAATAAAACTTCAACTATTGATTGATTGCATTCATTAAGTTAAATTTAGTTAACCAACTTACAGCTTACCAAAAACGATGATTTATTGCGTCACCTGCCCACAGTCCGTAATGACAGAATGTAATCGCCTGCACTTTTTAAGGTCACACCCGTGCGTAACTATACACAGCGCTGTAGCGAAGCGGTACGGCGATGGACAAGTTTTGGCAGTCAAAAGTTGAAATTTTATACCCTGTGGACATTGCCTGATGGCTTGTTGGCGATTGAACTTAACAAATCTATCCAAGCAAACGATTTCATGTGAGTATAACTTAAAATTGGAAGTTTAACATACATTTTAAATTGATTTTGTACATAAAACGATAAAAACTACTTTCGAAAAATAAACTCAAGGGCAATTTCAAAGGCCTATTGTACTGCCCATAGAAATCCGGTTCGGATTACGTAATATGCCATTGTAATGTTCGCACATTTCTAAAGGTGATAGACAGGGCTATTGAAATTGCCTTCAGTTGATTTTTCGAAAATAGTTTTTATCGTGTTACATTGTTTTTAGCGACATTGAGGGGGTGTCGCAATGAAAGTCTATGTGTCCTTGTCAGACGCCGTGCGAAGCACGGCGTCTGGTCGGGCTACAGGTCCGCGGGACGGTGAGTTGCCCGAAGATAGACCGAGAGATGAAGTGTTCTGACTAGTTCGAGAGCCAGTGAGTCGGGGCTCGGAACTGATGATTAGCAGGAGTTCAGAAAACGATGAGGAACAATCATGCTGAAGATGACGAGCTTGTAACTAGCTACGGCCACCAAACGGTTCTCAGACTTAAAGGTAGACTGAGAGACTACTGCCGAAGGTAAACCACAACCAGAGAAGCTTGCAGAGATGAAGAAATAAGAGAATTGTCTCGGAGATATGTGACCCATCACGTCAAAATGAGACAGAAGTCGCATTTTTTGACATTTCATTTTATTATTGATTATTATTCTCCGTTTCATAAGCTTTAATTTGGTATATAGTTCAACTCTAGAGAGTGAGTATTAGTGGAGATAATAGCTTTTGAACCTTGAGTAAAGTAGGACTGTGGAAAAGTATTTCTTCGAGAAATACGCTTCCAAAGTTGACTTCCGTTTTGCCGACATGCTGCATTTTCCGTTTGCAATGTCAACTAGATTTGAAAAAAAAACCTTAGCAACCGTTTATTAATTCTAATAAAAACTAGACCTTATGTTTCTTTAGGATCTCTTCTCATGAAAACATGAATTTCAATTCATTTAAGCCATGAATTCTAACGCTTTAAGGGGTAGCAAATCAGGTAGTTTCACAGCACTGAAAAAGCTTCCCGCATCGACTTCGTGCTTTTTTCGTTGAGCCTTTCATATGCCGGTATACTCTTAGGTTGAATAACCTAGCTATAGTCAAAAGGTTTATAAGTCTGTCATTTTGTGCGGGGAAATGTTTTAGATTATAGTTCAAACTTTAAGAGGTTTTTATTTCCTTATATTTTTTCCTAAATTAATCATGTAAACTTGATTTCTTTCAATGTTATTTGCTTTCTTTTTCAAAGCTTGGATTCGATTGTCGCAAAGTCATTCAAGCATGGCAAAATTACTGAATAGACGAATCTTTGCCAACCATGATATTGACAGAGATCGTTGATGTCTGAATATAAAGCTAACCTTTTTACTTTTGGTCTTGTGAAAGAGCAATAAACTTCGCCGCTTTTTGAAGTTTAAGAATTAACACACGATTATTGATTTTCTCTCTCTCTCTCTCCTTCTATATTACGCACCTGTTTCATAATCTCGACAGAGTTGTCTTTCTTTCTTTTATAAACTATCTTTCTTTTCTGTTTACTTTTTACCAGATTAAACAACGATGGATTGAAACAGCTTCATAATAAAGAAACATTTTTATCCTGCTCTAGTTCATTCTACCTTTTTAAAAATGTATACAATCTACTAGTTTCTAAAAGCGTCTTTCTTTTCTTTTTGCCATGTCAAAGAGGTATAGAATTCGCCCCTTTCAAAGAACAAGGATTAAGTCACCTCCTGCATGCGCGAGACGATTATTGATTTTTCTTCTCTCTTATTGTCCTTCTAAATCACGCGCTTGTTTCATAATCTCGAGACAGGCCCTTTTCTGGCTGATTAAAAAGCTACATTTCTTTTCTTTTCGGCTTTTACACGAATTAGAGAATTGGTCGCTTATCATGCTTATTATCCTCATGTTCAACAGCGGGATGAATATAAACTGCTTCTTAGCGCCGCTGTAGAACTAGAGCTTCAAAAAAAATAAAAAATAATGATAACTGCTTTATGTAAAAATTAACGCCCAGACATTTCTCTCTTTAAACGAATAAGAGCATTGGCCGCTAATTATCATCATGTTAACTGGCGGTATGAACATGATGAAGATTAAGATAAACTGCGTCTTAGCTTGAAAGTCATCGTTTCTCTCCACTCTAGTTAACTCGAGCTTAAAACAAATCAGGTACTTGTTTCATTATCGCAACCAAGGGCCTTGTCATTCTAGTTAAACAAATATTTTTTTTTTCTTTTCGGCTGTTAATAGAGTTACAGAATTGGCCGCTTATTTTCCTCATGTTCAACAGCGGGATGAAGAAAAACTGCGTCTTAACTTGAAAGTCATCGTTTCTCTCCGCTCTAGTTAACTCGAGCTTTGAAACAAATCAGGTACATGTACTTGTTTCGTTATCGCAACCAAGGGCCATTTCATTCTAGTTAAAAACAATAATTTTCGTTTCTTTTCGGCTGTTAAAAGAGTTATAGAATTGGCCGCTTATTATCCTCATGTTCAACAGCAGGATGAAGATAAACTGCTTCTTAGCGCCGCTCTAGTTAACTAGAGCTTCAACAAAAAAAAATAATGATAACTGCTTTGTGTAAAAATTAACACACAGACGATTCTCTCTCTCCTTCTAAATCTTTCACCTGTATCATAATTTCGACAGTTCTTCTTAATTCTGTTTTGAAAGCCAACTTTCTTTTTTGTTCGGCTTTTTAAACGAATAAGAGCATTGGCCGCTAATTATCATCATGTTAACTGGTGGTATGAACATGGTGAAGATAAACTGTGTCTTAGCTTGAAAGTCATCGTTTCTCTCCGCTCTAGTTAACTCGAGCTTAAAACAAATCAGGTACTTGTTTCATTATCGCAACCAAGGGCCTTTTCATTCTAGTTAAACAAATAATTTTCTTTTCTTTTCGGCTGTTAAAAGAGTTACAGAATTGGCCGCTTATTATCCTCATGTTCAACAGCGGGATGAAGATAAACTGCTTCTTAGCGCCGCTGTAGAACTAGAGCTTCAACAAACAAACAAAATAATGATAACTGCTTTTTGTAAAAATTAACGCCCAGACAATTCTCTCTTTAAACGAATAAGAGCATTGGCCGCTAATTATCATCATGTTAACTGGCGGTATGAACATGATGAAGATTAAGATAAACTGCGTCTTAGCTTGAAAGTCATCGTTTCTCTCCACTCTAGTTAACTCGAGCTTAAAACAAATCAGGTACTTGTTTCATTATCGCAACCAAGGGCCTTGTCATTCTAGTTAAACAAATATTTTTTTTTTCTTTTCGGCTGTTAATAGAGTTACAGAATTGGCCGCTTATTTTCCTCATGTTCAACAGCGGGATGAAGAAAAACTGCGTCTTAGCTTGAAAGTCATCGTTTCTCTCCGCTCTAGTTAACTCGAACTTTGAAACAAATTAGGTTCATATACTTGTTTCATTGTCACAACCAAGGGCCTTTTCATTCTAGTTAAAAAAAATATTTTTTCTTTCTTTTCGGCTGTTAAAATAGTTACAGAATTGGCCGCTTATTATCCTTATGTTCAACAGCGGGATGAAGATAAACTGCTTCTTAGCGCCGCTCTTGTTAACTAGAGCTTCAACAAACAAAAAATAATGATAACTGCTTTGTGTAAAAATTAACACACAGACGATTCTCTCTCTCCTTCTAAATATTTCACCTGTATCATAATTTCGACAGTTCTTCTTAATTCTGTTTTGAAAGCCAACTTTCTTTTTTGTTCGGCTTTTTAAACGAATAAGAGAATTGGCCGCTAATTATCATCATGTTAACTGGCGGTATGAACATGATGAAGATTAAGATAAACTGCATCTTAGCTTGAAAGTCATCGTTTCTCTATGCTCTAGTTAACTCAAGCTTTTAAAAAAATGTATACAATCTACTGGTTTATGATACATGTAGCTAAATTTCTTTTCTTTTCGCCATGTTATAAACAGGTATAGAATTCGCCCCTATCAAAGAACACGGATTAAGTCACCTCCAGCATGAGACGATTATTGATTTTTTTTTTCTCTCTCTGTCTTTGTCCTAAATCACGCGCTTGTTTCATAATCTCTATACACATGACACAGGTACTTTTCTTTCTTGTTAAAAGGCCAATTTCTTTTCTTTTTAGTTGGCTTTTAAAAGTGTTACAGAATTTATCCCTTATTATTGTCGTGTAACAGTGTCGTTGTTTGTAAGTCATCTTTTTCACTCCGCTCTATTTGCAAATTCTTTTATAGAGATCACGTGACTGCGAACATCCAATGAACAAAGCCCCGCGTCGCTAGGGGCGGGGCCTAGCGGATGGCTTTCTTTTCGCGCTGGCTCGCGCCAGCTGTCCGAAAAAATAGAAGAGTTGACCGAAAAAAACACTCGCAGAAAAACTGCTTTTTCTACCCTTTCCCGTTATATTTAGGACTCAATTTTTTAACAGAGCATTCATGAAACATTGCGGATTCAAATCAGCGAAGAAATTTTTTTTTTACAAAATTTGAAGATTTTTAAGATTTGCCCAATTTTCTCAAGTTCTAGCCCAGCGACTTCTGTCTCATTTTGACGTGATGGGTCACATATATTGATGAGAAGAAAGTTGAAGACTCGACCACATGATGGACGGGAGAATGATGCCTCGACCGTGATTAGCGTGGGAGTTGTTGAATTGACTCGACCCAAGACGAGATGACAGATGTTGCCTCGACCGTGAAATGAAAGGGAGTGAGGCAAAAATCCAGATGCAAATTAACGCGCGGTGAAAAAGGCGCACCGGCGCGAGAGCGAAATCCAACGCTGATTGGTTGACCGCGGTGAAATAAGGAGATCGACGATTGGCCCGCGATCGCGTAAAATTGGACGCGAAATAGGTCAAAATTCTCATAACGACAAGAAAAAACATGAATAAACATGGTTGTCTAGACATGACGTAATGGAAAATTACGGTAGGTTGAAAAACAAGTTCAAACTGGTTATACAAATCTGAAAACTGAACTTGCATGAAAACAAAATGGTAGCCATTTTGGATATTTTTGTGAAATACAAAACGTAAGTCGCTACAAAGTCAGTACCTCGTCAAAACTTTACAACTAGACTTTAAAGACTCCTAGGGCCTAGGCCCTGGGAATAGGATAAAGGTTTGTTTAGTCTAGACACAATAAAATCAGTAAAATTAAGTTACCGTACCTACATCTAGGTCTTGGGACTCAATTGTCCCCGTTATCGCCGGCCGCCGATTGTGTTAGCAGCTAGCTTACTACTAGTACTCGGAGCGATATGGTATAACTAAGTGTTGGGAACGCCATATAAGTGATGGGAACGACTTATAAGTGGTGGGAAAAACTTATAAGTGGTGGGAACGAAATATAAGTGGTGGGAACGACTTATAAGTGGTGGGAACGACTTATAAGTGGTGGGAACGACATGTAAGTGGTGGGAACGACTTGTAAGAGGTGGGAACGACTTATAAGTGGTTGGAACGAGTTATTAAAAAAAAATTCCCAGCATTTCCCCTCCCGGGCTCCGTAGGCTCCGGGCTTTAAGATGTATTTTAATCGGTCTTGGAATGCCAATGGGTTTAGGTTCGGTTTCGAGTTAGATATGTTGGTGGATCTAGGGTAAAATAAAGTATTTTGTTAACTAGTGTGAGAAATCGAACGCGAACCGATTTTTGCACATTTACAATTTAGTTTATGACTCTTTACATCCAGAAAATTCAAACATAATATGGCGGGTACATGTCATATTCACGTGTGATTTGATGTCATAAACGTGTCTATATCACTGTGATCGGGTTTAATTTCTTCGAAGATACAGGGGCTTGGGTCGAGATCAGGTGGTGGTAGAGTTTAACATCAGGTTCATGTTCGGCCATAACCCCAGGGAGCTCCAACGTTAAGCGTTGGAGCCCCCAGGTACAAATAACCGAAATCTTCCTCGCCCATTAGTTTGGTTGGTCGCATCGCTTAATTTCGGCAGGTAAGATGAACATTTGTAATTACATTTCAAGAGAATTACTGTAACTATCCAGCAGGCACTTTGATTTCATGTTTTGACGATTATTTCGATGAAAAAAAAAATGGAATTTCCTCGCCGAGCCGATTTTCTCCCGTACTGTACCGTCGATTTAAATGACTCGATCGGCTCGGCGAGGAAATTCCTTTTTTTTTTCCATCGAAATAATCGTCAAATAGTGAAATCTAATTTCCATTTCTAATTTTCATCTTACCTGCCGAAATTAAGCGATGCGACCTGCCAAACTAATGCCATGGGTGAGGAAGACTTTGGTTAGTTGTACCTGGGGCTCCAACGTTACGCGTTGGATCTCCCTGGGGTTAGGTCGGCCAAGGCATTTAATAGCAAGCGCTGCATATTCTGGACCCTCTTGCATAAAAAGTTGCGATTAAACGCAGCTCAAAAAAATTAAACGCAAGTCCCAAATACGCGATTCAGATTGGTTGAAAATCAAGTTGTGTTTATTTTTTTGAGTTGCGTTTAAACGCAACTTTTTATGCAAGAGGGCCCTGGGCATGTAAGGTAGATGACGCCATGACTCAAATTCTTACCGTGCATACAGGTTCACTGCTGCTGCTTTTACTACTACTATATTAATACTACTGCTACTATACTACTACTACTACTACTACTACTACTACTACTACTACTACTACTACTATTATTATACTAATACTACATTTGCCCCTCCCCACCCAGCTGAAGTAAATGGATAACCGGTAGGAAGAAATTCCTTGAATGACTTAGCGCCTACAAGGCGGCTTGGCTAAAGCCGGGGTAATAATATGATACTTTGTATGAAGCGCAGTAAAGCATGAGTAGCTGCTCTAAAAAGGGTGGCCCAGAAAGAATGCAACACCTGAGATCTACAATTTCAACGAAATACTGTCATTAACAGAACATCATTATTTTTTATTTTATTGGGTAGAAAATTCTTGTCCGAGTAATAGGACACATCAATTTCGGGTAAGGCGTTTTGGTTCTACGGTTATTTTTGTCAATCAATCCCATTTTCAAAATCTGCTATTTTTGCATCCGTATAGTCGTGCTTGAAGCAGCGGGAAATTTGCTTATGACGGGTTTACATACAATCTCCTTTTCATTCATGTTGTCTTCGTTTTTGAAGCGAGAGCAGTCATGCGTTTGTCAACAAATAGTCCGTTGTCAAGTGGTCAAAAAATAGTCTTTATGGAAATTTTGTGAGGATTTTTGGAAACATACATTTTTAGAAAGATAATGCCATGAATAAAACTATAAACGTTGTTTCCAAATTTTAAAATGTGTCTAATGTTACTTTTCAGGTATTTTTAGAATGCTGATTTTGGTCAAATCGATGGTTTTTAAAATCATTTTATAGAAAATGCTCTTAATTGCAATAGGTATAGGAATTTCAAATGTCTGTATATACATAATATTGGAGATGACTTTCATGAAAAAATAATGCAGAAAAATATATAATTATATCAAATAGAGGATTTTATTCATATCTTATTTAAAAGGCCCTCTACGATAATGATCAAACATTGTCTTATGCTCTTTAATGACTGTTTCCTACAATGTTAAACTTCAAATAATAGATCAGTGGCATAATTCATTAAAGGGACCGAAAAGTCGCCAGTCGTGGTGTTTGGAGCTTGGCCCGGCTCGGGTAATATTCAGGAATCTCCGTACATCTTCGGTAAACGAGCGCGCAATTGCAGTGATACGCATTCGACCAAAGAAAGACGAACTGAACAACCCAACTGACAAACTACCCCACCCTCGACGGCAATTTTGTTCGCTGCTCCAAGATTGTTGTTAAGCACGGCCTTGCAATAGGGGCAAGCGAATGAAATTGAACGTGCATAGATATCGAGAGGTGGCTCCCTTTAAATTCTATACTTCGAAAATGTGTTGGCACATGGAGTGACAGTCAAAATCAACAGTGGTATAATAGAAGGAATCAACAGAGGAGATATATAAGTTTGTCATAAGTTTGAGCTAAACATCATGGTAAATTGTGATATGTATTAAAC
>CM046848.1:272500-302867 GCA_025618425.1 Heliocidaris tuberculata
ACCACAATTTACAGATAATTTGGAAGAACACTGACCATTTATGGATACGAATTGCTTTCCATTTGTAAGGTAGCTCCTGAACCACTCCAAGGCCTTCCCGCTGATACTGTAATGGTTTAATTTGTGTAAAAGAATTTCGTGGTCAATGGTATCGAAGGCCTTGGAGAAGTCCAGGAACACACCCACAGTGTGTTGAAATTTGTCAATTGCTTTGGCAACTTTATCAATAAAGGTAAGAATAGCATGAGAAGTGCTATGGTTTTGACGAAAACCAAACTGAGAATTAGAGATAATCTTATCTGCATTCAGAAAATCTAAGAGTCTGGAGTATACAACTTTCTCGAGTAATTTGGAAAGTGCAGTTAATAACGAGATTGGTCTGTAATTGCTCACATCTTCTTTCTTACCTTTTTTGTATATAGGAATAACTTTTGAAATTTTCATATCTTGTGGAACATTCCCATTACTTAAAGATAAATTAAATATATGAACCAATGGATCCACTATGACAGTAATGATATTTTTCAATACAACATTATTAATGCCGTCGTAACCAGTGCTCTTTTTGTCTTTTAATTTTGCAACAATATCAAATAATTCTTCTCTAGTTACTGGAGAAAAGAAAAGAGATTTTGTATTTGGTGTATGCAGAAAATCATGAAACTTTTTCTGAGATAATGGGATTTCCTGAGCTAATTTGTGACCTATGTTCGAAAAATATTCATTAAAGACATTAGCTATAAGCTTAAAATCATTAATTTCAACATTGTTATGTAATATTTTAGTTATTTTTGACCTATCTCCACTTTTATTGATAACACTATTAATAATTCTCCAAGTGTTTTTGATATCATTTTTGAATGAGTATAACTGGTTATAGAAGTATTTTCTTTTTTCAATCCGTAATATTTTTGTAAGAGTGTTTTTATAGGATGTATATTTACAATGTGACTGGTCTGTACGTTTAAGTTTATCAACATAATATAATCTATTTTTGCGATTTATGGATCGCAATAGAGATCTGGTTATCCAGGGAAGCCTTAGGGTTCTTTTATAATTATCTGATTTTTTTCTTAATGGAATATATTTGTCTACAAGTCATATGAAGTTATGGTTTTCATAAAGGTTTCGTATGATAGATTAGTATCCTCATGATCATATACTTCAGACCAATCTACTTCACTTAGATTTTCTTTCAAGTTTGCTAAATTATCTGGTGTAATTTTTCTATAGCTTTCCGTTATTTTGTTTTTTCCGATCTTGAAGGAGCGTGAGAATATCGTAAAAATAGGATAATGATCAGATATGTCAGATAAAACAATACCTGAGTTAGGAAGTGGAGTGATATTACAGAATATATTGTCAATAAGGGTAGCTGTTTGGTTGGTGACCCTAGTGGGTTTGGTTATGAGTGGCAAGAAAGATGCAGACATCATAATATCAAGGAATTCTTGAGAAGTATTTTGGCTATTGCATTTAGAGATATCAATATTAAAATCCCCTACTATGAAACAATCCTTGTTATTAAATACAGAATTATGCGTAAGCTCCTGTAAATAGTCTAAGAAAATTTGAGTGTTCGAATTTGGTGGTCTATATAAAACAACTATCAAGATATTTTTGGAATCAGATATTTTTAGCTCAACAACGAGCGATTCAACGGTATCACTCATACAGTTGAGGTCATTATGAATAAAATAGTCAAAATCTTTCTTAATGTACAAAGCAACACCTCCACCAGTTTTGCCACATCGACTGTTTTCTATAAAATGATAATCAGGTAGCGAGTACAATGACGTGCAACTGTGGGTGAGCCATGTTTCAGTTAGGCCGATCGCAGAAAAGGATATTTGTGAGGGGTCGTTCATTAAGAGTCGAAAGTTATCAAAATTACTGTTCAAACTTCTTATATTCAGATGCATAACTGAAACACTGTTATCTGTTTTTTGCAATGGTTTAAACTGATTTACTGTAAGATAATCTGAGCTAGGGTAGGAAATATTCTCATCGCAACCTATAGTAGTATCATGAAAGTTAATTTGTTGTGCTACACGATTTTCAAAATAATTATGACAATCGGTTTGATCAACATTAGTGGTGGTTCTAGATATATCGAAGAAATCATCATCATTTAATGAGTCAAAAGCAAAATTATCAGCCTGCATCATCGAAAAATAAACAAGCGAGTAGTTATTAGTGGATCGGTTCCGACACACCCCAGGACTGCGCCTGCACGTGCACAGTCAAAGGCAAGATCTGTATAGAGGAAGGAAGATAATACATGTAAGACCAGCGGGGAAAAGAAACACATACAGAAACAAAATGCACTCAAGCAGAAAAACCTAAACACAAGGAGAACACGTGAGAAAAGCATAACAATGAAAGACATGACGGAGCAATATGCAATATGCAAATGCTCGTGAATTTATTGTCTTCCAAAGAGAAAATATGGGTGTATGTTAATTTACAGCATCTTTACAGACAGAATAAGTCTGTACACTGATTGTGGATTTTAAGAAGTTTCATTTATTCAAGTATATACTAGATTTTATTTATCACGCTGTAGAATTACTCATTATCGTGACATTTATCATGGCGGAGCTTGACCTTTGAATACAGTGCTATGTATAAAACCTCTTGACCGTGCCTTCAATAAGAATACGATCCGAGTTCGGGATTCCCTTTATA
Source organism: Heliocidaris tuberculata (assembly GCA_025618425.1). Classification (NCBI taxonomy): domain Eukaryota; kingdom Metazoa; phylum Echinodermata; class Echinoidea; order Camarodonta; family Echinometridae; genus Heliocidaris; species Heliocidaris tuberculata. Next base: position 275,189 of record CM046848.1, read on the forward strand.
ACATTAACTCTATATACTTCTAATTCCAAAATGTATTCCGTAATCGTACATGCCTTATGAGTAACAAAATGAACCACCAACTATTGTTTTTAAAAGAAATTTTTTATACCTGTGGATAGCTTATATGGTCGCTACTATCAAATGACACCAACAATTTCTATTCAGCCAATTAGAAATTCCCATAATATGTATAGTGGTTACAACTTTCAAAAATTCATAACTTTCTTATTGCTTGTCCGATTTCGTTCAAATTTTCACCAATCTGCTTTTCTGATTTTTCATCTTTCTTTCAGAGCAGATTGTCATTAAGGTTGGATTTCCCTTTAATTGCATGAACCAAAAACATCATAAAACAACGATAATGCTATGAAATTTTAAAATGGGATCGTGTGGATTTCCCCCATATTGAAATGCCCTGTAAATAACTTGATATTATGAATAGTTGAAAACACACTTTCTTGTTCATGGAAGGGGCAAGCTTCGAAGCAAATTCGGTAAGGGAATTACTCATAGAATTTAAGCAATTCAACTTGCAAAATTCATTTCCTCTGAATTTCCAACAGTGTAGCCAATAAAGATATTAAAATCTTACGTTTTGGTTTTCGTAATGACAAAAACAACTGCATAAACAATAAAGATCCTAAATTTTATGCTAAATGCGGTATCAAATAAAAAAAGAGATTGTGGAAATGACCTCTAAATGACTCAATGATTTCATAGATTAATAGTTCTGTTACATAAGTTATTGGTAACGGGTGATTATGCAAAACCCCACGAGGTTAAGAATTTCCCATGACAGTGTATTGTATGATAGTATTGCCTGATCTTCGAAAGTTCAGATGATTACATTTTCCCCTAATCCCTAGGTTTGTTTCCACCTTTAAGAGGACAATATATCTAAAAAGCCGAGCTCGTCGATATGGCCTTTGATCTTCTTATACAGGATCTTCTACCAGTCACTCAAGCACTGGGTATCCATTTCACCAAATTGGTAACATATAGGCCAGCATTTCAACCTTCACACCTTGAGATCGGTACCATCGCCTTACTCTCAAAGCTACTTAAATCTAATACATTCGACATGTTCGACTACAGGAAAAAGTGGGATATGAGATCCTGCTTCTTCTTAAAAATTGATAAACTTCAATATCGCAACGTCGCTATTCTTGGAATGTTTGGTAAGATATATATTACCTGTAATGTATTCCATTATCTCCATTGTGATATTACATCATCTAATTTTAAATGAAATATTGGTGAAATTCATTTTGTAGTAACCGTGGTAAAGCAATATCAAGGTTGATTGATGTAGGGACTAACACTAATAAATATCGAAATCAAAGTACAATATGTTGTCTATGGTTATTGTTTTTAAACACTTAATACGTGTTAATCGTCGCAAATCTGTCTGTATGCCCGTTGCACACGATGGGGAGTCATGTCTTGACTTAGGACTGCGAAATGCTGGTGCATGCGCCGATTCCCTTCATTAGCGTACAATTAGGTAATAACAATATCTCTTGTGCGACGGCAATTTATTGACTTGCATTATATCAAGAAAACGAGATGACATTCGGTTAAACATTTTTCATCATTCTGTTGTATTTTCAAGTATACGACATGAGCTACAGTGAACTATGTTCCATCTCATCAGCAATGATGCAAAATACAGAAGAAGGGAGTATTGATCAAGGTAATAAGTTGTCTGCTAAACGGATTAACTCTTACTGTACTGGGGGGGGGGGGGGGGCTGTGGGTAGGGGGCCACCGAGGCCCCCTCCCCGACAAATTTTCACCGCGCATTTCGAACCGCTGCATTTCACGCCACGCAACTTTCTGACATTTCTATTTCAATTCTTGCGCATCTTTTGACACCAAGTTTACCAAAATCAGTCATACCGTTGCCGAGTCACGTGACCTTTTGCCCGTAAACGGAGAAGTTCTGTGTTTTTACAAAATGAAAGAGAAACTCTGTTTCTTCACGTTCCTCCTTTATCATCTATAATTTCTTCTTTAAGCTTTAATTATCATCTATTCAAACTAAATGTTGGTTCAGATAACACTCTGAAACAGCAGACTTTTAAACAAATAAAAAGAGTTAAAGTCAAAAACAATAGAATATATAAGAATTGAAATCATGTACAAATTTTTTTGTCATGTAATAATTTTTTAAGGTTTAGAAAGAACTTCTCCTAAAATTTTATCTTCGAGACCTCTACTTGATTAGTAATCGAAATTAATACTTATGCGTATAATTTGCATAAAATAAAGATTTACATAAAAATAACAATGAATTTGTGTTCTCCAGGTCCGTGGAAATTTCGCGGCAATCGGTCATGTCGCAGCCGAGATCAGGGGAGGAGCCTCTAAGCCCCCCCCCCCCCCCCCCCCCCCCCTCGTCAGAGAGGAGCATGAAATCACCCAGTACAGTAAGGGTTAAGAATAGCTATGATTTAAATGTTATTGCATCGTTTGACCCTGGAAAAGTGTCCGATTCTGTTTGTAAACGAAAATAATTTAATTGAAATTATTTAATTGAAGATTGTTAAAAAATCTTTTGTATTTATGCAAAGTGAAAACCGAAGTGAAGTGAACTGAACGAACAAATTATACGTGTAGCTGAAATTTTTAATTGCCAATTGTAATATTACAGAATCAACATGTTAGCTTTTTTATTTTGAGACTTATTTTGTGCAATGCTTTATAGATATCAAGATAGATTTCATGTTATTATTTGTCATTACTGAGTAATTTCGATGCAAATATCCATACAGATATACAAGGAGGTACATATCAATGTGATGAAGAACGGGGTAAGGTAGAAAGTGAGAAAGAACGGTCAATAGCGAAAGAGGAAAACGATGGTGAGTGTGACATTCAGAACACTGGAGGAGGAGAGTTGGTGAAGCCGAGGAGTCAGAGATCAGAGCTAGAGCTCTCCAAAGATCTTGTTAAGCTTCAACATGTGCTCAAGGTGACAAATCAGGACATAGCTGATGGTCTTGAACTCTCACCCCCAGTAACAGCATATGCCTTGTTTAAGATATGGAAAGAGAAACCACGTCAATCGGCTTTTAACTACCGTGCAGCTTTAGCTCATGAATTACGGGGAATCCAGATGCATAATCTTGTAGATAAAGTCATTGCAGGTCTGTCCAAAAGAATTTTTTCTTGTTAATATATTTATTAGTAAAGATAGTTCATCAAGGGATACATATTTTAGACATTAAGACTTTAGAGATGTCGTAGTCGAGTGGTTACAAACACTTGACTGGAAATGCGAAGATCGTAGTTTCGATCCCCGGTACAGCACTTGTGCCCTTGAGAAAGGCATCTTATCTACAATGCTCTTTTATCGTACAGTATCAATAAATAGTGTTTGGCATACTGATACATGTTTGAGTGTGTATATTTAAAAAAAAAACCCAAAACAAAAAAAAAAAAAAACCCAAAAACACCTTCAGAGCATCGAATTATATGTAGGCCTCACTTCAGAAACTGTGTACTAAGATAATGATGTAGCCTTTATTAAAAAAGAAAAGCACAGTTAGTTATCCGAATGATGTCTTTGCTGAATGTCTTTGCTGAATGTCTTTACCAGGTTGATAACATGTGTGTTAGGGAAAGGACATATGTGTGTTTGCTATCAAGGATAAAATCTCAAATTATCCTTTACATCGTTGCTATTTTTCATTGTGGACTTTAATGAGGAATTACTTGGAATACTGATGTTCCTTTTGTTTGCTGTTTTTGGGGTCATCAGTGTCTTTAATGCTGATATTTTACACACTTTTTTGGGGAGTTGCCCTGTGTTTTTGATTGAATTGTGTATGTGCAGTCCCAGGCACTCACTTTGGTGTGAGCTAAATCTGTCTGTCTCAGTTCAGTGCTTGAGTCCAGGAGGCTTTTGATTACTTGTTATTTCTCAGCATTCTTACAATGAAGCTGTGGTATAGGTAGTGAGTATATGTACTTAAGTTCCAAGATTACTTTTTAATTAAAAGTCAATTAGTGTCATTATTATTGACCAACTAGATCTAGATTAAATGCTAAGTTCTAACATACCCAAGTTGGATCTAACAGTTAGACCTACTACCAAATTCACAATCACACTAACAAGTGAGTACACTTTTTAAGTTAATAGGAGCTTGCATATGTGAATATACTAGAACATCAAGCATGGCAAGTGGTGCTGAAACATTAAGTGATTTATTGGCTGCTGCTCAGACTCAGAGTCAGAGTCAAAGTCTTGGTGACCTGAATGGGTCTGATGAAACATGTATTGGACCATGTAACACCTTGTACAAAAACTCTAGCGTTAACATGTTACAATGTGACTGTTGTGACGGGTGGATATGTTATAAGTGTCTGCCATACAATAAGACTGAAAAGAAAATGTTGTCAAAGCCTGAGATTCAGTGGAAATGTCCCTCTTGTATAAAATCCCAGCATACTAGTAGATGTATGCAAGCTGGTAGTCAGAATGCTCAGACACAGTTACCCATTGCTAGACTAATGAGCATTGAGAACAAATTGGACCAGACTATGCAAATGTTGACAGCTAGTGTCCAGCTGCTTACTAGTAAGATTGAGCAGAAAGCTGACAGGTCCGAGGTTGAAACTATTCAGGCACAACTGACAACCGTTCAGTTAGAACTTGATCTGTTGAAAACAAACCAATCTGTAAATACAAACCAATCTGTAAATACAAATATTGGCCAGTGTGTTAATGAATTAGAAGAGAGAGAGGAGAGGAAGTTAAACACTGTCGTATTTAACATTCAGGAAAGTGACAGTGCTGATGTGGAAATTAGAAAAAATGAGGATGTTGAGCTTGTTCATGCTATACTTGCTCAGATCGAGGCCCCACCAGTCACTATCACAGACTGTAGACGTCTTGGCAAATACAGACGCGAAACCGCGGCTGAAAAACCTAGGCCAGTAAGGATCAGTACAGAGACTGTTGGTCAAAGAAATGCTATCCTTCGGTGTGCGCCTAAGCTTAAGAACTATGATAACACAAAGCATGTTGTGATCCGTAAAGACCTCACCCCTTTGCAAAGAGAAGAAGAAAACAACTTGCGTAGAGAATGGCAAAGAAAGAAAGAGGAGTCGGCCCAACAGGGGGATACGACTGCTCAGTGGGTAAGAAGAAGGGGAAAAGTGGTGAACATAGGAATGTATATAAAAGCAGCCCTAGACCAAAATCAGGACCAAAAAAAGGAGAGAGATGGAAGAGAGAGGAAGGTCGAGAGAAAATCGCAGGTTCAGGTTCCTCCGAATCTGGAGAGCAGAGAGGACTTTCCGCAAATCAACATGCAACCTTAAGTACCTGTAATATAAAGTGTGTATATACGAATGTTGATTCATTGTTAAATAAGAGAAACGAATTAGAAATTTTTTTATCACTGCACCACCCTCAAATTATTGGTTTAACGGAAGTAAAACCCAAAAATGCACGTTTTAATGTTGACCCAGCAGAAGTTAAGCTGGAAGGATTTGATGTTTTTCATAATCTCCATGAGGGTGGACGTGGAATTTGTTTGTATATTCGAAAAGACCTCAAAGCAGAGGCGTATGCAGGTTTTTCTGAGCTTGAATTTAAGGAAGCTGTTTTTGCTTGTGTTGAGTTACAGGATGGTGGTAACCTTTTAGTCGGGCTTGTTTATAGAAGCCCCAATGCTAATGGGCAGATGAATGATAAATTATGTTTGTTGTTTCAAGAAATTGGTCAAAGTAGATTTCAGGAAGCTTTGATATTTGGCGATTTTAATTACCCAGAAATTAATTGGGAATTAGAATCCTGTTTGACTAGTGAAGATCATCCTGCCTTTAAGTTCTTAGACTGTACTAAAGATGCCTTTTTAATTCAACACCAGGTACAACCCACACGACATCGTATTGGCCAACGGTCAAATCTTTTAGATCTTGTGTTTACAATGAATGAGAGTGCCATCTCTGATATTCTAACTTTGGCAGGTCTTGGAAAGAGTGACCATTGCACGCTTATTTTCGATTTAAAGGTCAGAGGTCGCCCTAGATTAAATGACAGAGATCAACTAGTTTATGGCAAAGGGGACTATGATGCTATGTGTGATAAGTTAGGTGATATAGATTGGCCTTCTGAATTCACCGCAAAGTCAATGGAAGATTCATGGGCCTTCTTTAAGAATACTTTAATTGATGTTGTAAATCGCTACACACCCAAGAAAAAAAATGTCAATAAAGGAAAGAAAACAAGGATTAAAGGTAGAACACTTGAACTTGTTAGAGAGAAACATAGACAGTTCAGGAAGTGGCGTAATATGCTTAGTGAAAAGAATAGTGGAAAATATTCCCATTCTGAGCTTGAAGAGCAGCGATTACATTACAAAAGAGTAAGTAACCAAGCAAGGTGGTACTGTCGAAAAGCTGCTAGTGACCTTGAGCACTCCATTGCCTCTGATGTCAAACGAAATGCGAAAGGTTTTTGGTCATATGTCAGATCAAAAACAACAACTCGTGAAAGTGTATCAAACCTGACTAAACTAGATGGTAGTGAAACATCTTCAGACCAAGAAAAGGCTGAAGTTTTACAGGCTTTCTTTTCCTCAGTTTTTACAAAGGAAGATGTGATGGATTTCCCACCTCCTCCACGGGCTGTGTTTGACGTTTCCTTGAGTCAGGTTGAGACAAATTCTGGAGATGTGTTTAAACTGTTGTCAAACCTTAAGCCCAATAAATCTCCAGGGCCAGACAATCTACATCCCTATCCTTTGAGAGAATTAGCCGATGTGTTAGCACTGCCGATATCCTTACTCTTTCAAAAAAGTATGGAAAGTGGACAACTACCATTAGATTGGAAGTCTGCTAATGTTTCACCTATTTTTAAGAAAGGTTGTAAAACAGACAGTAAAAACTATAGGCCAGTTAGTTTAACATGTATTGTTTGTAAAGTCATGGAAAATCTTATTCGTAAAGAGTTGTGTGAATACCTTACAAGTAATAATTTAATTTCCATGCATCAGCATGGCTTTGTTGCTGGCCGGTCTTGTGTCACAAACCTGCTTGAGGTACTTGATGATTGGACACAAGTGTTGGATGAGGGAGGCACAATTGATGCCATATATATGGACCTTATGAAAGCTTTTGATACGGTCCCTCACCAACGTCTCCTGGTAAAGTTGGAATCCTTCGGTATTTGTGGAAACCTCCTTTCATGGCTGAAGTCTTTTCTGACTGGTAGGCGGCAAAGGGTAGTGGTTGGTGGAAAGCAGTCTTCTTGGGGAGAAGTATTGAGTGGCGTGCCGCAAGGGAGTGTGTTGGGTCCGACCCTTTTTCTAATCTTTGTTAATGATCTCCCAGATGTAGTTAAGTCAAATATCATTATGTTCGCTGATGATACAAAATTGTATGTACGCTCAGATACGAGAGATTCTGTTGTGCAACTTCAAAGGGACTTATCGAAAATGGAAGAATGGGCCGCAAAGTGGCAGCTTCGTTTTCATCCTGAGAAGTGCACTGTTCTAAGGCTTGGGAAACAAAACACAGATGTGCAAAATGAATATCACATGAAGAGAGAATCATGCACAGTAGCTCTCAATGAAGTCCATGCTGAGAGGGATTTAGGGGTTGTAGTAGACTCAAAATTGTCTTTCAAAGATCAAGCCTCCCAAGCAATCTTGAAAGCTAATAGAGTTTTAGGAATTGTTAGAAGGACATTTGTGAATCTTAATGCAGATACAATGTTGTTTTTGTTTAAGGGCCTTATTAGACCCATTTTAGAATATGGTCAGGCAGCATGGTCGCCATATAAAGTAGGTGAGCAGAGGAAACTGGAGAGTGTGCAGAGGCGGGCAACAAAAATGATTCCTGGATTTAGAAATATGTCTTATCGTGAACGCCTCATGCAACTCAAATTACCAACTCTTGCTCACAGGCGAAGGAGGGGTGATATAATTGATGTTTTCAAGTATTTGACGGGAGTGTACGACACTCAACACAATCTTTTTCAATTGGCTCACAGGAGGTCCAGAGGCCACAAAATGAAACTGGACAAACAGTACTCTCGGCTTGATTTGAGGAAGCATTTCTTCAGCAACAGAATTGTGGATTTGTGGAATAGTCTCCCTGAATATGTTATCTCAGCAACTTCTGTAAACTGCTTTAAGAATAGACTAGATAAATACTGGTCTAAAAACCATGATCTTGTTTACGAGCCAGTATAGGCTGTATGAGTCATTATCTACCATGTCTACACACATTCTTGTCCTTTCCCACACATAATCGACTTGGTAATTAAGACAATGGAAATTGTATAACCACATGATACGACAAGCTACGATCGATGAACAGGCATTCGTCCTATATCATCGTGGGATTAAAGTAAAGTAAAGTAAAGTAAGAATGTTTTGTATGAAAACAAATCCCAATTTAAAAAAAAAAACAATTATAAAGATAATGGTATGTGCCTTTGTTTGATTGTGCCAGGTAAATACATCAATGAACAGACAAGTCTCATTCATTGAGAACATGGTTCAGGGATTGACTCAAGATCAGTTGAGAAGGCTTAGACAGCTACTCCAACTGAGTAGAAAAGAAAAACAATGGCATACGAGTAAGCCGCTTGATGTGATCTCCCATCAGATCTGTGACTGGGTGGCAGACTGGACAAAGGAAAGGGGTATCTTAAGGGATGGTACTGCTGAAGTAAATTCCATTAAAATTACAGACAAGAAACATAAAGACCTAAACGATAAACTCGTAAATAATGGTTTCCTAGACCTAGCGCGTGAGATTATGATCATAGAGTAACAACTACGTCATGTACGTTGAACCAAATTAGTAGTAGTTTCAGTATCCCTTTTTTATACTCGGCTTCTGCGTGTTCTATATCTCATGAGTTTGTTTTGTTTAGTTTTTTTTTTCTTTTTGTACATGTGCATTGTGGTATAGCATTATACGTATAGTGTATCCTCACATTTTGTATAATTCCTGAGTATAATTATAATAATATTTAGATGTATGATAAACCTTGTACTTACTTTTAGTAAACAGAAAAATGGTAGAAAAAATACGAATGACAATACATTTGAACTCATCCTCAAGATACCAACTAAATAACTTTCCGTTATATGTGACTGGTGGGGAGACACATGTTCTGTGGTCTGATGTGTGTAATTGGAGTTTTACCGAGTACCCTGTATCATAGGTCTATCATCCAAAAGATGCGATTCATGATCAAACCCTGAGATCGTTGCATTGGCAGACCAAAGGGCTGACCAATACACTAACTCATACCCGGTTATAATCCAACGAGGTCACAGTCAGAGTGTATTTTATTTCGTACTCCAAAGACTATGAATTTTAAAAGCCTTCGATAACTATGTATCTGGTTTACTTCATAATTGTTTTGTAGTATTTTCTGTAATATTTTAGTTTACAAGGAGCAAAGTTTCCACAGTTTTAAACAGCTGTGAATTAATCTTATAAAGTGAAAGGATTCTGAAGTGAAATGATTGTGTTTCCTTATCGTTTTTGTATGTGTCTGCAGACCGTCTGCGGAGTCTAAGAAGTTTTGTATATTTGATATGTGATAATGATCACGCTGTATACTATTTTCTTATAATCGTGCCATTGTCACGGTGAAGCCTCACTTTTGAATCTAATTTTTGACCGAGATTTCAATTAAAACAGGATCCAAGTTCGGAACCCCCCTTTATATACACATAAATTTGTACCATACACACATTCATTCATCGTACATTTCTCATGAGTAACAAAATTAACCACCAGCAGCTACTAGATTGTGCCTTTCCGTTATTGTGCATAGTTTTAAATCGATTTATCCAGTGGCGTATCCAGGATTTTGTAAAAAAAAAAAAGGGGGGCACACATATGCACAGCCAGGGGCGGCGCCAGGGTATTTTGATAGGAGGGGCAAGACGACCTAAAAATGACGTCATATTTTTTCTCCATTAAATAACAGGGAAATATAGAGTTATATGTTTAAGACCTCTCTTTTTAATACTCCTCTTTCTTCTTTCTTCCCTTTTCTTCCCTTTTCTTCCCTTTTCTTCCCTTTTCTTCCCTTTTCTTCCTCCTTTTCTTCTTTTTTCTTCTTTTTTTTTCACTACTTGAAAAATCATAGGGGGGCGGTCGCCCCCTCTGCCCCCCCCCCCTGTAGCGCCGCCCCTGTGCACAGCTGTCAATTTTGGGGAACTGCTCGGAGGGAGATTCGTTTGTTTGTTTTTGTTTTTTGTTTTGTGTTTTTTTTTCAAAAGTCGCTCAGTGGGCCGGGGGTGGGGGTTATAAGATTTTATGGGGTCCAGTTTTCCTCCATAATTCTCTGACAAGAACAAAAAAAATGTTATCAGTTCTAAAAGGGAGATCCGTATTTTTTTCTTCTCGCCAGCCCTCCAGAAGTCGCTCAGTGGGGGGGGGGGGGGGGGGGGGTATCAGATTGTATGGGGTCCGTAATTCTCTGACAAGCAAAAAAAAAAAAAAGAGAGAAAAGGTTATCAGTTCTAAAAGGGGGGCATATTTTTTTGGTAAAAAGTTGTCAGGGGTAGTCTGCCCCCTGCCCCCCCCCCCCCCTTGGGTACGCTAGTGGATTTATCTCATGTATAGATTATAGAACGATATGCCTTTCTGAGGATTATTGTTTGAATAAAATTTTGTGTGTACGCATAATTCTTTGAAGACTATGTTACATTTCATCCGGTACCCTATTCCGGCTTGTGGGTAGGAGGAGTCGCACTATAAGTCGACTTGACATTTTAGGAAAATAGAAAAGTTCTTTCCTTTGAAGCTGTTTGGTGGATTTGTGATCCCATGTTGTGTAAGAACAATTTCAGCTCTGTTGCCCAAAAAGCAACTCGAGCAATTTGCATAATTTGCATAAATCCAAATCGGCCTTGTGAATAGGCATATTAAACAGCCCAAGATAACCTACACACAATGTGCGCGCTGCACCCAACGTTGTTAATCTTGTGCAATGAAACCTGCGATACAATACAATTCCCTGGTACAACCTCCGTCGATGAACTCTAGGGAGTTTTCGCATCAGCAACGTACGCGGGATTCAATTCAATTCAATTCAATTCAGTTTATTTAAACCAATCAAACATACAACAATAATAACATAGTACAGTGGAATAGTAATACAATATTTAGAATGAGAGGTTTGGGACCCCTAGGAGGCAGAGCTTGTGGATGGGGCTCCTTTTAGGTAATATGAGTAAATAATGTATATTATATAAGAAATAAGATGGCAAGATAAAATATAGATACAAAGAGTTTAACTTATTTACAGAGGTATGAGTATTTTTTTTAATAACACACATGCACACGCTGGTATCAATATGCCTATAGCACTTCATTAATTTATTTGATGTACGATAAAAGAGCAATGTAGATAAAATGCCTTCCTCAAGGGCATAAGTGCCGTGCCGGGGATCGAACGCCCGATCCTGGCATCTCCAGGCAAACGCCTTAAACCACTGGACCACGGCACCTCCACACACACACATAAACACACTCTTTTTTTTTGGGGGGGGGGTGATTTACACAGGCACACACACACACACACACACACACACACACGTCATACAACATGGCTTCCAGAGTTTCAAGTATGTGCAACTTGGAGTTTACCAAATAGATAGATTTGACACATAATTTTGAACCTAGACAATGTGGTACTACTCCTGATGTTCAGGGGCAGCTTATTCCATTCTTTAAGAAAAAAATATTGAAAATGAGTTAAGAGCAGTATGAGTTCTTACGTAAGGTTGATGAATAAGAAGACGGAGGACGAAGGACAGAGATTAACAATTGCACATGACAAAGGACGCCAGTCCAGTCTTTGTCCAGTCTTTGCATTTGCAATTTATCGTTCGCTCTGAATCTAGGACGAAACTACTGTTCCGGTTCTTCAATTTTCCACAAAGACTGGACGGGCGTCCTTTGTCATGTGCAATTGTTAATCTCCGTCCTGGAATCCCGCGTACGTTGCTGATGCGAAACCAAAGACTTTTAATAGTATCAAGACAGATTTCTCTCACCTACTTCCGTAGTACATTCGGCAGGCGTAAATTGCTGTGTTAAAAAAGACTCGGAAAAATACGTTCGCCATAGGTATAACACGTGAAAAGATGTCTCATTTTTTCTTGATATTTCTTATCTTACTCTATCTTTTTCAAGTCTGATTTTTGCACGAGAGAAAGGATGGATAGTTCAAAAAATATTTCTTGAACCTTTATTGTCAATAAATGCCACCACGAATCCCCGGGATCATGCCTGCTTTTTAAACAGAGTCATCTTCCATAGGGTTAACATGTGAAAACATGGATTTTAAGAATGATTTTAGTTCCTCTAGTATTTCCTTGAATTTAGTGTAAATGTGGCTTATATGTAATTTGAGACTCTGAAAAAGCTTAATGAAGGCTCAAAAGGTGGAAAGGACCCCGCATAAATCCCCGGGAATATACATGCTTTTGGCCTTCCAGCTCCCATAGGTTAACACGCAAAAACAGGGATTTTTGAATGATTATAATTCCCCCAGAATTAAATTAAAATTTTGAAAAATGTGACTTAAATAAAATTTAAAGCTCTGAAAATGTATAATTAAGACTCAACTAGTCGAATAGACCCCGCATAAATCCCAGGGAATATGCATGCTTTTGACCCCAAAAAAGTCTCGCCTGCCATAGGTTTACACGCGAAAACAAGGAATTTTAGGATGATTATAATTCCCTTTGTTTTTATTTGAAAATATAAAAAATGTGATTTACATGAAATTTAAAGCTCTGAAATTAAGGCTTGATGAGTCCAGTAAACCCCGCATAATTCCCCGGGAATATGCATGCTTTTGGCCTTCCAGCTCCCATAGGTTAACACATGAAAAGAGGGATTTTGAAATGATTTTAATTCCCCTAGTATTTATTTGAAATTATGAAAAATGTAATTTACATGAAATTTAAAGCTATGAAAGGTTATAATTAAGGCTCGATGAGTCCAGTAAACCCCGCATAAATCCCCGGGAATATGCATGCTTTTGGCCTTCTAGCTCCCATAGGTTAACACATGAAACAGGGGTTTTGAAATGATTTTAATTCCCCTAGTATTTATTTGAAATTATGAAAAATGTGATTTACATGAAATTTAAAGATCTGAAGGGGTATAATTAAGGCTCGATGAGTCCAATAAACGCCCATAAATCCCTGGGAATATGCATGCTTTTCACCAAAAAAAAATAATTTGTCATAATTATAACACGTGAAACCGTTTTTTGTTATTGATGACGTAATGTGGGCGTGTAGTATCGATCACGTGAGATCGACGACATCCAATAAGATCGACATAGGCCCCATAGGCCCCGTTTTATAAAACTATTAATACATGGTTGTGAGTTCGTGCGTTAGTGTGATCCAGCAACACGCAGGTTTTTATCGTGGTGTCTAATACACTCGACATCCAATAGCAGACGACCATGTAGCAGACGTCCGCCTGCCCGGCCAGGGGCCCAGCCTAGCCGGTATTAGAAGAAACTCTCACTAAATTCCAGTTCACTATTATATTTTTAGTGTAGCAGAGGCAAAATTCAATGTATTGAATTCACAAATTCATATAATCATTGTTCTACCACCGAATTACGCCTATAGCCAAAATGACTGATGTGAGATCATGCAATCAGCATGAAATAGCTGAGCTGAATAGCGACCGACAAGGTGTCTGGCTCTAGCTAGGCTAGGTCTACCCCTCTGCGATCCCGATCGAGGTGGTGACGTTGCCGATGGAATTCTGTCAGTTTGCCAAAGGTGTTCTCCTCAAACTTTGCTCATCAAAGTTTTTTACTTGCATTCGTCGTTTACTTTGGCTTCAGCCAACGAGACCGACAATGTAGTGGGAGGGGGCTTCTGAACCCTATATATGGATATGAGTCTGACACTGACAGTCCATGACAGGGGGCGAATGCAGGATGTAGTATAAAAAAAGGGGGGCACAAATGCAGGGCTGTCAACTTTTTGGAACTGCTTGAAGGGAGATTCGTATTTTTTCTTCTCATCATTCCTCCAAAAGTCGCTCCGTGGGGGGGGGGGGGGAGAATTTTTTTCGCCAGTCCTCGAAAAGTTGCTCAGTGGGGGGGGGGGAGGGGTGGAAAGATTTTTTTTTTCTTCTCACCGGCCTTCCAAAACAATAAAAAAAATGGCCCGGGGGACAATAATGTACTTCTTTTAAAATGGGGAGGGGGCATGGGCCGGGATTGTGCCCCCCCCCCCTTTAATCCGCCACTCGTCCATGCCCGGACTGTCGCATCAGTCTTGCGGGGTGGCCTTTTTTACAAGTTTTCTCGGAGGGTTAATAGACCAACATTGTTAGCCTCGTAGGCTCCCAAACTAATGGTGCTCGATCCGGTTTTATTTACATTTTAGGCCAGAGTCCGTGTATACCTGTAGTTTGTAGTTCAAAAGAATGTAATTCCTATTCCAGAGGCGGATCCAGGATTTTGTAGAGGAAGGGGCACAGAGCCGAAAAGTACACAAGAGGCAATTTTTTTATTGTGTACTTAAGGTATGCCAGTTGGGTTCCAAAAAGGGGCGCGGTCGATTCGCCCCCCCCCCCCCCCCCCCGGATCCGCGCCTGCTATTCTGTCATGGATGTGAAGAATGGGATTGCATGGTGTTGGTGGTCGATCTCATTAAATTGAAAGATTGAAGGAAATAAAAACAATAAGAGATCATTATTTTGTCCTCATTTCTTTTGGAGTCATTTTTATAGATCGGTTGTAAGAGAGAATAAGAGAATAAGAGATTATTAGAAAATGAAAGCCTGTGAGAGGGGGAGGGAAGGGAGAGAGAGAGAGAGAGACAAAGAGAGGGTTGGGGCAAAAGGAATGGGATATTCCTACAAAGACAGAATAGGACTGGTAATAAATAAATTATATCATCAGCTGCTATTGTTGGTTACTAGTTAATTCAATTCAAAATAGCCCTATACTGTTTTCTTCGCCTGTCGTCTCAAACTGCTACAGCAGAGTATTACAATTAACTTACTGTAAGTTATTTATATTGGTGGCGTATCCAGGAATGCATGGGAGGGGGGGGGGGGCTCACGCCTGACGAACAAAAAATCATCAGATGCTGTCTATTCTGAATTTTCAGACAAGCAAGGGGGAAAAAAGTCACATTTTTCATGTTCCTTCTGCCGGGGGTGGGGGCACACATTTCCTTATATTCGATGTGTAACTAAGATATGTCAGGTTTGGTTTTGGCTGGCACGTAGGGCACGTGCATTCCTGGATACGCCACCAATGAAAATAAGATAATCTTGGATACGCCACTCTTAATTAATCTTTATATTTAAGGAATTGCTCGCACGCAATCTCATTTTAATAAAGCCTTTTCTGTCTTGACTTTTAACAGAATAAGGCCAATTAATTTACATTATACGTCTGTAATCCCTAAAATTTACATAAATCATGATATCAAATGAAATATTCTGATTTAGAAAAATAAAGATAGCATTTTATTTATTTATTATTTTATTTACTTTTCTTGACATTCCCGTCAGATATCGCAGTGTTTGCTCATATAGAGCTTAATAGCAAGGAACATCTTTGGACCACCCCCCCCCCCCTCCCATCACATAAGTATTAATAGAAATTTCACAGCAAATAACTTTAACAAAAATACAAACATCTCTCCTAGCTCCCCCTCCCAACTCTCTCCCTCTCCTCCCTGGAGAGTTAGAGTTAGAGTATGTTGATTCCTACCTGTTTTGGGACATAAGTTTGTATTTGAAGGGTTTACGGCTTTACCAAAAGCGATGGACAGAAAAAGAAGAAAATAAAAAATACAAACATCTTGATAAAGACTATAACCTTCCCTCTCGGCCGATCGACATGTACCACAATACATACGCGTGCTTTATTTCGGGACTGAGCTCTCTTCGTATTTAAACTCTTTGCATCATATACATGTACATCACCCATAATGTAATGATCTAGAATGTTCTTTCTCTATCAACCTGCACTGACTTTTCACACATGAATAATGATTTCTCTTCTAGAAATTTCTATGTTCATAAATACATAAAGAAACTGAAAAATAACTTCCTTCCAGAAGATTCTTCAATTACATAACACCACTTTAAAAAAACTTCAACAAAAAGAACTTTCCGAGGTTCGCTGTTGGTTGAGCGTTAAATGGATTATAATAACGTACCATCAAGTGCTTTGAAAATCGATTTTCTTCTTTCATGCTTGTATAGTTACTTCAAGCATTTATAACTATGTCAATATAAGAAAGGGTTTTATGTATCTGATTTCATGTTTTTATGTTCCTTTTGACACTTTAGAATAATGCGATATCAGTTTGCCTTGCGAGCGGCAGCTCATGACCCCTGTGTAATCAGTCTATTTAAGGGACAAAGAAAGACATTGAAACATTTGTTTTCACCATGAAATGTTTTTACACCATATCATTATCTAATTTGAAAAAAAAAATGCTACCTGCACTATTGTATATATTTGGAAAGAAGTTTAAATTTCAGTAACTGGAATGCACTTGAAAAATTACTTACAATATTAACTTGAATATCTGCAATTTGAAAACTATTCAATGTCGGGATAACAGACTAAAGAAAATCTCTCGGTGCTAATAATTGTACACTGATTGAAAGTGACCGTGCAAATAAAAATGATCTCTTTACAGATTATAATTCACAATTACGAATCATATTTACTGAACGGACACCTAATAAAATTTCACTGCGTTTCATTATAAGTATGGATTTGTCATTATTTGTATGCAAGATGATATCGTTAATTGATAATTATTTCCATAATCAAAATCATTATTTATTTCAAAATCTTCATATCATTATCATGATGCAAAAGGAGTATCTCGAGATATTGATATAGCCTATTATCGATAGAACATTTTGAATGAAGGGTGGGGGTTGGTGTGCTAAACAAAATTGTCTAAGTTATTCTTAAAAATTTGCCTACAGTGGTAAAGATGAATATTCATCGTGACGAAATAAATTATAACGATTTTCTGTAAGTAGGCGACAGCAATAACGTCCTAAGATACACTTTCTAAGAGATTGGGGCCTATGCTTCGAAAGCGATAACAGGAATAAACCGTAGGTACATTGGTTGCTTATCTACAAGCATGTATATTTGCTTTGATAATAGAATACCTTAACATAAAACATCAAAATCAAAAACTTGAAAATCATGAAAAGTTAACTTCATTGGAAGTTTTTTTTAAAAAAACAACCCGTAATGATGGCTTATGGAATGGTGGTTTTGTGCATTTAGAACATTAAATGCGAAAAAGCAAAGTGTGATAGGGTGGGTATGTTAAGCCTCGGTCACAAATGCCATTAAGAACTGCTACGAACGCCGTACGAACGATTTTTAGACCATTTCGTAAGATCTTCTCAAGAAGACCGTACGAAACCAGCGTTCGTAGACCGTTCGTAGACCGTTCGTAAGTTCGCAGCCTGGTCGATGGTCTTGTCCAAGATTTTTTTCAACGTCGTACGAAACCCCCTCTTCGTAAGGCGGCCGTACGAACGTCGTAAGAACATCGTAAGAACCACGCAAGATTTTGTAGGGTCGAGAGACAATTCTAGAAGCCTTAAATTCTTACGATGATCGTAAGAACGCCTAACGTTGTTCATAGAGGGCTCTTACGAACGGAGATTCGTACGGCGCTCTTACGAACGACTCTTGGCGTTTGTAAGGCGTTTGTAAGGTGCTCGTAAGGCGTAGGTACACAATTTGTGCAATTGTTGAGTTTTAGGGGGTATAAAGCACTACTGCCATCTTGAAAGTATCAAACTTTCAACAGTCACAGAATTTTCGACAGTACACGGCAGCGCCTTTTTGCAACCCGACAAAATATACAAAAATTCGTAAGATCTTCTTACGAATGACTTGAGAGTGCCGTGAGTTGAACGTACGACCATCTTGCGACAACAAAAATCGTAAGATGGCCGTAAGTCTGACGAAAGAATAACTCAAGGCATTCTTACGAAAAACGTACGAACTCTAGCGCCATTGTATAACCCAAAACACTTCGTTTCTCATGAAGGTCTTAAGTTGTTCTTGCGAATTAAACGGCGTTCGTACGAACTTCGTAAGAAGGCCATGCTAATCTATGCCCCATCTACGAAGCTCTACGAACTCCGGAATTCGTACGAACAGTGAGATTCGTACGAACGCATCGTTCGTACGAACCTTTGTGACCGTAGCTTAACTGTATCATCTTCTCAGACTACAGCCCTTAAGAACCCTCAAAAGCAACTTTTCTAGGGAGGACATGCCCCCGTAGCTGCGATATTAATTGACTCACACCCGCAAATGACATTTAGTGGTCAAGGTCATTCTGTGCTTCGAATCACAAATTATGCGCCTGTTCATTAGCAAACGATGTACCAAATCCAAAAGAGTGCAGACATAAACCCTGTATTGCTTTACGAAATGCAAATATACGTCTTTATTCTAGTACCAACTGCAATAAAAGAAAAAAAAAACATAATCCAATATGTAAACATAATAAACTTAACAATAACCAGTGAAAAGTTTGAGTAAGAGCGTTCTGTATACTTTGCTTTTTGAACAAACAAATGCACTCAAATATCGGTGGACTATAGACTCAAATCGGTAAGGGTGTTTTCAGTTAACAACCTGTATGCTTCAACGTTATCACATGCAAGGGCGTTGCTAGAACATTTGCCTCAGGGGTGGGGGGGGGGTGGACTACATTGTAGATTTACATAAATTAAAGTAATATTTTCGAAAAATTGACCTAAGGCAATTTAAATAGCTTCGTCCATCACCAATTTAAATGTTAATACATTGGAGTTACGTATTACATAATACAAACGTTATTTCTGTGGCATATACAACTTGGTCTTGAAATTGTCCTTCAGTTAATTTCTCGAAAGTCTTTGCGATCGTTCCTCAGATTACTCATATTTGACGACTAAAGGTATGGAGTTACAGAAAGAAATTTCGATGCGGGAAGAGAGAGAGAGAGGGGGGGGGGTGGCACCCATTTTATTCCACCTTCGTCATGTTCTTGGTAAAGAAATATGCCTTTATCTACTTCAACATTAGAGTACGTGATCACTGTAGTGCAACGTAAGCACGGCTGACATGGCTGATGAGAGCATCATGGCGGGAAAAATAGCACTGGCTGTAGCATTGTTGGTAATTGTCTGTGTCCCATCGGGTAAGTGTTGACAGTAGACATGGTAGAAATTCACTTGATCTCAGTCATGCATATCAAAAGGATTCGCATTAGAAAATTATGTACATTCTCAACTTTACCCATTCTCTTTACTGCGTTTGATCTCACGGTAACGATAGCTACTATGCACAATAATACTGTAAATTACGTTTTTAAATTGTAAAAACAGACTGGGAAACCCTGGCTAATGGGTACACTGAGCAATTTGAGAATTTACTTTTGTTATGAAATATGTCCGATTAGTCTTATCAGAAATAAATAATTCACACAGAAGTCATGGGAGTTTAACAGCAGAGCTTTCTGGATGCCATGGATGTGTATGCATAAAGGGTTGTAAACTATTACCGCATTATGTTAAGCCTGTCACACTGGAAATTATTCCAGATAACAGAACAACAGAATCACATTACAGTTTACTGTTTTATATGTATACTAGCTGAAGCAGCCCGTGGACATAATCATCCACGGGCGCTAGCTGTGTTTATGATTAATCACAGTACCGTATATTTGTCACAATAATCAAGTGAATAAAGAAAAAAGTCGGGTAATGTGTTATTTTTTTACCAAGAAGTATTTACAACATGTATGTGTTATTCATCCAAATCTTGCATGAGTTCTGAAGAAAATACATTTTCATCTTGATGAAGACTAAATGACGATTGTTTTACTTTATGAATGACTGAATAATGATAGTTATTTATGTTACGTCGGCCCACGATCTTACGATCTCATTTACACCTGGGCGGGATTCTCGCACACAGAGCATGGATATAATTATGTTCGAATAGTATATCCATGAATAGAGCTAGAGTGAGCGATTTGATCTTGCCATGTTTCTGTGGTTTAATACTCAGAGAAATTAAGGCCATAAAAACATAACATGCATAATTAGCGGTACGTCCCTTGTAAAGGATGCAAAAATTAGAAGAAAAAAAAATGAATTTATTGTCATTTTCTTTTCAGGGGGATTATGGCCCCCTTATAAGTCTTGTGAGGACCGACGGATTGTCCTTTCCCTACCGTACCCCCTGTAGAGCCCACAAATGTAAAAATAACCACAAATGTAAAAACATTGCACCTGCAAATGTCAAAATAACCACAAATGTCATTACATGTCAACCACAAGTGTAAAAATGACCACAAATGTAAACAAAATTGCCCACAAATGTAAAAATCGGTTTAACCACAAATTTATGTCAAAAAATTTTGCCTACAAATGTAAACATTTCCATTTTTTTACCACAAATGTCATAACATGTCGACCGCAAATGTAAAAACTTATTGTTGCTTATAATGCACCGACGTAAGTTATTATGGTAAACTGCCACTTAGTCTAATGCCAATTGGTCTAATAACCAAATGGTCTAACATCATTCGGTCTATTCGTCCATCACCAATTCGTCTAATCAACATTTCGTCTTATAACCATTTGGTCTAATAATCAGTTTAATCACTTCGTCTAATCACCACTTCGTCTATAGCCAATTCGTCTAAAACCTATTTGGTATAATACCCATTTGGTCTAAACCCATTTGGTCTAAACACCACTTGGTCTAATAATCAGTTCGTAATGTTCACTTGGTCCAATATCTATTTCGGCTAAAACCAGTTGGTCTAATAACCAAATGGTCTAATCATCATTTTGTCTACTATTTGGTCTAATAATCAGTTTAATCACTTTGTCTAATCACCACCTCGTCTATAGCACATTCGTCTAAAACCCCTTTGGTCTAATACCCACTTGGTCTAAACACCACTTGGTCTAATAATCAGTTTGTCTAATGTTCACTTGGTCCAATATCTATTTCGGCTAAAACCAGTTGGTCTAATAACCAAATGGTCTAATCATCATTTTGTCTATTATTTGGTCTAATAATCAGTTTAATCACTTCGTCTAATCACCACCTCGTCTAATTACCATTTTTTTGTAATCATCGTTTGGTCCACTTCTCAGTTCGTCTAATAACTGTTTGGTCTAATGTTCACTTGGTCTAATATCCATTTGGCCTAGTATTACATACAAATAGGTTAGCCTGTTATGGTTATTTAGGTTTATTGCCACTTGGTCTAAAGCGAGTTGGTCTAATAGCCAATTGGTATAACATCATTCGGTCTAATATCAGTTGGTCTAACCGATTGGTCTGATCATATCATCCTTTTAACATTTGGTCTAATTTCAATTTCGTCTAATTACCATTTGGTCTATAGTCAATTCGTCTAATAGCCATTTGGTCTAAAACCATTTGTTCTAATAACCATTTGGTCCATTACCAATTGATCTAATTGCCATTTCGTCTAATCATCAAATGGTCTAAACCCAATTGGTCTAATAGGCCTACCTATTGGTTTACACATCATTGGGTCCATATGTCATTTAGTCTAACCTCAGTTGGTCTATCATCATTTATTTATTTCCACATAAAAAGAACACATGATATATGATATTTAGTCAACACCCATTTAGTCTAATAACCATTTGGTCTAATTGTAATTTGGTCTAATAGCCGTCTGGTCCATTTACCATTTGCTCTTATCATCGTTTCGTCTAATGACCAACAGGGCTAATTTCTTGTTTTCTCCGTACAATACTACTCTAGGGGGCTTTGAATAAACAGTCAGGCCTCTGATCGGCGCACTGGCCGAAATTTTCGAACTTTTTTTGCAGTTATTGTATGTTAAGTATTTTTTTTTTTTAATTGTTATTTTTTTGTGGGGAGTAAAAAAGAGGAGGGAAAAAGGTGACCTGATGGAGCGTGGCATGAATTAATTACATGTGCTTAATTGATTATCTAGTGAATAAATCGATTAATTAATTGATCAATTAATATTTTAGTGAATTTTGAATTATTGTTTAATTGCACTTTGCTTTTATTATATTGTTGTTTATCCTTTCATTTCTTTCGCTATCTTCTCTTATACATCTTTATCCTTCTATCATTTCTCTACTTTTCGTTTTGTTATTCCTTGGTTTTATCCTTTCATTTTCACCTTTCCTTCAGTTGTGTTTTTCTTTAATTTCTTTTATCACCTCTTCCATCTTTCCATATGTTAATCTTTATATCATTTCTTCTATCATATTTCTCTTTCTCTCTCTATGTTTTTCGCTCTTTATTCCTTGGTTTATCTTTTTATCATTTTGCCTATTTTGCATTATTCTTTCTTTTTATTTATTTATTTATTTTTTTTTGCATCTCTAATTTCATTTTGTGCTTTTTCTTTCTTTCTTTTTTCGGGGGGGGGGCCTTTTTTATAATCTTCTCTTCCATCTTTCGCCATAGTTTTCTTTATCCTTCTACATTTCTTTCTCTCTCTCTCTCTCTATTTTTACCTTAGGCCTATACCAACTACCCTTTTCAACATTTTGCGAGCGAGTGAAGAGAGCGGCCAAACATTATTACAATGTATTAAAATGTGATCTCTTCTAAAAAATATATATTGTACATAATCATTAAACCAAATTATATGAAACGTGTCTACTCAAAAAGTGAAGGGGCTGCAGCCCCATCACACCCCCCCCCCCCCCTTCCCGGGGCCCAGTTCCAAAGTTGCCAAATAGACCAAATGGCTATTACACAAATTCACTATAGACCAAGTGGTAATTAGACGAAATGACAATTAGACCAAATGGTAATTGGACGAAATGATTATTAGACCAGTTTGGTTATTAGACCAACTGATATTAGACCGAATGATGTTAGACCAACTGGCTGTAGACCAAGTGGCAATAAACGCTTTATTTTTAATCAAAACAACATGCAGCGTGCGCCGTATAGTGTAGGCCCTCTACTTATGTGTTATCTTTGATTATCACTAGATTGAAACGATAACATGCAGGGTTCAGGCATTTCTCAGCCATTAAATATTTCATCATTAAAAATCGCGTGAATAAAAAAAGTATTATTAACCATATCAGACATCTGAGCAATGCAATTTTTACATTTATTGCCCGGCTTTGACAAGCCAACAAAATTGCCCGGTTTCGAAAGTCAGTGGGATTTTGCGTGTTAAAAGGGCCCAGCGGTCAATAAATTGTATTTTTTACAATATTTTGGAGTTCGCTCTAGATGTCTGGTTTTGTTAATAATCAGTGCTGTAGTCGAGTCCATCCCATCCGAGTCCGAGTCCGAGTCCGAGTCCCTGGAGTCCGAGTCCGAGTCGGGTCCGAGTCCTGGCATCCGAGTCCCGAGTCCGGGACAACCGAGTCCGAGTCCGAGTCCGAGTCCCGATGGGAACATCTTAAATTGCATTTTTTTTTTAAAGTCACATTATTTTTATTATGATAAATGCCTCACAGTGAACTCTCTATAACATAAATAGTTTCTGGTTCATTGAAAACTTCCATTTGTCAGAGAATTTAATTTATTGTAACTTTTCTTAGTACGAATGTGGACAACTATAAAGGCTTGCTCACAAATGAGTGATTTGTCGCCGTGACATGTCGCTTGGTGCTTAATAAGATTAAGTTCAGTAAGATTTCCAGATATAACACTAAAAAATCTGACAGAATGGAGGAAACTATTGGAAATGTTGAGATAAATGTCTATGGTTAGATTTTCGGTGATGGTTTGGTGTACTGGTGGAATTTCAGAGGTTTTATTAACCAAAATACTAAACAAGTGAACATGCACTCCTTTTGTGCCAAGGTAATGTCTCGTTGACAAATGGCTCATATGTGAACAAGCCTTAGTATTTTGCTTGTATTCACAGTAATTATAGAGAGTTGACTCTATTGTTTCGGTGATACCTCAATGAAGAAAAGTTACACAAATTAATATTTGTTCATTTCAAAGGCCTATAATTTTATCTTTTATCAACAGAACAAAACGATAACTTGAATGCCATTAACATGATTAAAGCCAATATAGAAAAGAAAGTTTCCAACTGAAATGGAAAAAAAGAGGGAAAAATAATATTTCCCCAAGAACACCAATAGTTCAATCTTATCAAATAGCTGATTAAAGTAATAAAAAAGTGAATCGTCAAACCCTAATAAAACCCTTGTACATGTATCAGCTAGTTCATTAAACTGGCTTAATGGCTTGTAAAACAAGTGCAACATTAGCATTCATTTTGGAAACTGACTACATGACAAAGTGACTCAAGTAAAACGAATGTAATTGTTAAACCGTAATAAAACCGTTAGACACTGCCAAGAAATTTAAATTGCTTACTTTGACTTCTTGCCATAGGAACATAGGTTGCAAGTAAAAAGATGAAAAGATTATAAACACTGTAGTCTATGATACTAGCTTGAAATACAAGTGGAATAGTAATCTGTTTGAGACTGCCCAAAATATCCCAGGCTGGGGTCTATGGGAAACGTGTGTTATAGATTAATCCATATCAATTTCAACACTTGTCTGTGTCATACGTGTATAACGAGTGTATACGGGCATAAAACGACTTATCTTAACATCTATCATCTATTTGTGCACATTCTCGTACCGTTACGGCGATCGACGTTTTAAAGTTCATGTTTAAAATACCGCTCAATCGAGCAAGGTGCGCGAAAATAGCGGGGTTTTTTGCGTGCCCTGGGGTAATTTTTTGAGCTAAAATTAAAAGCGGAAAATGGAAAAAAATTGCCGGTCTCGTTGCCGGTCTCGGCCCGATTTCGCCCGAGTCACGAGTCACCACTGGTCGAGTCCGAGTCCGAGACCGAGTCCTTGTGGCTCGAGTCCGAGTCCGAGTCCGAGTCCCGAGAAATAGGGACTCGAGACCGGTCTCGAGTCCGAGTCCGGACTCGAGTCCTACAGCACTGTTAATAATAATGATAATTATGGACTGGCTACTTTCGGGGGATACAACATTAATTGCCCTCACTAGAATGTATTAATTGCTGTTCTATATAGAGATCGATGGATTATGCGAATTTTTGTTGCCATTGTTCAAAGTTTATGATCAGCTCCTCGACCCCCCGTCTCTGTAAACTAATCATAAAAAGGGAAACCACTAGTAAACCACTAGTTTAATTTATTTTTACATTTGCAGTTGACATGTTCTGACATTTGTGGTTAAGGGTGTTGTAATATTTTAGGGATTTTAATGGTCAGGAAAACCTCACACACACGCATCCACGCGCACAAACACATGCATCTCATAATAACTTATCTCACATGGGTGCAGAATGCAAGCAATGAGTTTTTACATTTGCGGTTGACATGCCGTTGACATGTTATGACATTTGTGGTAAAAATGGAATTTTTTACATTTGTAGGCGAAATGTTTTGACATTTGTGGTTAAACCTATTTTTACATTTGTGGGCGATTTTTTTTACATTTGTGGTTATTTTTACACTTGTGGTTGACATGTTATGACATTTGTGGTTATTTTGACATTTGCGGGTGCAATGTTTTTACATTTGTGGTTATTTTTACATTTGTGGTTGATTTTTACATTTGTGGGCTCTACACCCCCTACCCCACCTCATCGGCCTCCCGTCACCCCCAGCGCAAGGGTTAGTATCCTATACGTATACATATTATAGTGGAAATATTTTCGAAGGAAATTTTGGTGGGGGGGGGGGGGGCGAGGGCTCCTTCTTTACACCGTGGCAACCGATATTCCTAAGTGAAATAAAGAGTCCTAAAATATGAAGTGGCCGAAATCCCCCTCCCCCCCTTTTTTGTCCCCGCCGAACGAAGTTCGCGAGGGGACTATGAAACGGGCTCCGTTCGTGTGTGCGTGTGTCCGTCCGTCCGTCCGTCCGTCCGTCCGTCCGTCCGTGCGTCCGTCTGTCCGTGTGTGCTCAAATGTTAGAAAATGCTACTTCTCCGTCATTTCTTGGCCGATTTTGATTCTGATTGTTTTATCTGATAGGGCTGGGTGGGGGCTTCCAAACTTCTACACAGAATTTTGAAATTCATTAATTATGCAAATTTATGCAAATTTATTCAAAATTGACGAAAAATGCTACTTCTCCTCTATTTCACATCGGATTTTGATTCCGATTGTTTTATTTGATAGGGCTGGGTGGGGGCTTCCAAACTTCTACACAGAATTTTGAAATTCATTATTCATGCAAATTCATGCAAATTTATTCAAAATGGCTGAAGGTTCATAATGTTTTCATGTTTTATATTTCAGTTGTATACATGCATTGTTGGTATTCTCTTCTTTTGCATGCAGTAACATTATTATTTTATTCACTAAAGTTTTTCACTGAAGTTTTAAGGTTCAGGCTAGTTAATTTCCACAGATCTGCACTTCCGGTGGGGACATTTATTACGCATTGCGTAATTTACTCAATCACTTGTTTTTTTTTACATCTAACAGTTACATGTTCATCCCGGCTTCACCCTGTGTCTCATTGAACATCAACCCCCCCCCCCCCACAAAAAAACAACAACAAACAAACAAACAAACAAACAAAACAATTGTATCACAGAAAGAATTAAGCCCCCACCCCCCCAAAAAAACAACAACACACACACCAACAAACAAACAAACAAACAAAACCTTGAAAGTTCAATTTATAAAGTAATGGAATGCTTACAAAAATCAAACTTCCAAAGGAGCCGAATTTTCACAAATAAAAAGCAGAAAAGGTTACGGGCACCTGAATCGATCCGAATCGATCGCGACGACCGCCCCCCCCCCCCCCCCCGATGTTTCATTGAGGCCTGTACATCATCCGCGTAATACATCTAACAGTTACATGTTCCTCCCGGCTTCACCCTGTTTCATCGAACATCAACCCTCACCAAAAAAACAAACAAACAAACAAAACAATTGTATCGCAGAAAGAATTAAGTTCAACTAAGAAACAGCCCCCCCCCCCCCCAAAAAAAAAAAAAAAAAAAAAAAAAATGACAATGAGACATGTCCCCTTTCTCCCCTTCACAGGTAATCGGTATGGGTTGGGGGCATAACAGAAGGTACTTTTCCGTGCTACGACAGTGAGCTGTTCCATCGACAGAAATATTACTCCCTCTGGAAATTCAATGTTTAAAAATGAATTTATGAAATAATGACGGCACTTCAGCACTTAAAAAGTGCCTCCCAACCATCTGGGGACTATTCCCCGCCCGTGGGTACCAAAAGGTGGGGACCTTAACAGCCAGGGGAGGCGCCTATTCAAACAAAAGCAAAGGCCCCAAATTCTTAGCGTAATATATATAAAGATGGTTAAGGCGTTTGGCGTACAGTGCCTAAGACCCGGGTTCGACTCCCGGCGGAGACAATTTTTGCAAACCTTGCATTTATTTCCACAAAATGGAAGTCAGTAGGAGGAACAATGACTTTAGCTACGCAAATTATTTCTCTCATTCAATTCAATTGATTTCTGACATTATATATATATATATATATATATATATATACATGCATACTTTACTTTACTATATACATGCATACGTCTCGATCTTTATTATATAAGTTGAAGAAAATAGAAACACTTCATCACTGATAGCATACTAGAGCTATTTACATCGAT
>CM046848.1:303367-374416 GCA_025618425.1 Heliocidaris tuberculata
AAGAGATTAATTACCTCTTCATCACACTTGACTTTATCATGTTAAGTATCGTATTTAGAGGAGGTTCCAGAAATTGTCAGAAAGAGTGGAGGGAGAGCGGCGAAAGCTATCACGGCGTAGGGGGGGGGGGGGGGGGGAGGGGTTAGTCGCCCAATTCCAAATCTTCAACACATTTGCAAGTTGGTTTTAGTTTTTGTAATATTTCTGATCTTCTTTCGGAAAAACATGGCTTGCGGGGGCCGTCGGAACGTCTGGCTTGGACAATGGATTGGGGGGGGGGGCATCTTTTGTCCGCCAGACAAAAGATCCCCCCAATCCATTGTCCGAGCCCGACGTTCCGACGCCTCTAGCGGGGGGGGGGGGTGTTCATCGTTTGCGTGACCCCTACCCCTTTTGATATGTTCAAGCAACACCCTTGGATGCCATTGCTCATTTAAGGTAATATCAGGTTGAGTTTAATACACTGTTTTTTGGTTATCTAAGAAAATTAGTATATTTATCGATCTTTGAAAACCAAGAGAAGGACCTATACTAATTTAAGATCTAAGGCATTAAAACAGAATGTAGTGGGAATTTTTGTACCCAGAATATACACCATACCCACTCCAAACTCACCATTCTTTAACCTGTTAACTCAAATTAGGATCAGCTCATGGACGTCTGATACCTTATCTAATCTCTTTGAAAAATGTATTGGGATCGTAATTTCAACTCATTTCGGCTTTCTCGGTCACGACGCACGACTTTTCTTTATCGCTCGCATAACGCCCTAGAGTGCACAGTGTGCATAGCTTTTTAACGTGCTTCATTTTACCGTTCAAGGACTTTTTTAGCAAAAAAATTACAACGCTTTTCGAAAGTTTTATTTTGATACTCGAAAATAACTGAAAGGTTTCTATTCTTTATATTCTTTGTGCATGAATCTTGCTATGTTCATTCAATGATGAAATCGTGAAAACGTTCCATTTGCCTGCATGGACTTTGGGATTAATGCCGGTGGTTGAATAACTCTTTTCTTAGTTTCCTTGTTTCGTCAATTTTAATCATCTATTTATAATCATTCCTTATGCAAAAAGATGAGGTTTTTCAGCTAATCGTTCTTGAAGGTAACACACTGTGTTGGCCATGGTCAATGGGTCGGTGAAAATGTGTATTTTCTCCTTGAATCTAATTGCCCAAGGATCAAAGCGATATTCAGTTTTCTTTAACCAGCTTTGGAAGTTAAGAGGACGATATAAGGCCTATACTAGTTATCAGTTTATAATAATGTATTAATCATTTTCATGAGTATGTGGTTCGACTGTTTGGAATAGATTTCTCCCTCCACAGAGAAATGCCACTAACCTTCATGTGCGCATTATTACTGTTTATTGTATGTTAATGAAGCGACTTCACCATCCCGAAGCCTTGATACTGTCTTCCTAATTAGCCTACGAGGCAAATGAGGTGCATGGGTTGCGGCAGGGGCGGATCCAGGATTTTCTTAAAGAGGGGGCACAGTGCCGTAAAAGTATTCAATAAAGGGGGCAAATTTTTTTGTTATTGTGTACTTAAGGTATGCCAGTCGGGTTTCAAAAGAGCTTAATGAACTCACATTTATGTAAGATTTCCTAGATTACCAAGATATATATCAAATAAATAACAAATTTTGTGTTCTGTCCACTAAATGATAATGCGTTTTCTCAAGCACCATGCAATTTACTGACAAAACGATATAGGCCTATGATATCACAACATTTGGACATAAATTCGTACTTTGAACGTTCCTTTGCACTGTATTATATTTGTGTGCATTTTTTCATTTGTTTTCCATTGAATGTTTGTTAACGTGTCACACTTTCCTTACATTAACCCTGTATCGTGATTTTAATAAAAACACAAGGTGTAAACGAAACGGTTACAGTAACAACAAACAAACAAACAAGGCCAAAGGGATGTAGCTACGTGAGGTCGTCTAACAAGTTAAGTGTGTATCAACCAATGGGAGTAGGAATACTAAATTTGTTTCTCCGAAAATACGGGTAACTTTATACAGCCGTCTTTTAACGTGATTGGAAGATATATAACATGGGGCAAGGGAAAAACTTGGTTCCAACCTATACCCCTACCCCCCCCCCCACCCGCTCTTTTCAGAAAATGAAAATATCATCGCAGTATATATGCACTACGCTTTCAAGAATCATGAACTTTTGCGATTTCAAAACATTTTCCCCCCCCCCCCCCCCCTCCATTTCAACAATATTTTATCCACTTGTGGATGGGTAGCATGACATTTATAGCAATTCTAATTTTTAGCGCCCCCATTGCCCCTGGTAGAAACTAAATTTTTAGATTTGTTGCAACTTCCTCTCGTGAAATTAGGTTTTGTATTTTACAGGGGGACGGGGCTTCTTGAAGAAAATGCAAATGGTGATTCCTATTGTATAAGGTATATATTGTTAGAAATTGTGAAATCTAACCCCGTCTTTTTTTTTTTTCCTTTTTGTTGTTGTCTACTGGAATATTGAGTTAGAAAGCCCGGAGATAAAGCATATTAATACCAAGTACAATATCTTTACCTCAAAGACGAACATTGACTGAAACAGGCAGATGATTTCACGGCTGCATTGTGTACACTATTTTTTCTCCCCTTTTCTTACAACCGTTGAAACAAATGATAACCATACGAGACTGAAATGTGCACTTACTGAGTAACGACGTACCCGTGACTTCATTCAACATTTTAGGCGATAACTGTGTTTTTGGTAAGCGACATTAGAACAGCATTTGTAGCCTACTGACTGTACACAGCAGCCATATTAAAATATATAGACGAAAATGTGGCACTAGTGTATACACATGATTAATAAGAATGGTGTAAGACTATATATAGTCCTGTGTCATACGGGAAATATTTTTCTCGGAATCGCACAGAAGTGCATATGTACAACAATCATGTCTTCATACATTTCTAGTAAATATTTTCCTGAAATTTTGAAACACGAAAGGAGATAAAGGGAACAGCTACCACACTTCTCAGATGTTAACATCGTTTTGACACCCATGGCATATGCCTAAACTTTTCCTTTTAATTAGACGCAAAATCAAATACTGTTGACCCGAGTAACCTACATGTTTACCCAACAAACTACCAACTCGACATCTGATGCTGGGAGTACTCAGTAAACCAGATGCTAATCATATGCAGAAAAGATAGTATATATACTTGACGGCTGACAGCGTCAGACGAGTAGCACTCGAAAAGGTTACGTTTCTAGTGACTTAGAGAGACAAGGAATGAGAGGAAAGAGAGTCGTAGCCTAATGCACTCAAACTTCAGTTGTTTTGTCACAGATGTCAGGCTGAAGCACGATTCTAATTCGCCAGGAACTAAAGTAGGTGTATTCTATGTAAGCTCTCCAAAATTATATATTGATGTACTTTTTTAAAACTGTTTTTTCATCATTTTGAACTATCTTACTATAATGGACTTTGCCATTCAATCATTTGTCTGCCTGGAAGGGATGAGTTTGACGATCCGCGTGTAAATGGTACGCCATGATTAAATATTTTGCATTTATTTAAAAGATCTACATAATGAGCAAAGTATAAGTGATAATTTGGAAATGCATGCAAGAGGCTTCAATGCTTTACCTACATTTTCTTTCAAACAGCTCCAGGAAAAAAAATACCGTATATTCTTATGTCATTACAAGCGTATGCTGTCCCCTCTTTAGCATGACCTCTCTACAGCGTGATGCTGTGTCTCGAAATGTGTCGAAGGTCACTTAAGGTGGGTTTTCACGGGCACGCGAACGTTTTGCGAAGGATGCGAATGTCGAAAAAATGGCAAAGTCCCAAGATTCGCATTTTATGCTCCAAAAGTTCGTCAAACTTGCGCGGAGGTTCGGAAGCGTCGCCAATTGTTAATTTTTAGTTCGGCAGAATTTCAAAAAAGTTTGAAATTTCTTGCAAACGTTTCCCGCATCCCGCGAACAATTGACGACGCTTCCGAACCTCCGCGCAAGTTTGACGAACTTTTGGAGCATAAAATGCGGACGTTGGACTTTGCTATTTTTTCGACATTCGCATCCTTCGCAAAACGTTCGCGTGCCCGTGAAAACCCATCATTAGCAAATTCACAGCCGAACAATACACAACATGTGAAAAAATCCCTGGTACACAAACGTGTCGTGTGAAATACTTTCAATTTAAAAATGGCATGGACACCATAGAAAAAGCTGCGATCAATCTACTACATACACTATTTCCTTGTATATCGCATTCGCTGACATCGCCACCCAAATAAAGTTCACCTATTGTATTATATGCAAATTTATCTTCCAGGGAAATGGGATTGATCACGCCGTGGAGAGGTCACAATAGAGAGAGGTTACACAAGAGAAAAGCTGCCCTATAGAGAGAAGTTAGCCTGAACTAATTACTGGATAAATCTTATGTAGATATGAACCCATTGTGATGTTTATACTCCGGTGGTCTTTAATTAATTTTGATTGAATCATTGTTGTGGGTTTAGACTTGGAGCTGGGAACTGATCTTATTACTTGGTTGGAACAGAGTGCTAGAGCGTGAAAGGTTCATGTCAATTTGTATACGTCCTTGAAAAAGGCGGTCAAAAAACATGAATGCAATAGGAAGAATACAAAAGAAACATAAAATACAGGAAGAGGATAGAGGGAAATGAGGCAAACACTGGAGGAAAAAGAGAAAAATACAGAAAACTAAAGAGAAAGAATGGCAAATATTTTGAAGGCACGAAGTATTCACTAATGGTAAATTCCCATGGATATGGAAAAAAAATCCATGAAAATCAGATTTTAGTATTTTAGTATTTTTAGTATTTTAGTACTGTATGTAAGATAATGATTATAATAATTATGCGCGTATACAATGGTATATGTATGTATGTATGTATGTATTTATTTATTGAACTTCGTTGATCATTTCCATCAATATTTTGTTCGAAAATAACAAAAATAATCAGAACAATAATGATAATGATAACAGTAACACATGACAAAAACAGCGCAATATATTGTGAGTATAGCATTCAAAACATAAACAAAAACAAAGGCCACATAATTGATCAACTAAACATGCTCTTTCATGAAATATAGATCTAAATTATCAGATTTTGTACAAGTAGTGTAAGGTGATGAGAAAACTGAAGAGCCATTAAAGATATGCCTAAGATTAAATTTATCAATCGTATATCGCAAAAAATGGTAAATTCTTTTTATGACAGCGTGTTCTTTGAGTGACATTATACTTTTTTGCAGGTATCTTATCAGGGTCTTGCCTTTTTTATCGTGGTGAGGTCTTCTATATCTTAAATTGGGTTCCAATATTCTTTAGAGTTATTTTCATACATGAATAAATCAAATCAAATCAAATTAAATCAATCTTTTTAGCGGTAAAAGCTCTTTATTACAAAGATTCTTTATTCTGTAAGTTCGTAATAAGTGAATCTTTGGGATACATCGTCCAAAATCCCATTCGGCAAAGGTCAAGTGATATCTTATGACGTCATGAATCACAATATAGTTATCCAGTTTCCCCTAGCAACAGAAAGTAAGCCAAAATTACCTCACTTATTGCGTGATTTTGAAATACAATCTGTTAGACGAGAAGACAATGTCCGATAATCTTCTTCAGCGTCATATCGACCCTCTTCTTTGGATGCAAATAGGTACTCAAACCGCTTCATTCAAAGTTTACTCTGTCGATAGAGCAATGTAATTTAAGGGAAGGTCTTTCGACTTTGGTGGCCATGACGTTAAGTCTATCCAAACAAAAGCTACGAAAAACAAGCAGATGTTATGTATAAAGTGAGATAATTTTTGAGAAAATATGAAAATTGCTGATATCTACGGAATTTTTCTTTTTTGTGCGATTATCGGTCGATCGGTCAAAAGGATGAAGAAAACGTAGAAGATACACAAAAGACAATTTTATTACATTTATTAATCATTATTATCAAAACTTTTCGGTGTGGTTTTTCTGAAATATCAATAAACACATGCAGTACTCAATCGCAGGACAAATCAAAATTAACAATAATGAAAAACATCTTATATCGTGTACACAACCTTTTAAATACCACGTATGTCGGTGATAACATTCATAAGAGCAATTATTAGACTTTAGATGGCTTCCGCTGGGTTTTCCTACAAAAAAATCCTTTAAATCCATTATACAGGTTGATATGAATTTCCAGTTTATGGATTTACTTTTGACTATGAAACTGTTGACCCTCCGGCGGGACTTCCGAAATCACATTCCGGGGGAGGGGGGGGGGGGTTGAGTTCCTACCCTCACCCCCCCCCCCCTCTCCTCCCAACTGAGCGCGTGTGAGCGGCAGGAGTTCCGAAATCATTAACCCACGGGGGAAAAAATTCTGCTCCCCCTGGATCCACCCCCTAATTTACTAGACTCTTAACTTTTCGGTCTCGTGGCTATTGTTGGACTGGAAAACCTCTGGTTTCCCTATAGAGTACAATGCCTGTTACCAAGAATTAATTCCCATTGAGCTCGGTTTATCGTATACCCATGCAGCTAGAAAGAAACTGAATGCAAAATCTCTCCCAAACCACAAATGTAATTTATGTCGAGAAGTTCCAAAAGGAAAGAGTGATGTATGGACTATAGAACAATAGCATCGGCGTGCGACGTACTTTGCGCGATATATATAAATATGACAATAGGCAAAATAATATGCCCATTAGTAATTTTGACTTATTTTTCCCATGTAGAATTTACTTCAAAACATAAGTTTTGCCACTTACGCACTCGATTTAAGTCTTGCTAACTCAAACTTTCAATTTAGTAGAAAATACGTGAAATTTTAAAGTAAAATGAATACAAAAGAAAATTTTAGTAACTTCAACTTGTATCAATTTAGTAATGTTACTCAAAATAAGAAGTTATACGTATTACTCAAACAATTTATGCTGATTTTACTTATCTTTTTTAAGTGAAGACTGATGCAGTGCGTAATATAAGTATTAACATAATTCATGAATATTCATTAAGACCAAATTAATCTCTTTTTTTAATAAAACAATTCTTTTTTGTGGTTGAATGAAAATTTAAGAAGTTAAAAATATTTCCTAATTCATTTAAGCAAAGATAAGAAGATAAGACAATTTTTAATTGTCACTCAATTCAAAACAAATCAAAACTTGATATTTCAGGAAAATTGTCAACCAATTTTCTTTTAAAGATGATACGATCGAGTATATATAGAATTCGGAGCCCTTTCAATGGTTGTCAAATTAAAGCGTAAGTAATAATATTTGTTTGTGATGATGATAGATAATTGGTTAAATCCTAAATCATGTAAATTGAAAAGTGTCAGTGAATGTTAGATGGGTACAAGTTTAAGGATGTCATAATTTTTTTTTTAATTGTTATCTATCATGATAACATTACTTAAATTATTTACGTTAATGTAACTCAATTTAACTGAGTAAAAACTTATTAAGCAGAATAAATAAATTCTACTTAAAATTTCCTGTGACAAATACTTAAAATAATCAAGGCAATCTGTTGACGAAAATTTTTTGAGTAATTTCAACGAATTTTTTTTTACAGTGTACATACCTTTATTACTAATGTGAGGCTACAAGGTCTTGGCAATGCGTAGTATACAAGAGTATATAAGTGTACATCATCATAAGTACGTGGCATGGCAAGGTGAGTGCGTATGAACGTCACAATTCAAGGGTTTAGTTATATTATATATATATATATATATATATATATATATATATGTATGTATATATTATATAGCGAGAGAGGTGTGGATTTGTGTACCGTTCGGTTGAACCTTATTAAATTTAGATATGTGAACAGATTTTTTTTTTTTTTCAGTAATCTTTTATTGTGCTTCCATATGATGTCCAACAATACATAAAAATCAACATACATTGTGTGTGTATGTATATATATATATATATATACATATTATATATATATATATATATATGTATATGTATATGTGTGTGTGTGTGTGTTCACAGAAATCAGTAGTAAGTAATTAATAAAATAACGTTATGTTATACTTCAAAACTATTATCATTTCTACAAAAAAGAGGGGGGAAAGCACAATATATTGTATAAACAACTATAAAAAAAAAAAAAAAAAAACCCAAAACCCACCCCAACAATGGAATCTATGCAGTTGAGTTCGAACCATTCAGTGGTTCTATCCCCCTATCTAAAGCCCCTACCCTCCCCCACCTACCCCTCACCCCCCGGTGGACGGTGGACAATGGGCTCTGGACTGTTCCTTGTTGGTTATCATTTAGGTTTTCCCATTTGGAAAAATGGATAGTAAGAGTTTCCCTCATCGATGCCAATTTCCTTTCTTCTAACCTATCTACTACAATATTATTTTTGATTTCATTAAATGAAGGGGAGTTCTTATGCTCTCTGTTTTTAAAAATCAAATATTTTACAAGAATTAGAATATGATTTAGCAATTGGTGTTTTCCTTTATTTCTTTCCTCCCTCCCAAACAGAATTTCTTTCCAACTACAATTCCGTAAATCGATATACTTTAAAAATCTCGTACATGATTCCCAGATTAATTTTGAATATTCGCAAGAATAAAACAAAATGTTTATATGTTTCTTCTTCTTTTTCACAAAAAAACAAAAACATAAGTCACTTGAAACAAAACAAAACCGGAAAAGGTGATGGTTTGTATATATAATGCCATGTATAAGTTCAAATTGGAACTCTCTTAGCCGACTATTTAGTGTACATTTTCTTAACCTTTAAAATATGTTTTCTGTTTCCTTGCAAGAAAAACCATAATTTCTTTCCATTCTTTCAAAAACCAGGTGTTCAAATCTTTCTTTCTTGACGAGTGGTAAATATATTTGTTTTGATCTTAAATTAGATATATTAGTTATTTTCCCTCTCAAAATATAATCAGTTTCAGAGTTATAAAATGATGGAACGAAATGAAGCAGGTCACTCGGTGAATTTACAAGTTCTTCAATAAACTTGAAGAAGGCCAGAAGCCGAAAGCTTGTAATAAATTTACCGAGTGACCTGTTCATTTCGTTTTATTATCTTCGGAGCCTCTCACTGCGCATGTGTGCCAAAAACATCTCAAATCTATATTAATATGCATAAGATTCATAACAATAAACATATAAATCAATCCTCTTTAAGATGATAATATGCAATTAAATCCATACCATTCACACATGAGTGATTATAGCCATTTAACAATAAATGAGTCTCTGAAAGAAAATTGCTAAAATAGGGCATCTGGCTATTCAAATTTTGATGAGCATTTCCATCTTGTAGAGTCAAATAAAAAAAAATACAAAGGAAACCAACCATCTTGGCCCTTTTTGTCAAAACCATGCAGTCCTTAACCCTTTCAGGACAGGAATTATTCTAGGGCTAAATTGATCACATTTCGTTCTTCAAATTGGCAACAATAATATTTTTCTTTTAGTGTTAGATGGTTCTAATAGGTGTAATATCTTCTAGAACAATAAATATGGTTAGTGATTTTATCGATACGCTGAAAAAATTGCCAATTTTGATGAAAAACAATGATTTTGAATCTCTCAATGTGTTGCCAATTTAAGGATTTTGAAGCTTATTCTCATTTTTAAAATTCCTGACATCAAACGCAGTATGGTCATGTAACAAAAATGGACATAGCATGTGCAAAAATTTTTGCTCTTTCTACTCATACATCTGGTATCTTTTTTAGAGCTCTGAATCAAAACTTATTAAGCCAAACCACAAAATGTGGTCAATTGTCTTGAAAGGGTTAAACTACAGTTGACATCCAGAGCTCAATCCTCCTCATTGTTTCTCATTCTTTGTTTTCATAGGAACAAGAATGTCTTACAGATGCACATTGTTCATTAACATTTGAATGGCTACTTGCTTTATTTCTGTAATTTTCTTAATCAGATTTTCTAACGGTTAAATGAATGTGCTCATCCAAGAGTGAAAGTTTACAACTTGATCTTACTTGATGTTGATAGAATATTATTTTTTCTTTAATTTGATATATATTTTATCATATTTTGTTGACGGTTTAAATGAAAATTATAACAACAAAGAGTGTCCACTATATTTTTTGGCCGAGTGTATATTTGAGTTCAACAAACAGTGCATGTTGTTGGAAGCACCATACCCATGTGTCCATATTTCACTGTAAAATTCATTATGTAGGCTAGATACTTGACTACTGACGCAAGGCGGTATATTTAACCCAGCGAAAACCACTGACTGAATGTGGGCTGTCAGTATTAGAACGAACTGGATGAGTTTAATCAATGCCAGTCTTACTCAGATGAGATTGTTTTTCCCTTGAAGCAGCCGTCACGTAGCCCTCGTCCGTTTCCTAGTATGATACTATTCAAATTACCAACAAAATCAAGGATGTATTTAGGCCATTTTTGAAAATATGGTTTCTTTAAAAGCCAAAGAGTACATCAAGCAAGAAACCGTATACTTCTTAAGCATTATCACCACTTGTGCAAGCTCAAAGTTTTAAGGCACAATTTCGTTTGAAGTCGACGGGGTAGTTTCATTTTCTTCGGGTTAAAATAAAATTATGTTCTGGATGACTGGATTCTCATTAATCTTGATAAATCACATTGTTTGGTGTCACCACCGAATCGATAATATATTTTTTATTTTCTTAATTTATTATTCACAGAGGGATTTGTTGACGTTGATATTTCTCAAAATACAAAATGGCGAGAAATTCCAAATTGAGAACCATGTATTTAAAGAGGAAAACACATTTTTAATATTAAGCAGATAACCATGAACTTTTTCGTCATAGAGATTATAGCGCTATGTGCTGTAGAAGTATTTAAATTTTTCCTAAATCGATGATTCTAAAAACAGCCCCAATATTTGATTACATGTTTTATTTTATTTTCCTTTCACCTCGATAAGGAGATCTAAAAGTATTTCTTTTTGTTGTCTCCCTCACGCTCCCCTTCTTTCGCTTTCTCTTTTAATCTCTCTATCTAACTCTCCCCCCTCTCTCTCTCTTCCTCTTCCTCCTCTCTCTAACTCTCTCTTTCTCTCTTTCTCTCTTTCTCTTTCTCCTTTTCTCTCTCTCTCTTTCTCTATCTCTGACTCTCTCTTCGTTCGTATGTGTGTGTGTGTGTGTGTGTATGTGTGTGTATTTGATTAAATAAGCATGATGATAACGCATATAAGTAATTTTTTTAAGGCGTTGAGCACATGAAAACATACAAATTGTTATACATACGCCTTTACAAAGATAACAAAGAAAATGAGAAAAAAAAATAAGCAAACCCACAATGAGTATATGAAAAATGAACTTCTTTAATTGTTTGTTCGCATGCATACATGCACTAAACAGCCCGTCGTGTTTTGCAATGGCAGTATACATTCCTTACAATTATATCATATATAACTGATAAATTAATGAATAATGATGTTCACTAAGTCTCATTTAAGCACTGGTATATATATATATATATATTTAACCAGAATAAACATTGCTAAAACTCTGTAAACTAAAAAAAAATATGTATCCGGTTTGCAATATTGCTGTAGTACTCTGTAGTAACTAATTTATGTAAATTGAATTTAATGTCATTTCATGACATATTTCGTTGTAAACGGAATGACATAATTAATTATATCATGATTTATTTTAAGAGATTTCCTTCCATACCAAAAACACTTGGTTACTAGGTTATTCAAATTTTGTGTATCAAGTGTACTTTAGCAAACACGTCTTATTAAAATTCTTCTTTTACAATTTACTCTTTTTTTTTTTACAATTTATCATAATTGCTTTCTAATATCGTGCAGTTTTTAATCATTAGTCCATTCGATGTTGAAATTATCTCAATGTTTAAAAACGGGACTCTAAACCTGAAACCGTATATGCGGAGAAATGATCGTCTTTATGAGACAACATTTCACTATCTGTATGATTCTCTGATCTGATTCTCTATTCTCCATGCGTAATGTCCTTATTTGGAAATTAAAATGAGAAATGCTTATCATACGATTCTTCTTCATCTTTATGGTGAGCCCACGTCCTTTACTTTGACTGAAGATTATTGTAGGCTTCATATTCATTATAATTTTAAGACCAGTCCAGCTCTAAAAAATGATAAGCCTAGTAATAGATAAATGAAGAGTTTTTGTTGCTGATGTTTTGTTCTAGTTCTCATTATTTTCTCAATACACAGGATATCTATTTTTATCGTGAATTTCAAAATGGCTTCAGGTGACCTTACGGTGTGTTGGCTTCTATTTCAGCTTCTTTGAATAAAATCTTGAAAGGAGGATTAAACATTGATAATGATATCACTAGTTAAAATCAAATGCAGCTCGCACTGATTGGCCAATACATATCTGTCTCTCGCCCAATGAAAGTGCTTCTCTGTACACTAGAAGAAAAAAGTTGACGAGGAATGGCAAGGTTTAAAAAAAATTTAATAGATCCATCTTAAACGTGTCGGAGAAAACAAAAAGGGAGCTCAATATAATTATTTGAATGGTTTCCAAAATATAAAGAGAGCATGACTGTGGCTCAGATATCAGAAGGTAGTTCGCTTTCACGGCAACGTTCGTGCTCACATAAGACACTCTAGATTGTATGGTTGAAATTGCATCTTCCTAGACGATCATTCCTTCCGTGTTGCTTTGCTGATTGGCATATTAAGGATTATTTTCTCAGCTATTGAGTAAGTAAAGCATCAGGTTTTCGGTTAGAAGGAGCATCGTTTGTTTCGTTGCGGTTTATATTTCACTAGTAACTTTGAGGTAAAAACAACAACAACAAAAACCTAGAGGCAAAGGCTGTAATGGTCATGATGGTGTCATTTTTATTTCCTGCTCTTTCTCTGCTTATCTGAGAAAAAAGGGTAAATGTGTAAAATGTAAGTTGTAACGACGATGAGAATATTTATTTTTCTCGACACTGACAAAATTTTCTATGATTATTACAATCAACATGTATATCAGCAGTAATAAATAATACAATTTACCGAAACAGATACCAATTTGAAGAAAATAATTCTTAAGTGAACGTTAGTGAATTAGAATACAGGGTTTCGAGTATCTGGTGCAAATTTTGAAGAGATCTCTAAAGAAATACTCGGGGGGGGGGGGGCAACTGCTTCGCTTATTTCGTTTGTTTGTTTGATTTTTTTCTTCTTGTTTCTTTCTTTCTTTTGTTTTTGTTTTTGATTGTTTTTAGCCCCTGTTACGTTAGTAATGTCATAATAAAAGCGCTTGTGTGCTTTTTATTTAATTCTGATTAAAAAGAAAATATAGGAGGAGCCAGGAGAATGGATTGCCATAAGTCGTTGTAGGGTGACATGACATTTTTTTTTTTAGGTCATTATCATCTTTTCTTAATTCATCAGTTGCACAGCCAACGTACGATTTATCTTTTCAAGCACGAATTGTTTCATACACTGTATATTTTTACAATCATATTTATAATGCTTGTACAGTGACAGGGGTAACCTCGCTAGTTACGAGGACCAATATTCATAATGACCGCTATTCATAAGGACCGTTATTCATAACGTGTAAGTTCCTATACATGAAGGTCCGCTATTCATAAAACGGAAAGGGGGTCACTATTCATAAAGTCATAAGTAACATTATTCATAAGGACCGCTATTCATAGTGTGAGATGAGGGTCGCTATTCCTAATTCACATTGAGTGTCATTACTCATAAGGACCACTATTCATAATACGAGAACAGGGTCGCTATTCATAATAGGGAAAGAGGGTCACTATTCATAATAGAAGAGAGTTGTTATTCATAATACGAAATGAGGGTCCCTTTTCATAATACGGATTGAGGGTTGCTATTCATAATAGAAGAGGGTCGCTATTCATAATAGGAGAAGAGGGTCCCTATTCATAATACGGTATGAGAGTATAGCGACCCACATTTCGTATTATGAATAGCACCCCTCTTCTCTTATTATGAATAGCGACCCTCATTTTGTATCATGATTAGCGACCCTCTTCTGTTATGAGTAGCGACCCTCTTTCCGTATTATGAATAGCGTAGCGACCCTCTTCTCGTATTATAAATAGCAGTCCTTAAGAATAATGACCCATATGAATAATGAGCCTTTTCTCCATTATGAATAGCAGTCCTCATGACTAGAGAGCGGACCCCCCTTGTTACATGCGTCAGGCCAGCACTTCATTGCTAATGAGAGATACGGGGCTGTTTTATCACAATTTGTGAAGATCGTTAACGGTATACATGCTTTTGTTCTTTTGTTTTTATCCTTAGATATTAAATGCAGTCTGCATCAATTTTCCAAACGGTCTCCACCACGATCCTGAATCATTCTGCACAAAGATCTGTCTCGACCGTAGGTGACGAAAGAATTGGGCAGGTGTGACCAAAGCTTTAACATGGATCCAAAGCCAAACGAAACACCACTTTTAACTAAGATTCTTCGTCGCTTTAAAGCCCAGTGTAATAAAAACAAAAGATGTGTGAAACATGCCCCAGCAGATTGTATAACAGAAGGACAGAATAAGATTGAAAATGTTGCTGGAGACATCCATGCGAGTAGTCCTTGCGGATGTCATTGCGTTTCCTCATGTCATAAAAATCAGGATGAAAAGCATTCCTCAGATTCCAACACCCTTGTCTATTCTAGGCTCCCCCTCTCGAAGAGCGGTGTTGAATGTAAGTTCTCTTACCCTACGACGTTTTGCCCAAACTCTCTCGGGATGCGCGAAGGCTACTCAAGTTTGTGTGAGTTCTTCGATCATTTTCACAGGTCTTGCCACTCCACGCCTACTCCGACGAATCCGTGCAAGCGTGATTCCCAAATCCAAACGGATCCACTGCCGAGTCTGCCTCCTATTTGCTTTCAGGAACAGATTTTGCTCATGAATAATAACAGCCCTGGTCAAACTCCTATTCCATATAGTTTTCATATGCCTGATAAGCAATCTCCTATCTTGAGGGAAACAACCCTAAGAGAGTCATTTGACCACACCAGCTCCTATGAATATTCTTCATATTCATTCGACCGAAAGACAAGTGCCTCTCGGACTCAGAGTGACCCATCCCTCCAGAAAGATTCACCCGTGAGTCCCGGGATGGGAAGCTTTAGATTTGATTACAGACGCAGAACGTCCAGTTGCTTGTTGGTGTCCCCTGATGGAAGTGTTTCAAGCCAAACAAACGAATATCAGCATAATATGGTGAATCCAGATCGTAAACCTTGCAACCAGGAATCGTTTCCTACTTCCACAACCTTTGTTAGTAGACCATCCCGAACCCAGAGTCAGTCTACACCCACCCATGAGAACGACCAAGATGACTTCGTTTCTTCCGCACACAGGCGTCGCTCTCTGTCCGATTCGTATGCATTTGAAGCATTCCGAGGGGGAAAGCGGGTCGAGAAACTGCGAAAGATGAGAAGGTTTGGATCTAGTGGGAAAAGTGGAGGTAGTTCACTGGGTTTAACATTTCCGTACCGCGAAGAGAAACTGAAAAATATGAACGTCTGCGAGGATAAATCGAAGAAGACTGCCTTCTCTACTTTTTTTGATAAGATCCCTAAACTGAGTCTCCTCAAACGGTTCAAGGAAAAGCCACTGCAGTACGACAGCGTACCCGACCTGACTAAGTATGAAAATCCGAGGACTCCTCGAAAACTAAAAAGCATTTCCAGAAATGTCAGGTCTCATGAACAGCTTGACCAAGCCGGGATGAGACATCGTCGAGCTTGTTCAGTTAGTTCTTCGAAGACACAGCGAAGTACTCCCGAACATTCCGATTGTGTTTACATAGATCCCGATACGGTTTCACGTAATTTCAGCAAGAACAATTCATTTAATCTAATGAAATCGGTGAGGAAAACAATGTCTATCAATTCTATTGACACCAAGGTACGAAATATACCCGGTGGCTCCGCGGATACGACTCCTTTCCATCGAAACGCTTTACATTCTCCCGCTCCTCGATCTTGCAATCCGGCAGATGCTGGTGTACAGGACAGAGATGAATTCTATATGACCTTTGATCCTGACTTAAACCCACCGTGTCCCCAATCAACAGCCATGATGCATGCTCAGTCACCAATTAAGTCATCAGTATCTTACGGAACATTGCCAAAGAATTGGAGACAGATCCGTCAGATTGATGGCATCACATCAGACAACATGAACTGGGAGCAGAACGGCAAGGAGTCACAGTACGAGAGACTCGGGAAGAACAAAGAAGATACCATTGACCACACGACCACTCCAAAAAGTCGTTCATCTACAGTAAGTTTTAACAATGAACTGTATTTAGAACTTGATTGTCAAATGTCAAAATAGTTCAAATCTGTAGTTTCTTCTTCATTCACAAATACAAATTAAGTAACTAATGTAGTCACTCAAAGTTTAAATGCAATGGTCTAGGAATTGATATTAACCATGTTAATCCACTAGAGAAAAATTATATGAGATTATTTGTTTACTGGGACAAAATTGATAACCAAAATGTACCCTTCATAAAAGATTCATGTTAGAGGACAAATGATGATTGACAATATAAATCAGTCTTATCATAACCAGCCTTTTTTCCCCTTCTTTTTTTTCAGATTTCACCAAGGCACCTGTGGAGACAACGATCTACGATCAACCAAGATAATCGCAAATATATGCCTCTGCCACCATTGCCGACTGAAAATACGAAGCAGGATATCTATCAGGAAATACCTGGTGATGCTGTGTTTACTTCTGTTAAGACACCTTCTCCTCCATGTACACCTATACCTTTGCACCATCCTTCCTCATTCGATTACATCAACACTTATTCTCACAGAGACGTCTTTCCGTACCCTGAAGATATGTACAATGGTGTTTACTCCCAGTCCAAGTCCAGGTTTGGTCCTCTGACCCATTCTTCTTCCAGTTTACCAGGTGACTTGA
The DNA here is from genome assembly GCA_025618425.1 of Heliocidaris tuberculata. Classification (NCBI taxonomy): domain Eukaryota; kingdom Metazoa; phylum Echinodermata; class Echinoidea; order Camarodonta; family Echinometridae; genus Heliocidaris; species Heliocidaris tuberculata. Next base: position 320,316 of record CM046848.1, read on the forward strand.
CATCACCATCCCGCTCCCCAGGGCGTGGCAATATCTTCATCTCTGAAGGGTTCTTGGCTAAGAAGCTTCCTATGGTCTCAGAGAACGGGATGCGTAGACGCCCTGACTACATCTCCGTGCGTCCCCCGGACATGTCTGAAGACGGCCTGAGCGCTATGGAGATGGGTTCACGGTCTCCACCGCTGTACATGGCGCATCGGAGCTTGAAGCATACGCTGAGCGTACCGAACCGACCTTTGAGACAGTCCAAATACCAGGGGTATCACTCCAGTTCCCCTGGGGAAGAAAAGAAGTGTAATGTGAGAGAGGAGGTGTGTCGAGGGAAAATCAAGATTCCACCTATTTTTCTTCAACAATAGAAAAACAAAAACAAAAAAACTAAGCCTGAAATATCCTCCCCCCCCAAAAAAAAAAAAAAAAAAATTAAATAAATAAATAAATAAATAAATAAAAAGGTAAAACATAGACAAAAAGCAAATAATGATAATAATAATAATAATAATAATAATAATAATAATAATACTAATAATAATAATAATAATAATAATAATAATAATAATATAATAGTAAATAATAATAATGATAATGGTGAAGATTTATATCCTCCAATTAATATTTCGAACAACTGATTCGTTATTTGATTAACTGATTAAGTTATTTCATAGTTGAATATCAGTGTTTCCTTATCCATTCATACCATCTAATCCAGGATAGACCCTGCCAAAGTGATATTTATCAAATAATAAATCTTTGAAATGACGATGACATTTTACAGACAATTTAAACTAAAGTGAATGAGTTGGAAAACAACATCATTGTATACATGTATATATGATATCTTTATATTCATGGAATTAAATTGTATAACAACACTTTAGTTGGTTTTGAGTTTTGATTTGTACATTTCAAAATCCTCTTCGAATAGACGCATTACAAATTCATTCGAGTTTATAATTTCAGTCATCTTGGTTTTCTACAATCAAACTTGGCGTTTATAAATAGAATGTTAATAACCTCAAGACAAGAAGCTGATGAGAAAACAAATGCGTTTTTTATTCACTGTACACTATTGCACTCGACAATAATACGCTCTATATTTATCACTGAATGTAAAATGATTTATGAATCTGTAATATAGAGTGTTCACATTAAATGATATATACATTTCACTTCGTATGAATGGTGAATTGATTAATATTTTATCAATAACGCTTAAGCAGCGTCCATAGCTTTTTCCTAGCATTCATCTTGTATGCGGGCTGTATGAGTGTTTTGTGTACTTATTTTCAATTCTGAAACTATGGAATTGAATTATTTGATTATTTTTTTTTTAAGAAGTATTTTTGATACACACTTTGATGTTTTACATTAACAAGTTGTTTCATAAATTCTCACTCAATACCATGTGACAAAACATTTTTATCTGCATTTAAAAGGATGTTCTGTTTTAAGAGACAAGCCGAAGTAAAATTTTCCATGAATACTTAAATTCTTAACTTTCTGAAGAACAAAAAATTCTGTCCTATACTCAATCACAAGTCTGTTTGTATATAACGTTGTAAAGTCCACTTATTGGCGTAGTAATAGAAAAAAAACGAGGGGAGATGCATCATTTGCCATTTAAAGTTTGTTATCCAAATTTTAGGAACGATCCAACGTTCTTTCTTCAGGAAAACTGATTACAACAAAAAAATCCGTTGTAATCCGTTGATGTAATCCGTTTCCCTGAAGAAGGAACGTTGGATCGTTCCGAAAATTTGGATAATAAACTTTAATTGGCAAATGATGCATCTCCCCTCGTTTTTCTTCTATAAGCATGTATAATATATAGTAAAATAAATGAGTAATATAGGTCTTTATTCTCCCTTTATATTTATTCGTCAAGCTTTTTGATTTACCAGTACATCTTCATCAGGACTCTATAATAAAACACGAATGATGGCTTGAATTGACGCAAAGAAATTGTCTCAAAGAAATTTTTAACATGTTCAAAATTTCTTTGCAAATTAATTTTTCCGCAAACAGTTGCAAGCGTTTGCAAAACAGTCATGCTCCTTGCAAACGGTTATAAGACGTGTCGCTAAAGTTCTTTTTGATTCGCCAATGCTACAGCGACCACGTGAACATGTCGCTAATGACAGAGGCGAACCTGATTTTCGCCAACATTCGTCAGAAAAGTTTGCGAATGCTTACGTTCGTATAAGCATTCGCCGCTCTGTGAGATACCATCTTGAGAGAGAGCTAGAGAGAAGAGAGAGAGTGCGAGAAAGAGAGAGAAGTGGGGAGAATAAGAAACAGAAAGGGAAATAAAAAGAAGAGAAGAGTCAGACAAAATAGGAGAAGAAAAGAAAGAATAAAAGAAAGGAAAGAAAAGACGATAGGAAAAGAAATATAAATATAATATAATTATAATGTATGTTCTTCAGAAGACATCAGATAAGACATAATGGATACCATATGATATCCTCTGCTGATGTTACATCGTTATTGATAAATGTTTGATAAATCATGGAAAAGCCGTATAACATAATATGCTCATTAGAAATATCAAATCCTCATCTATTTTTTTAATCAATAAGAAGGGGAAGGCTTTTTCTTCAAAGACGCTTAGAAGTCTTCTTTTTATCATGATATAACTGAACTTGTTTTATAACCATGAACGGATATGTAATTAACCGTCAGAAACCTGTATTTCAATGCCAAATATGTAATATTAGCGTACTTATTATACTGGTGAATGCAATTATGGGAAAATAGAAAAGGTTAACAGTTTAATGAACAATGCAAATGTTTAGGTAAAAGGTGTTTGGTCTCTAGAGGTGTCATAGTAGATTGGTTTAAACCTTTTTTATGCGAAAGTCGTGGGTTCGATTCGCCGACACTTCAAGTACGTCGAGAAGCAATGTATTCAATCTACATTGCTTCTCTCCATCCAAGTGTTCAGTGAGTGCCCGGAAGGAAACGAAATCTATTGTGGTTTCTACAGCACTGTGAGCATTGTGAGTGTCTGTATAATAGCGCCTAGCTAGATAGTAATATACCTTTAAAGCGCTTAAAACAGAGATAATTAAACTAAGGATATTAAACACGATAAAAACTACTTTCGAGAAATAAACTCAAGACAATTTCAATAGCTCTGTATATCACCTTTAGAAATGTGCGAACATTACAATGGCGTATTACGTAATCCGAACAAGATTTCTATGGGCAGTACAATAGGCCTTTGAAATTGCCCTTGAGTTTATTTTTCGAAAGTAGTTTTTATCGTGTTATTATTATTTTCTGCATGGTATTCTTGCAAAACGTACAGTGTGGATTATAATTTTTAGAAGCATTCAACGCCAGTTTATGAATTTGTCTTATCGATAAGTCATTTTAACTTTTAAAATTGCGTTGAAATATATAGACATGAAAGCTACTTTTTTGTATATAAGAAGGATCCATATCAATCGCACTCGTGTTATTTTCTACATTATTGAAATAAAGTTTACACAATCAAAAATGCATTGTCTACCAGCTGGTTCTTTTGTTTCATGTTTGTTTGTTTTTTGTTCTTCATAAGGAAATCATCACGGAAGAAGAAGAAGAAGAAGAAGAAGAAGAAGAAGAAGAAGAAGAAGAAGAAGAAGAAGAAGAAGAAGAAGAAGTAGTAGTAAAAGTATTTTAAAAAAAGAAAAAAAATTATATGTGTAAAGATATGAGTGAAGACGCATACCAGAGAAAGCGGAAAGCGGACGTAGCTGACCACAGAACAGAGGGTGTGCGTCGCAACCGAATGGGCTTTCACTGGGAGCCTGCAGCAAGTTCCTGCACCCTTCCATGAGAGATTTCCAGATCGCGACGTTCCTGCGAAGTCTACGTTATGGAAAAACATAAGAAAATATCAGCCGGAAGGGACAGGGTCGATCTGGTAGGAGAAGAACTGGCAAGTCGGGAAAGAATTTTGTTATTATGAAAACCCTTTGTTCTGTGGTCAGCTGCATGGTCAGGTAAGCTAATGACGGTTCGCTTAATTTTCACCCTTTTTATACCCCAGCCAGCCATCTCTAATGTTCCTTTTCATACCCCATATTTTGTGTAAATTCACCCAAGTATTGTCAGCTGCGAGGTCAGTTAAGATGAATGACTTCTTACTCAACTATCCACTCATTCGGGCAGAAATACAGCATTTTTTTTAAAACCTGTTCTCTGGCATACATAATTCATTTTTTTGTGTGTGTGTGTGTGTGCATGAGTTGTCATATAAAAGAGAAAATCATGAATATTTATCTGATGTTTTTCTCTTTTCAAAATATATTTACTGTCATTTGGTCAGAAATCCAGCGTCTAAAGACTCACCCAAAGTCTCATCCCAAGTTGCAATTTGTGCGTGCAAATGAAATTTTGGTAGCACCACTTTCCATTGTTTTACTTCAATCAATCGTGAATTATGAATATTGAGTTGTGCATCAAATGAAAGAAGAGAAGCAGAGATTTCCATGCATGTACATCTCATCAAAGTGATTATTCATTACTTCTGCCGAGAAATCCCGTTTCCTTTTTTTTCTGGGACATAATGTATGTAATTTTTTACAAACATTACATTTTTTTTCATTGTTTTTTATTACGGGATCAAGTTTACCTATACGTTCTCCATTGTAAGGTGTTACAACCGGGCCTAGATAACTCACCTCAAACCTCATCGAAAACTTGTTTAAAACAAATAATAAATTAGTACAATTCCACTCATTTCTACTCTGTAAAAATACTAGTACAGAGCGATTTCATCATGCTTTTAAAGAAGCTGGAAAAGCGCCCTCTATTAACATTCCATTAGCAGTCAACGAACATTTCCGAATCTATTTTCTTTCATGAAGTAATACATAAGGCTCAAAAGTACCAAAATGACGAGCTATTTCTCTTACTTGATATACGATTTATATCAAATAACCTGAATGCGAAGCAGGGGGTAATCAAGGAATGGGGAGGAAAGGGGCACAATTACATTTCTGACTATCAAAAAAAAAAAGAGTTATCACATTTTGCAAATGCCTTTTGGGTCAAAAATTTGAATGGGAGCATATTAATTTGGGGGTTCTGTAATGAATGTATGTTACTTTGGTTTTAAACGGGGCATGAGGCAGTTTGTTTTATAATCATTTTTATCACTATTGTTGTTATTTTTTAATTGCTACCATCATTATTGTCAACATCAATTTTTCTTTCTTAATTCGGCCATTTTTTCCTTAATACGGCAAAAACAAGAACAGAAATGTAGATGGCGCAAAGTACAGAGGGAAAATTGATTGATAGAACAGAATTAATTTTGATTTTTTTAATTTTTTTTTGATGAGTTTTTTTATGAGTAGAAGTGGTACATTATCGTCTTCGTCTTTTAAACTATCAGGGTTTAGAAAGGTATCCACTTGGGCATGGCAGTGTACTGTATTATAAATGGTCCTATCCACTTCTAACAAATTGTCTGACAACAAATCTATGACGGCAAATTGGATTGATAAATTGTAAAATCTAAGGAATTTATTGTCCCTTTCGGACAAATGCGTAACTTATGGTATATTTCTTCAGCAGTTTTTTCTTAACCCTCATCAAAAACTTATTTAAAATCAATCTTGCTTGTTTTATTTCTTATCAAGCAAGGGATTTCTTTCTCGTTTTGTATTATTTATTCATCGCTATCGTATTTGCTTTGTTGAACCCTAGTCCGCCAAAACTCAGCCTTAGTTCTACTTGGTTGATTTGATTTGATTTGATTCATCAAGCATACTTACAATTAAATTGATATGTGAATTTGGACGTTGTAAGCATCTGGGTGTCATAGAACTAGATTTAGGCTGGGTTACTTTACTTTTCTATCATTTCAGCATGGCTTTCAACTTCTGCTTTCCTATGGGCAAACAAGCCTTGTAGAAAATTTGTCCGACGTCCCTGAAAAAAAAAAGTTGTTTCCATAGTATAATAAACGTACAAATCAACTATTGTACAGACAACAGCCTTTTTTCAATTACTTAGGGCAATCGCTAATGAATCTGCTCAATGCGTCAATTAGTAGATGAGGAAGACAACTTTGATGAAGCGACAGACAAAATAGAAATGACATGCATTATTTAAAGGCTGATTCATTAATTCATAGGAAATAGGGAGGTGATTTGATGAAACGTTGCCTCTTAAAATGCGTTAGGAACTATGATCGAGATTTTGGGTGTCTCATGCATTTAGAAAGGGCAATATCGATGTGAACGGTGATATTAAAGGTAACGATTCACTGTACAGGGCCCCGTTGCATAAAACTTACCATTAACGGTAACTTTGCCATCAATGGTAACTCCCATGGAAACCATGATTTTTTGATTGGCTGTTGAGTGATGTTACCATGGTAGTTACCATTGATAGCAGAGTTACTATTAATGGCAAGTTTTATGCAACGGGGCCCAGATTTTTTTTTTTACATGTCGGTCATGTCGGCACCTGGTTTGTGAGACTTTACTCCTAAAAACGACCGTAAAGGTAATTTAACCTGTTGGTGGAGTCGAAAAAATGTTCAGATTCACTCTGCCAATCAAAATCTAATGTTACAATGTATAATGATGATGCATATTCCGCAATGTGAGCAAAGTTGATCATGCAAACTGGCTTATCAAGGGATTAGGAATTTGGGGTGGAAATCAGTACATTAATGACGTAATAGTTGCAAATGTCGGGATCACACCACTCTTAAATGGCCTCCCCCCCCCCTTCCCAGTCTGCAAGTAGAGACCCTAATCTGACGCTGTCTTAGAATCATATTGTGTAGTGAGTGTAGCCTTACCTATGTCATGTTCCTATTGGTTATATGAGGAGCAGCTATAGTCATGACAGTACATGGTTTATGGACTGTACTCTCCATAGTGGAGGTGGGGTGGTGTAGTGGTTCATTCAGTTGATTTTCAGTCAAGAGGTTAAGGGTTCGAATCCTTGCCTGGCTAACGTCCTTTGCAAGACATCATTCTACATTTGCCACTCTCCATACAGGTATACATTGATACCGATGTGCTAAAACACTAAACTATGGCGGGGTAATTATGTTGTAGTAGCAGTAGTAGCAGTAGTAGAAGTAGTAGTAGTAGTAGTACTACTACTACTAGTACTACTACTACTACTACTACTACTAGTATCGTTATTATTTTTATTATTCTCCTTTTTCAGACCCTTTGTTACGCATAAAACTGACAAGGGTTGTGCCTTGAAACTTTCTGTTTTTCTCCCCTCCTCTTATCTTGCTCGCTCTAACTCTCACTCTCTCAATACCCCCCCCCCCTCTCTCTCTCTCTCACTCTTTCTATTATCTCCACTTTGCCCTCCCCTCACCCTTCTCTCTGTCTCTCTCATTCTCTCTCCCTCCCTCTCACTCTATCTATCTTATCATCTCCCCATTCTATCTCCTCTCCCCATCCTTTCTTTCTCTCTCTCTCTCTCTAGTTTCCGTCTCTTTCTCCTCATCTCTATTTTTGTCTCTCTTTCACTCCACATCACCATCCTCTCTCTCTCTCTCTCTCTCTCTCGCCCTCTCGCCCTCTCGCCCTCTCTCTCTCTCTCCACCCCCTCTCTCTCCACCCCATCTCATATGAAAATAGCATGATCCGGATTGAGGTTCGGGTCGGGTGTGACTTTTTCTTTCCAGAAGCTACACTCAGAATATTGGAATGTTAAGAAGGGTATTCAAGTCTTTGAGATGCTTGTAAGAGTTGATTCAAGTCTTCGAAACGCTCTGTTGCCTTTTGTTAATACGACCAAAAAGGCAAAGTGAAACTTTTGTTACCGAACTATTCAAGAAACTCTTCGGTGGTCGCATTCTCTCCAAGCAATGACACAGGACACCGATAGTTTCCCTTTCTATATAGGCCATCGTTGAAATGCATGCAGAATACAGTACAGTGTTGGTGTATTTGCTAGTGAGAGTAGTATAAGTAATAGAAGAAGAAAAAAATAGTAGTAGTAGTAGTAGTAGTAGTAGTAGTAGTAGTAGTAGTAGTAGTAGTAGTAGTTTGAAGTTTGAAGTTTATTAAGACTCAACGACCCACAAGGGGTATGGGAGTATAATACAAAGTATGTACAAAATTGAAATATAATTACAAACAAATAAACAAATATATATACATTATATATAAACAATATATCAGAATACAAATAAACACAGTATGGAGAATAATGCAGGCACTGCCTGAAATTGTAAAACATAAAATTTTTACATATTAAAAAAGAAATAATCACGATATAATTACAGAGTATAGTAATGTTGGATATCTAATGAAAAAAGGACATTATTTCTCTACAAAACCTCGAAACATTGGACAGAGTCCTTTTTTTACTGGAATTAAACAATTCATTGAATTTAAATGTGTTAGGGTATTTCCAATAATACCTCTTGAGGAATTGTTCCCGTTTGATCTCAAAGAAAGGACATATAAACAAATAGTGAAACACTGACAAAAAGAATATACAGGATCAGACTTCCATTTCAAAGAACCAAAAGTAATAAAGGAGACCATTCTATTGGACGAGGCCATTGTTATGAGGTTGCCATGTGAATACATGAACTCGTGTATTCTCATGGCTTCGTTCACACGCTACTACTCAGTATATATACAAACTCTAACAAAATTAAGCTTAAGAAAGAGAAAGAGATATTGAAAATACATGTACATGAGAAACGGATAAAAGATAGTTAAGAGGAGAGAGGAAAGAAAAAAGGGGAGAAAGTGTATGTGCGTGCGTGCGTGCGTGCGTGCGTGTGTGTGTGTGGGGGGGGGGTAAGGGTTTGAGTGCAGGGAGGCTAGTACAATGTGTATGCAGTAATATGATATATATCGTTTCCCTTATAAATGGGGGGGGGGGGGGTATTTTACACCCCAAAAAATATTCAGTGCTTTCTTCACAGTTTTGAATCTCACTTATTTATGCATTTATAGAAGATTATACATTATAACGTGCATTTTGGTTATACACATTCATTGAAATGTTGATTTATGATTCATGTATTATTGAGTGAAATCGAAATAAAGATCATTGAAAAAAAAGTGTTTTTGTGTGTATGTGGGAGAGAAAGAGAGCGAGGGGGTAGAGAGAGAGAACAGAAAACTAGACTGGTGATACTGAGGTGAGACAGAGAGAGAGAGATTGTAAACTGATGAAGAAAAAAGGGGGAAAGCATTAAACTGGTGACACATGATTTCTCTAATGAATCAGAAAGTGGAATCGTCATAGAATTCGGTAGAGAAAGAAGATAAGAGGAGGAAACTCACTTTGGGGTGCCTTCTCACCCCCCCCCCCCCCCCAAAGCCACTGACAGCACTCCTACAGCATCCGACTCTATCAGGGGATGCTGCAGCACCCTCAGCAACTCCAGTTTCAAGGTCTAATTCATGAACTCACAAGAAAAATGGTCTTTCTATTTCGAGAATCACCAGAAAAATGGTAAGAAGGTCCACAAGACCAACATTCTCGATCTCATGGACCTTAGATCTCGTAGGCTGTATATAAGCCCTTCAGAAGTGTTCAGTAATGCTCATGTCTGCTTATTCAAACTTCACGTTTGCATAGAGAAAAGTATGACAATGGTGACGTCGAAGTGACGTCAGTATAATGATTGACATGATGGAGCAATATGTATCCATACAAATTAACAAGGCCACGGAGCAATTACCTGTAGGTTTTCACATTTATTTTGATACCTTTTAATTCAGTTTCATCTATTATTTGCTTCAAGTTGTCATAGGAGCCGTGAATATTTATTTGCTTAAGTGAATTCAGTGCATTTGTTATTCACATTAGTCAGTTAGTCGCCAAACAATCCTTTGCCATTCATTTTCGTCAGATTTCATTTGATTTCTCTCACCTGATAATCCTCTGTAGAAAATGATCAAACTCGTCATTGCGCAAGCGATTTCAAGCAATTTAGAATTTAATTCGTCAGAAAGTTCGGGTCCTAATCATGATGAACATACTTTTCATATGATAACACAGATTTATTATTATGATAATATCATTTTTTCACAATGCTGTTTATTGCATTAGATGATAAACTAGATACAAACATTATTTGCGCCTGGTCAGGCAGTATTTCTTTTAGGTAGGTATAATTTTTCATGAAACTTGTGTATTTTTTTAAAAGAAATACATAGTATGAATTTTTTTTTTTACAGGCCAATATTTACTCATTTTTCTTGCATCCAGTCATTTAGTTTGTGCCCCATAATATATTGTCGATAATAATAAAAAATAAATTTTTGTTATATTTCAAAGTAAGACAAAGAATAAAATGAATTAAAGGCAACACATTAACAAAAACAAAAATAATAGGAGTTTAAATGAATGATTTTATAGATAGTGAAAAATGATTACTAAAGAACTTTGATGTAAAATTCAGATACACACAACAAGAAAAAAAATACTTGAAAAGAAGAAAAAACACATAGTTACATACCAACCCTTTATTATTGCATACATTCATGTAACGAATTGGAATGACATTTTGACAACATTATTTAAATTCCTACGATTTGGGGCATCTCAATAGGGGTCCACTAGCTATTCATGAGGACCGCTATTCATAGAAAATCGCCATTCATTTAACACGCGTTATGAATAGCGGTCCTTATGAATAGTGGTCCTTATGAACGGAAGTCCTTATGAACAGCGAGGTAATTTGTCTATGGTTTGCTCGCTATGTAGAAGGACCGCTATTCATACAAAACCGCTATTCATTTAGTCACGCGTTATGGATAGCGGTCCTTATGAATAGCGGTCCTTATGACTAGCGAGGTTACCCCTCCCAATATACCGACGGCTCACGAGATTGACAGCCCACGGACCGAAAGTTCAATATTGTCTACGAGACCAACAAAATAACGATTTATATAAGGACATTTAGGAAGGTAGAAAATTTAAAACGGCCACAGAGAACGACGACTGAAGAGACTTACAGCTCATGAGATTGACGAATCAAAGAAAATACATTTTCAAGATTTTTATTGATCTCTTGACTATCCGTCTCGATTTTCATCTGGTTTAATATTCTACGATGATTTTGGGGGTTAATATTAATTTTCCCTTACATTAAATTCACATTCTTTCAGTAATAGATGTGAATTAACCTTACGATAACTTTTTAAACATTCTCAAGGGTCAATTTGATATTTGTATACCGTTAAGAAAACAAGTTAATAACTATATAAAAAGAACCCAAGATCTCCATGGGTAACCAAATCTATCTTAAGATCAATAAACCGGAAAAACAATCTATATTATAAATACAAAACCAATTCAAACCCGTGAAAATACAAAAATGTTCTTACTAATGTACCTAATGTACTACGACAGGCAAAGAAACATTATTATACAACGCAATTCGAACTTAACAAAAATAACATTAAAAAAAACATAGAACATAATAAATACAACCTTAAACAGAAACGATAAGACACAAAAAATAACTAAAATTAAACACTAACACTATAGTCGAAGACCCTCAAGCTATGGCTGAAACCTTCAACTCATACTTCTCCCAAATTGGACAAAACCTAGCAGAAAACATCTCGACAGCCGAAAGAAAATTCCCTAACTTTTTAAATAACCAAAACCCATCTTCATTTTTTTTTTGTCCCAACAAATCGCGAGGAAATTATTGGGATAGTAAATAAATTGGGAGGGGAAAAAAGTTCAGGGCATGAGACATTGATAACTACCTTCTTAAGTCAATTATCTTATCTTATCTATTGGTTCATATTTTTAACTTATCCTTAACTACGGGTATTGTACAAAATAGCATTAAAATAGCTAAATTCATCCCAATATTCAAGAAAGGTGATGCTTTAGAAACCAATAATTATAGGCCAATATCATTATTATTACCATCCCTCTCCAAAGTTTTAGAAAAAATTGTCTTTGTCAGAGTTACAGCCTTTCTCAACAAATATAACATTATTTGTGATTCACAGTTTGGCTTTCGAGCAAATCATAATACAACACAGGCAATATTAACATGCATAGATACTATAGCCCATGTCATTGATCAGCGCTTGCATACCATCGCAATTTTCCTGGACTTTTCCAAGGCTTTCGATACTATAAACCAAAATATTCTCCTACATAAGTTATCGCACTACGGTGTTCGAGGGAAAGCCTTGGAATGGTTCAGGAATTATTTATCAAACAGAAAACAATTTGTAAAAATAAATAATCATAGGTCATCGTTACGACCCATAAACTGTGGTGTTCCACAGGGAAGTCTACTTGGTCCCTTATTATTTATCATATACATAAATAACTTTTAAATAAATCCTCAGATGTACTATCATTTATTCTATTTGCAGACGATTCAAAACTATTTTATTCTCATTCTAATCCTAATACCCTTCTTTCAACAATAAACAAAGAACTTAAATGCATAGTAGAATTGGTAAAAGCAAACAAGCTATCACTAAACATACTAAAGACTAATTTATGTTGTTTAGTAACACCTTACAAAACTTACCTGTAAATATATATTTTTGTTTTTGACCGCGCGCCGCTCGATAGGGTATCATCAACAAAATTTCTACGGTTTACGATTGACGATAAAACTTCTTTCAACAATAAACAAAGAACTTAAATGCATAGTAGAATTGGTAAAAGCAAACAAGCTATCACTAAACATACTAAAGACTAATTTATGTTGTTTAGTAACACCTTACAAAACTTACCTGTAAATATATATTTTTGTTTTTGACCGCGCGCCGCTCGATAGGGTATCATCAACAAAATTTCTACGGTTTACGATTGACGATAAAACTAAACTGGAACATGCACATGCAAAATATATCCAAAACTATATCCCTGAATATTGGAATAATGAATAGACTCAAATATTTCTTCCAAAGGACTACACTTTTCATACTATATTTTTCACTAATATTACCTTATCTTAATTATGGAATAATGGCTTGGGGTAAATATATTACCGATAAAATTACTATCTTACAAAAGAAAATCATAAGGATATTATATGCATAATGCTCCAGTTCGTTCACATAGCGATGCTTTATTTTACGAATAAAAAATTCTAAAGTTTTCAAAGAGGACAATGCATGTATAAATTGAATAAAAACGAACTGCCACACGCTTTCATCAACATTTTTACAAGAAACAGTTCCATACACAAATACCCAAGAAGACAATCCAACCGTTTCCACTTCCCCGCACCCGTATTCTTTTTTGCACACAAAACCGTCTTTTTCTACGGCCCGAAATACTGGAACTCACTAAGCAGTGATATAATCAACTCCCAAAGTGTAAACTGTTTCAAAAGCAAGTTTAAAAAACATCTTCTTCAACCATATGCAATGAATTCAAACTGAGCAAGCAGGACCCACCACTATCTCTCTCTCACTCTCTCTTCCCTGTCTTACTCCCTTTTCACCCCTCCTTTTTTCCTGCCCTCTCTCTCCCTTCTTCTCACACACAGACACACTCACTTTCTTTCACTCTCCTGCTTCCTCCATCCTCCTTCTCTTTATTCTCTTTTGTTTCTACACCATCTTGTACTTTCACTTTACTTTCACACTGTAGTTTTTCTTGTGGGTTGAGGCAATTGTCCTTCTACCTCAACTCACTTATCAATTATCTCTTATCAATAATGCGCTTCTCGCAATGATGCTTTATAAATTTCATATCTTTGAACGACCCAATCATGATTAAGTCATATAAGTTTCTGGACATGTAATAAACAAGCTTTGCTTCTAAACATGTCCAACTGTTTTCAATATCACTTAGGTTAATATTTGTGCATCATATAATTTACTTATTGATATTTAATTATGTGTCCATATCTATGGAAAACATCATTGTTATATTATTGTTGTTATTGTATTTATTTTATGTTATGCAAAGCAGTATTATGTTAATATGATCGAAAACAGTCAATAAATCTGAATCTGAATCTAGATAAATGTAAAATTTAAAAGAGAACAAGGATTATGGTGAATAGACGAATGAAATGCTCTTTCAAGAGCATGGGAATATCAAAACATTCAATCATGCTCAGCAAATATTTTGGACGGTACCTTGGAGAAGTATATGGCAGAACATGACTTGCTATCACGTTATACCACAGTCACACTAACAGGACCAACACCAGACCGATAACCATGATGACAGACCGAACATAAAATTACATTGCTCGCTATAGGCACGAATCTGTAGGTTTGGGATCGCTTTCAAGTCGATTCAGCAATGTGACTGAGGTGTAAGGCATGTTCGGCTCGGTGTGAAATGAAAGATCGCTCGAGCAAACAAAAGACAAATACAACGAGGATTGAAGAGCGGCTTTACAAGCTATTCAACAAAAGATTTGAGCCCACGCCCAATCCTGAAATACAAATATTTCGCAAATCGCTATTGAAAGTAGTGCTTTCTATTGTTCCCCGTTCTTTTGTCCCGGTCTGGGCTATTTTGGTACGGGTATATAAAGCAGAGATCTGCGAGAGCATGGGCTCATTCCGTGCCAGAGTTGCATGTCGGTCGCTCCAGTCAAAACTCTCACGCTATGTTCCTTCATCTACGATAGCGCATTGGGCGTCGGTTAGTTGAAAAGGGTTTAATCAAACATCAATTCTGTGGGTTCACAAAGTTGTCAAGGAGTTTAGTGACGTTTGTGAACTTTGGTGACGTCTATAGAAGGGTGATATTACCTGCTGTCGAGCTCTGGGAACCTCAGTTGTGATTTTGGAGATCGAAGGTATCATATCGCACCCATCACTGAGAATCAATTTCATCTCTCCTTTAACCAAGGAATACCAACTCATTATGGAATCTTCTTCAGTTACAACGTGGTGTCTTGTGTGGGCATCAGTGATTGCAGAAGGTATTTTTTGTCCTTTATTCAGTTTAGTGGATTATTCCCACGTGAGAATATTCAAACTCAATATAGGAGTGATCGATAATTCGTAGATAATCCGTTTGGAAAATCGTCGTTATAACGGCTCATGCTGGTGCATACTGTTTTTAACTCGCATTTTTGTGGACGTTTTAAAAAGTTTAGACTATAGTATATAAATAATAGTCGGGTTAAACAAACTAAAGCATACAGTAGCCCTACACGTCCCGTTTTAGTTATTAAAGTTTTTTTGTTTTTTTAATCTTGCATGTTTAATGTATTTTTTATGAGTCATTGTCATCAAATTTCAATAATCTCAATTTTCAGAAAGTATTATTCACTATTCTATAACCATTGTCATAAATTTTCAATAATTTCAATTTTTCAATTTCAGAAAGTATTATTCACTATTTTATAACCATTATCATCCCCTTTTCTCTATTTTTTCTGTAGTCTTTGGGGCATCATCAAGCAGCCAGGCTAGCCATGACTCAGGGGCAGTAGCTGCCGTCGCTCCCGCTCTCCTCATAGCACTCGCAGTCTCCATCATGGCCGTCGCCGCTCTCTCGATTCGTGCTCTGCGACGTCAACAACCCGCTGAAATCTCGGTTTCCCTCGGTTCAGCGACCACCACCGTAGACGTTGACGCCTTGGGTCCTCCAAGCCTCGCTCTGGACCTCGATGACGACAATGTATTGGACTTCGATGAGGAGGAAGAGGAGGATGAGGAGGCCAAGGAAGAGGCAAAGACCCGGAGATTAGGCAATTTAGCCCAAGTCATGAAGAGCGGGAGATTTTTTAGGGTAAGTATTGTTAAGAAATGTTAATTCTTATGCTAACTAGAGTAGATGGTGCGAAGTGCGGCCGGTAGCCTGTGTGCGGCCGGTCCATCATTTGCATTGAAAAATCACTTTAAAGTATATGGCATCATAACATATCACACATATATGTGATATATTATGATGCCATGTATTTTAAAGTGATTTTGCAATGCAAACGATGGACCGGCCGCACACCGGCTACCGGCCGCACTTCGCACCATCTACTCCAGTCTATACAGGGATGTTTTAGGAGATCCAATTAAACATGGAGGTCAATGATTAGGATTTTAAATTCATAATTCAAACCTATTTTTTTCTGCTTTCTGAGCTGATATGCCCATAGTGATCATCTATCAGTTCTCTTTTGCTGTAACTTCTTTGTTAATTTTACAATCCCGGTTTCATATGTTTATGTGTAGCATATCTCTGTGGATTCTATGTAAATTCAATGACATTAATATTTTACTGATCTTTTTCTGTTCTCTTCCATTAGACGAACGGCATGGAAGAACTGCCTTATTCACCAAGACACTTCCGAAGGTTATTAGCGTCCTCTTCAGCAGAAACAAGATAGTGACTTTCCTTGCTCCCAAAGACGATAAACTGAAATCCTCCACGTTCGACAAAGCTCATCGTCAATTTTGTGACCGCAACGGACACTGGGTGACGACCTTGTCGAGATCGTGAAAAAGACCATCCAAAATGGTGTCGCTATCGCCGATGACGGATTGTCGACATCGTACATGAGCGTATGGTCATCGAGATTTGTCAGTGGTTGGAGCTTATAGAAGAAAAATGGGCTAAGTCCAGAACATTCCGAGAACTTTTCAACATCTACAACACATTCTATCAGTACTAAAGAGACTTTTATTGGGAAAGGAGAATGAATATGTCACAGACTTTGTATATAATAGATACATTTTATTTATTTGAATTTGGATCGTCGTTGAATTGGCGGTGACAAGAAATGTATTTTTGATAAATGTTATTTTTATACTATAAGAGGAGTTACAATGAGTGATAGTATGCTTTTGATTACAGTACTACTGTACACAATGCCATAGCTGAAAGGAAGAAGAAATCGTTGGTCCAACTCCAACCATCTTTTGATAAGAGGTAAATAATCTACATGCATTGAGATATCATAGCCTCAAAATAGTCACTCATTTCTTCTACAATTTTAACTACGCTTGGTTTCGACATTTGCTCTTTTTTAACGAAAAAATACAAATTTTATTCATTTTTTTAAAGGGGTTATAGAGTTTCGATCATTTTATATATTTTGTAACTTGCCTTTTAATGTCAATACAGTTGTTTAATTCTCAAACAGGATATATACTTCAGTATATCAGTATTCTTTTTAATGCATTAGTCACTTTCTCAAAATAGAATGTATTTTCTGAAAGAATCTAGTAACGTCGTGTACAAAAAAGATAATTACCAAAACGAAAAACGATTCAGGTTATAAGTCACGAAAAATGTTTATATTGCACAATATTGTTTACTGCTAATTCTACTAAATTGTTATATAAGATAAACAAAGAAGTGTACATTATGGATGGATTATTGATATTATCCCCATTAACAAAAAATTACATGAAGAGTAATATCAACGAATAATTTCTTGAGACTGATTTTATTGTACGAGTATGTACGTATTATTCTAAACCATTGTTATTATGGTTTTAAACTTAACCCTTTGTAAGATTACGATGGCGAAAGAACGGATGTGGCTAATATGATGATGATGTGATGAAAATGGTGATGATGATAATGATTATGTTGTTGATGATGGTGATGAAGATGAAGAGAACATTGTAAAGGGAGATGTTTGTGAGATGCCAAGATTGAGACATTTTATTTTATTATGGCTAAGATGCCAAAAGAAAAATTCGATGATGAAAAAAATCTGCCTCCGATTGCAGGTTTTTGCGACGATAGTAATGATGCTAATGAAGATGATGAGGATGATATTAGTGATGGTTATAATGATGATAATGTTGATGTTTGTTACGATCATGATAGTAATGATGATTACAGGAATGATGAAGATGAGATGATGATTATGAGATGATTATGGATGAAGAGGAGGAGTATGATGATAATAGTGAAGATTGACTGATTGATTTTATTTTTCCATGCATCAAACGCAAAATAACATATCAACAAAACATGGGAGGGGTTATTCATAAGCCCAAGGCTTGAAAGTAATGCCCCTCTAGAAACGAAATAGCCCCCTCTGAAAATATAAACTTCGTATATATAAAACGATTACTTAAATGGGGTTCACTAATAGTAAAGAGCGTGTCATGGTGATGATGATAATGATGATGGTGGTTTATCTGCTCTGGGTGAATTATTTAAAAGGATAATGACAATAATCTCAAGTAGCTACAGAGGTGTGAGAATCAGCTACCTCCACTGCCTTATAACATATGCCTATATGTTTCTACCCCACTGAGTGGAGCTTAGTGGAGGGAGGGGGTAGACGACATTATACACACACACACACACACACATATACTTATATATATAATATATATATATATATATATATATATATATATGTATGGCTAAGATATATATATAGATATATATATATATATATATCGTACAGCTTCCCGTCGACTGCCAAGGAAATTAATAAAGAAAAAAATAAAGGAAATTAGAAAGGAAACTGAGAGAGTGAAAGAGAGAGAGAGAGAAGACTGTGTCGCAGTTACGTCGTCCAAATCTTTTTGTATCCTCTATTTTAAATCTGTCAGGGGCAAATTGCCTCCCTTGCCCCTTCAACATACTGGTGATAGCAGGCTTACTGTAGACAAATGTTGACTTACACGGGAATTATGTAGACCTACCTGTACATCGTATAAATATATATATATATATATATATATATATATATATATATATGTCGTACAGCTTCCCGTCGACTGGCAAGGAAATTGATAAAAGAAAAATAAAGGAAATTAGAAAGGAAACTGAGAGAGTGAAAGAGAGAGAGAGAGAGAATACTGTGTCGCAGTTACGTCGTCCAAATCTTTTTGTATCCTCTATTTTAAATCTGTCAGGGGCAGATTGCCTCCATTGCCCCTTCCACATGCTGGTGATGGCAGGCTTACTGTAGACAAATGTTGACTTACACGGGAATTATGTAGACCTTCCTGTACGTCGTGTAGGGATGCCCAACTGATCTTTGTCACTCTGTAACAAATCATGGATTGAATGAACTTGTTCGTACCAACAGAGGACGCTAACAGTATTTATTTCAACTTCATTGTGTTTCTTCAGAAAAAGGAGCGAAAAAAAAAAACCGTCGAAGAATTTAAAAAAAAAGCACAATTAAGCACAAGGGAAGACATCTACATGTTTACATTTTATACGTTATAAAAAATCTTCCCTCATCTCAATTTTCTGATATATTATGTAGATTCTGCTATGTATGCTTTACAATGTGTTAATGGACAGAATAGTGATGTATATCTGTGATGTTCAATAAATACAACACAATACATTAATATAAACAGGAGGGAAACAGAAATAAACAGATGAAAAGAAATTTTAAAAAGACAATGCTAAGTAGATGATATATCAACAGACTAAAAAGTGCAAATGTTGCATGTTTCAGGGTGCAAACCTAAGAATTGAACATTTCGAGGTTAATAATTCCGCTCTTTTTATGTGTTGCTGTTGACTGGTTTAGGATGCCTACCTAAATATTCTTTCATGATAGGCCTGCAATGCATTTTGCAAGTTTTACCAAGTTTCTTAGAATCCTTTTTTTTTCGAAAGGAAATTACTTAAACTGTATATATAGGAAATTTTAACAAATCAAATCAAATCAGTACAATACGCTTCATTTTCTCATTTATAAACAAAGTATCCTCACTAGATTTCCCAATGAGTCAATAAGATTCTAATATATAATAGCAATACACTATATGATAATAACAATTTCCTAATGACTCTCAATGACCAATTCATAATTTTTTTCTTTTTACATGCAGTAGTGTGATAAAGATCTAAAAGCACCGCGAAACTATTTTTTTTTAAAGACCAAATAATTATGGTTTGGCACAGAATATGTGCCAAATATGTTTTTCAGCACGAAATTTCTCACTCTTCTCAAGCTTCTCTATCCACTTTTCCTTCTTCCTCTTTCTTACAGCGCTATAATTTTATATGCGCTATATAAATATGGTATATTATCATTATTATTATTCACTACTCTCACCTGCATGTACTTTGCAGGATGTAGTTTGAGATATTGAACAACAAATAAAACCATAAATCTTTACAAATAAGCAGTGGCGTAGGTCCAGAGGGTACTGGTTTGGCTTGAGTGTATTTGAAGGACATTCAAATCAAACTCTAGAATCGGTAACTCCAAACGAATGACAAGTTCAATTACATTTTATCATCAAAGTCGGTGAACAGTCCTCGCAGAACACAACGATTAATTAAACAATGATAGGATGTTTGATCTTTACAACAAAATACAATATCATCACGAAGCAGGCCTTGCTGACGACAGTCATCCCCTTCCCTTTGAAATAATCGGCACACAGCACGACAGTATGGATTTATTTTCCCATTACCAAAGTTCTTCAGAAACACAGTATACAAGTGTTGCCTTGATACAAGGGGTAAGTTTCCCTATGTAGACAGCAGAAATAACGCAGGATATTAGTTCAGGATACCAAGATATATGACAGGATGGCGTGACAGTCAGAGTTGCGTTCATGCACTAGCTTGATTGTCGTTGTATATTTCCACTGGAAACAATGTGAACCATCACAATCTTTTCTTGGCAAAGCGATATAAAAGAATCCAAACTTTGTGGTCATGCGTGATTATCACTGGAAATTACTTTGTCTTGATGATTTCGTTGTACCTTGTGGTGGTTGCCGCCCTCAGGGATGAAAACTTGTCTACGCCACTGGCTCAAACTTTAATGTTTTTATCGTTATCATTATTTTCTTGGTGATTCCACTGTCTTTTTAGGAATTCTTTGACAATGTCCTTAGCTTCCCGGTTGGTTAGAACATAGAGGAAAACATGGAACCAGAGGCCGAACCCGGGGATGGACTCAGCTATGTATTCCCATCTGTCTGTTAAGTGGACCATCACATTTGCCAATACCAAATGATACCAACAAACGTGAAAGGAAAACGTAACAGCTATGGTTGTTATGATACCTTTGCTCGGCAGTCGTCGTTGGTTTGGAGCGGGAGCTAGTTGTTGAAGATTGTGGACAATGCCATTCCCAGGCCTGGCTACATTGATTTGACGAGATTGTCGAACCGCTACTCGTAAGATAGCAAAGTTTGTGAGTGTATTTATTGCCCCAGAAATGACAACGGACGAGACGAATAAATAGTGCAAGTAGTAGGATACCCACGATTTGGAATGATATAGGCCTTCGCCTGTTCTTCTATCATTGCATTCAGATGAGTAAAATTCAGTAAGTCGAGATTTCGGCCACGGGAGAAGTTGAGAACAGATTAGCGTCATAACAATAAAGCAACCAAATAGAAGTCTCTTGACTGTGCGTAGTTGTAGAATCAGATGATATCGTAGCGGTCTGGTGATAACTATGTATTTACAAATGCTAATGAAAAATAAGGTCGACATTGAACAATAGAGGAATGCATACGTCGGGAATGGAAGAATAGTTTTCACGATAGAGCAAGATATCGCACTTGTTGTTCCATACCAAACGATGTCCCAGCTATACCATGTCGCACTGAGGAGGATGCTAAGCAAAGAGAAAGTCTGATGAAGCAGTCGGGTTACATCATCCAGAACTTCTTGTCGCCGTAGGATCAGCTGAAGAACTATGTTTGCGACAAGACTGAATGTTATGTGGATGACTGACACGATTGTCATCTCCATCGAAATGATGTCTGTAGAATTTGCCATTGAGATTGGCAATTATTAAGCAGCAGAAATAATGAGCATGAACGAATGTTACACGTCTTCAAAACAGATAATTAATGATAATCCTTGATGGCCAATCCACAACAAATTGTTGTTAATATAGGCACTGTTCATAGCTGCTTTTTGGTAATCCAGTAGTATTCAAATTGATCATGGTGTCACAGTTACTGTCAATTACATCAGTTTTGATTTGTAATATGATACTGGATACGCGCGATCCAATTTAAAAGCCGGGCGGGTATAGATTGACAACGAGCTAAATATTGCAACAATAACGCGAGAGTGAGCTCAATAATTACTTTGCAACTTTGCATCATGTATAGGCAATATACATTCGATATGCAAAAGTCCATTACATAAACTTTTAACACTAAAACCGTAAAGCCAATTAAGGTCACGAAAGCATAATTTAAGTTACGGGCGTACACAGGTTCCAAGTTTTGGAAGGCTAATCTGGAGTAAGTACTTCGCAACAGAGCTTCCCACCATGGTCCATAATAAAGGGGAGATAGGAGGACTGGGTTACGTACCGTGACAAGAATACTTTCAGGGAATCGTCCCACGCACAAATTTCGAAAACTGCGGTACCCCTCCATACAATAGATAATGATAAAACACTACATAACAAAGATTATCAAGGGCTATGTGGTCTCGTGTTTTCAGCATCAAAGAACTGAAATATTTCCAGTCACTGCAATGCCTCCGATAATATGGACATTGAAAAGGCCTTTCCAGGACTAATAGATGGAGAAAAGATCATAATCAAAATCATGCTCGAGTACTAACAAGATTGATACTTTCATCAAGATTATTTCACCAAAATCTTAGAGAACAAATCATCCCACACAATGATCGAACGGTTCTTAATTAACCGTTGCTGACAGCTCTCCATTTCTTTATGGAAGCACTGGCACGCTACTTGACAGAATGGATTTATTTGCAGTCTTCATATGAAGTCTAATGAATTACAAGCTATGCTTTTTATTTAGGCTCCCCACATTTGAAAATTTCTTTTTTGTCTGTCATATCTATATCTCTCGAAATTTTCTTCTTATTTACCGTACATTATACTTGATTATTCCAGACTTATTTACCCATGTTGTTTTGTAGCCGACCCTTATGCTTATAAAATTGTTATTTAATAATGTAAATGTGGAACAAATAAAGTTCAAAATTCGAACGTTTTCTTTCAGATACAAAGAAGTAAAACGGATTGCTTGATGTGTCTAGTGGCATTGTTTTCCTTTAACGTAGATCATAGTAAGGAAAGCAAGAAACCAGAAGGTGCCATAATGTTGTCCAATATCGAAGAACGCGTAGTGAAGAGAGTGATGCTGCACTTGCTGGATCGATGCGAGAACCAGTCACTGATATAATTTTTAGTTCGCGCTTCATTCTGTGTACAAATCACAGAACCACAAGAATCCAAACCATTCCGATCTTTATTTGTCTCAAACTTACGTTGTCTTAACCCTTTCAGGACAGGAATTATGTAAGGGCTAAATTGATCACATTTTGTTCTTCAAATTGGCAATAATGATATTTTTCTTTTAGTGCTACATGGTTTTAATAAGATGTGATGTTTTTTAAAACAATTTTCATGGTTAAAAATTTTGTTGAAAAGTTGAAAAATTGCCAATTTTGATGAAAACAATGATTTTAAAACTCTCAATGTATTGCCAATTTAAGGATTTTAAAGCTTATAGGCCAGGAGCCTGTCCCGAAATAGTCACCCCATTTTACCCGTAAGATTTGACCCCGTAAAGTTACTTAGACCATCTAAGTCATTGACAAAAAGGTTGTCAGCCTGACCGAAGCCGCCGGGTTTAGCCCCCAGAGCCCCCAAAAGAGACCCCAAAGTCTGGTCGATTTCACCCCATCTCACCCATGCACCAAACTTTGTCAGTAGGAAGTAGTATGACTGGACATTACAAAACACAAAAAACTGACAAAAATTTCTCTCGGGATGGGGTGTCAGACGGCCCCTAAAAATTGGGGTAAATTTTTCCCCTTAAAGCCCAGAGACCAAATTTTGTCAGAAGGAAGAGCTATGGATGTACATTCCAAAAATATAAAAACTGACAAAATTGTCCATCCGGAAGGGGGTGTCAGATCCCCTGAAATGAAAACTCCAAAGTGCCCTTTGACAATGCTTTGCCCCCAAAAATGCTCTGTATGGGAGGAAAAACCATTTTCTTACCTTCTGACTATGATAATTCATAAGTGTTTTATTCAATTTATTTTAAATTTTTATAACATAATTTTGAGTATAATAATCTTTTTGAGGTGCAACTGGGTGTTAATTGGTCTTTTGGTTAATAAGTTATTGAATTGTGAAAAATGTATTGCTTTCTCAAAAGTAGCCAAAAAATATTGTCAGGATTATGTAAACACACCCATTGTCCATCTTCACCTGTTTGACAAGGCATAATAGAAGAGCTTTTCAGGTATCTGTGGTATGTGACTGCCAGGCTGAAATGTACTATTCATGTGTTAATTGCACAGATACCAAGCAAGCTCCTCTATTATGCCTTGTCAGATGGTCAGTGGCTGTTTTAATTTCAGGGGGTCTGACACCCCATTCCCGATGGACGATTTTGTCAGTTTTTATATTTTTGGAATGTACATCCATAGCTCTTCCTTCTGACAAAATTTGGTCTCTGGGCTTTAAGGGGAAAAATTTACCCCAATTTTTAGGGGCCGTCTGACACCCCATCCCGAGAGAAATTTTTGTCAGTTTTTTGTGTTTTGTAATGTCCAGTCATACTACTTCCTACTGACAAAGTTTGGTGCATGGGTGAGATGGGGTGAAATCGACCCGACTTTGGGGTCCCTTTTGGGGGCTCTGGGGTCTTAACCCGGCGGTTACGGTCAGGCTGACAACCTTTTTGTCAATGACTTAGATGGTCTAAGTAACTTTACAGGGTCAAATATTATGGGTAAAATGGGGTGACTATTTCGGGACAGGCTCCCAGACTATTATTCTTGTTTTAAAAATTCCTGGCATCAAACGCAATGTGGTCATGAAACAAAAATACATTAGTGTGTGCAGAAATTTGTGCTCTTTCTACTCATGCATCTGGTATATTTTTTAGAGCTCTGAATCAAAAGTTATTGAGCCAAACCACAAAATGTTGTCAATTGTCTTGAAAGGCTTAATGATTCCGTTGTCTTTTGACGAACCCTTTAATGATGTCCTTAGCTTCCCGATTGGTCAGAATATACAGGACAGCAGGAAGCCAGAAACCGAACCCGTGCATAACCTCTGATAGTAATACCCATTTGTCCGTGATGGATTTCAGGATGTCAGCCAGGGCTAAAGGACACCAGCACAAATAAAATGAAAATGTGACAGCCACGGTTGTGACGAGACCTTTGCCGAACAGTCGTCGTAGGTTTCGATCTGGTAAATGTAGCTGGGGACTGCATAAATCTAAATTATCTTGGCCATGATGGGCTACATCGAGCTGACGAGACTGTCGGAGCGCTACCCGCAAGATAGCAAAATTTGTGATTGTGATGACCATCCCAGTAATGACAACGGAACAGACAAAGAAATAATGAACATAGTAGGATACCCATGTTTTCAATTTAAGATGGTTGCAAGCCGATATGTGATATTCGATTATAGGAGAACTTGGCCACGGGAGAAGCGGAAAACAGATCAGTGTCATAACAATAAAGCTACCAAAGAGAAGTCTCTTGACCTTATATAGTTGGAGAATCAGATGATATTGTAGTGGTCTGGTTATCACTATGTATTTACAAATACTAATGAAACATAAAGTCAGCATTGAACAATAGAGCAAGGTGTAGGTCGGAAATGGGAGAAAAGTTTGCATGATTATGCAAAATTTCGTACTATCCTGTGTTTCATACCAAAGGATATTCCAACTATACCATGTCACACTGAGGACAGTGCAAAGCAACGAGAAGGTCTGATGGAGCAGTCGGGTTACATCGTCCAGAATCTCTTGTCTTCGTAGGATCACTAGAAGAACTATGTTTGAGGCAAGAGTAAAGCCCATGTGAATCACTGAATTTACAGTCGAAATAATTGCTGTCGAGTTAGTCATCGTAAAATATCGGTAACTAGGATGGTTCATGAAAAAAAAAAAAGTTGTCAAAATCAAGTACTTTTAGGGGCTTCGATGGTTTGAATTCTGTGATTTTAGGCAAATCCAACTCCAGAGATTTCACTGAGAGACAGAAGGCGAGGTAATGAGCGTAGAGCTGATTTTCTGGTGTTTTTCAATCCTTGAATCTCCTTGTGCAGTGTTGTGAGATGATGTTGGTTATTTTTTTCTAATTAAGTCAGTTGATCGATGATGTGTTTCACAATGCAGTTGAAACCCGAATAATCGGATGACTGACAGAGAACTTTCCAAGATATACCATAAGATGAAGAAAATAAAGGGTAGCAAGAGATCCGGTAACAACCCAATCAACTACACTTCATTCTTTTGGCAACCTATAAGTGAACCGAGCAGTTGATAAGTATAATCTGAGAAGCTTTATGTTTACAACAAAATAGAATATCATCTAGCTCAGACCATGCAGACCAGGGGGAAACCTGGCTAAGGGCTTTGCCTAGGACAACATTGATCGTCAGTGGCGGATTTAGGGGGGCACATCCGGCCCGTGCCTCCCCCCTTTGGAAGAAAAGTATGCATGGTGACCCCCCCCACTTTTTTTTTTTTAGAACGAGAAAAAACTTTTTTTCTTTCTTTTGGTTGTTGCTTGTCTGAGAATTATGGAGGGGAACTGAGCGACTTTTCGAGAGCTGGCGAGACAAAAAAAATACGGGTCTCCCTTCAAGCAGTTTCCAAAAGTTGACAAACCTGCATTTGTGTGCCCCCCCCCCCCCTTATATAAAATCCTGGATCCGCCCCTGGATCGTAACTGTGGTAAAGTTATGGGCCTTGCTAAATGCGGTAATGCATTTAAATTCTCCAAACGAAAACATAGCGACGTAAGTTGCAAAGTAATTATGGAAGAACGCTCTTCCTTTATTACTGCTGCAATATTTAGAATGAAAAGTGGATTTGATTTGATTTGATTTGATTTGATTTGATTTATTTTCAAAATAATTATACATGATACATATCGATCAAATGATTAAACATAAAGCCATGTAATAACTTTAGTATATCAAACTAACATACAGAGATAAAGGGTTCTAAGAAGAGTACTATATATATAAAGAGAATTGAAGAATAAGAATAGCGGCCCCGTCAGAGTATGCTAAGAGCAGCATGTATGCTTAAATGTGCGGTTGTATTCTTGTTCTTCAATGAAAATAGTGAAAATGGCATGAGTATATTTATTTATTTATTTATTTATTTAATTTCCAGGAACATATAATAACATGACAACAATTTTCAAACGAACATAACAACATGAGTGTAACATTAACAACAACCAATGCCTGGGGATTACCTATAAGAAATGATAATTTCTGTTTAAAGGTTCTCCTCATTGGTTGTTGTTATACAAACTAATACAAACAATAATGGGCAGCATGTGACAACAATAAAAAAGATAAGAATAAAACATAACATGCCTGTGGCGTTCGCCAGTTAACCATTGAACATCATGATCATAAATAATTTATAATTACTGTGCCGATAGAATAAAAGAAAGAAAAAAAAAGAAAGAAAGAAAGAAAAGAAAAAAGAAAGAAAGAAAAAGAGAAGAAAAAAAAAGAAAAAAAAGAAAGAAAGAAGAAAAGAAAGAGAGAGAACCCCCCCCCCCCTGTGTCATAAGGTTATTAACAGTGAAATTATCAGAAAAAAATGCTAAACACTAAACCACTTATATTGTTATTAAGTGGATACCGTCTAAGAGAAATTCAATATGCATCGACAATTGGAGGCATGTCAAACAGCATATTGCGTAAAGCGTTTAAAAAAGGCCACACAGATGCATCGACACATAAATCAGCAATGGAACGTGGGAGTGTGTCCCAGAAACGGGGGAACATAATTAAGCATGTGAACTTTAAGCAGTTAGTTCTAGCAAATTCATGATTGAAAGTGAGAAAATGTGTCCTTCGAGAACTTGTTTTTGGCAAAATGGTACGAGAAATATCATATAAGCACTGTAAACTCTTAGCAACAAAACAAACAGAAAGATAAACCATTCTGTTGTACAAAGGTGGCAAATCTAGAATAACTAAACGTTCATGATATGAGAGAGAATTTGCTCTTTCATAAGAAAAACAGAAGCGGGAGAAGCGTCTTTGTACTGCTTCAATTGACTGAATATGATTCTTTTGGTATAAGGTAACCAAACGGGGACACCATATTCCAAAATTGGACGGCAAAGTGAACAAAATAATTTTTGTGAGGAATAAAAGATGTGCATACATGCATGAAGTTAAGGAAAGATTTTTATGAGTACGACCCATGAGAAAACGTTTTCGCTTGGAAAAAAAAACAAGGCGAAAAATCATCGAATTAAAAGAAGCCAACCGCCTACTATGAGAACATTTATCAGACGGACTACTAAACAGTCAAGCCATAATTATAGTTATGATTTAAACACTGAAGAATATTTGTGTTGCATTGTTGCTTAACGAATGGAATTGAAGAACAGGAATATTGACCATATCTAAGTGTGCTAAATGTATCACGTAAGCATAAACGGGCGGATAAATTATTTTTTTTTTCTTCTTTTCTCTTTCTTTCTTTTTTCTTTCTTTTTTTGTTTTTTGTTTTTTGTTTTTTTGGAAGGGTTCCAGTGGTACGAACATAATAGGTAAACAGAGTTATGCATGTAAGAAGTACGCACGGTTTTTAAAAAGACTATAATGCAACCGGCCACTAAGAAAGTAATTTCACTAGGCGAAAATAAAATAAGCGGAGAAAAAAAGCAAAAAGTCAAAGGCCATATATGCAGGATGAGCCTCCACTTGTCGGAGACGCGTGAGACTTCATTGTCCATTGTTAATATAAAGAGGTCGTTCCTATTAATTAAAGCAGACCCAACAGAGAATCCCGCAGACTGCACTTATGAGAACACTTTCCAAGTGAAAATACCATCCGTCAAGTCGTTTCTGTGATTCATATATGACATATACATTAGAGCACTGAAGTCACTTTTGTCTTTTGCTTGTAAACAATAACAAAGAACATTATATATACATAAGAAAAGTGAAGAATAAGAATAGCGGCCCTGTCATAGTATGCTAAGTGCAGCATTGTATTAAAGGGCGGCTGGATTTTACTTCTTCAGTGGGAAGTAACAATAATTGTATGAGCATATAGCGAAGTATTTTAGCTGTCCATATTCAGGCATGTAAGAGATACTCACAATGTATGGAAAGAATTGCATAAATCGATCACTGAGAAAATGTTTGTACTTGGCAGAAGACAAAGTAAAAAATGAAAAATGCCATACACTGGATAAGACAACCGTTCAATATGAGAACACTTTCCCAGTCAAAGTGACAGACAGTGGCTTTCTAAATAAATGTAAAACAAGAATCGAGACCATGTCAAAGTATGCTAGAAGTGAATTAAGCGTAAACGAGCCGCTAGATTCTTGTTTTCCTTTAAAGAGCACAATGGTATGATCATTGAGGAAAGCATTGGAAATTTGAACATGTACATGATTGAAAGGAACGTTCTTATACTTGTAATAACTTTTATATTCGTGGCCTCTGAGAAAGTGTTTTTACTTGGTAAATTTTAAAGAAAACGCAAAGTAAAGCAAGGAAACATATGTTAACAAGTCGTTGCTAGTAATTAAATCAAACCCGACGGACGATCCCGCCAACCACGCTTTATGAGAAGACTTTCCAAGCCAAAATACATGTTAGGCAAGACATTGGAATAAATCATTTATGACATTAGCTTTTAAACATTAAAAAAAGCGGTTAGCATTTGTTCCAAGCAACGATGAAAGATGTTACATAATACATTGTTGGTTGTCAAAGAAATGAAAAAAAAATGAAAGTTTCATGACCCTGTTAAGATAAATATATGCATCATGGACTTTGCAAGTTACATGACCCTGTAAAAATAAGTATATGCATATGTACTTTGTAAAACATTGGTCTGTCTTCAAAAAGCACACATGTGAAAGACAACAAAGCACATATTTTACTGGTAGACAACACTGAAGATCTGTTTGTAAATAGAACATTTTGAGAGGGACGATGATCTCCAGCACCCTGTACGCATGGGCGTCGCCAGGGGGGGGGGGGGTGCGGAAGGTACGAACGCACCCCCTCCAGACCAAAAAAAACCAAAAAAACAATAACAAAAAAAGGATTTGGGGGGGGGGGGCGTCGCCGGGTGGGGGTGTCTTTTGAAAAGGGCGACATGTTCTTATTGTGTAGTGTCGAACAGCTCATATCTGCGCGACCAGCACCACTGCCTGACATTGGAGTTGGTAAGTTTTGTCTTTTTTTTTCCCAAAAGGCACCCCCCCCCCCTTGAAAAAAGCTGGTGACGGCACTGGTATGTATACCGTATTAAGCACTACAGGAGGTGAGTCAGAGGTTTAGAAAGTGCTGCCACCCATCGGCTTCCTCCACTGTCAAAAGTATATATTGGGTGGCCCTTTAACATGAGCACTGAAGAAGGACAAAATGTTTACCAGAGAAGCATTATGACTTAAATTAGTGATGTTTCTCTATAAAAGCATTAATGGTTCTCATGTCTTTACATAGCATGCCTAGAGACATGGGATGTGTTCAACGCTTTTACCGGTTGTCTGCTATTGGTTGGAAAAAAAAGGTGATATGATTATTACTTTCTATTATTTTATCCACAGAGGAGGTTGCATAGTCTTATCGTAAAGTGATTGTCTACACAGGAAGAGAATCATAAATTTGCAGTGTTCATTTGTGCGTTTCTTGGATAGCAGCATCCAGTAAAAGAAACACATTGCCCCTCATAGTGAACTTGATAATATACCAGGCATACAAATATGCATGTATCATGCCATTCTATTTCAGACAAATATGTAAGAAGTGGCATATCTTAGATCAGAATGATGGTTATAAGCAGCCAGACAATTATAGATCAGAGTCTACAAGGTGTGCTTTTGAATAAGATGTTCATTTCATAATAAAACTCAACATTAATCAAACTTAATTGGCAAACGCTGTCAATCATCACGCTTTGAGTGATTTGAATATACTTGGAACACTGGAAAGCAGTATCTCACCTAGGCGGATAAATCTAATAATCTTTATTTGGCTACACGTGACTAGCGTATAAGACCATCAAATCATTTATTTCAAATACATAATTATCTTCGATCTTGGTCATTCTTCGTTTTGTTCTGGAATTGCAATATTTCATGATGGTCAATTCTACAGTTATCATTTCGATGGAGCTCACAATCGTGTCAATCGTCCACATAAGTTTTACTCTTGTCACAAACATAGTTCTTCTGTTGATCCTACGAAGACAAGAGATTTTGGATGATGTAACCCGACTGCTCCATCAGACCTTCTCTTTGCTTAGCATCCTCCTCAGTGTGACATGGTATAGCTGGGACATCGTTTGGTATGGAACAACAAGTGCGGTGTCTTGCTCCATCGGGCAAGCCATTTTCCCATTCCCGACGTTTACGTTCCTCCTATGTTCAATGTGGACTTTATTTTTCATTAGCATTTGTAAATATATATTGATTACCAGGCCACTACGATATCATCTGATTCTTCAACTACGCAATGTCAAGAGACTTTTCACTGGAAGCTTTATCATTATCACACTCATCTGCTCTCAACTTCTCCCGTGGCCAAGTTCTCCGATTACTGAATACTACAAATCTAGATGCAATGCTGGGAGACTGAGCATGTATTCCTCAGAATCGTGGCTATCCTTCTACTTACACTATTTCTTCGTCTCATCCGTAGTCATTTCTGGGACGATCAACGCGATTGTAAACTTCGCTATCTTGCGGGTGGCCGTTCGACAGTCTCGTCAACTCGATGGAGTGCGACCTCAGTATGGTAATGGTGGTGCTCGCCTTCCCCAGCTACCAGCTCCAAACCGACGACGATTTCCAAGCAAAGGCATCATCACAACCCTGGGAGTCACGTTTTCATTTTACTTGAGTTGGTATCCTATAGTGTTGGGCCAAATCTTGGCCGATATCACATACAAATGGGAATTCGTATCCGAGTCCATCCCCGGGGTTGGCCTCTGGTTCCATACCTTCCTCTATGTTCTGACAAACCGAGAAGCTAAGGACATTGTCAAAGAATTCATCAGAAGGCAATGGAATCATTAAGAAATTATACGATAAGGCCACGTATAGTTTTGATGAGGCCCTTTAAAAACTTTTGGCCAAATTTCTCACTCGGTAGGCCTATAGGGCTAGGCCGTAAGACAACAAACAAAAATGTTACCTCAGTCAAACAAATTTCCACATTGCAATTAAAACATGCAATTTTCTTTCACAACATCTTAAATATTTTAAGGCAGCAATTTAAATGGTGAATGTCTCAATCAGCTTTCTGACAGGTACAGACTCGGTATACTGTTCCCTCGAAAAATTGCTAGCACCCTACGCTTGTTCAAGACAGTATCCTTTACAATGTCATTTTCTGGAGTCACCCATAAACTTAACACGTCTATGGTTAGTCCGGCTACTGCCCACGGTCGGCGTCAAGGGCCTTTTGAGGCTTCAACAGACCGACAACGCCGGAGATCGACAGCCCACGAGTCCGACGGACCACGAAATCGACAAAACAAAGTAATACATAAGAGAAGATAGAAACATGTTCATAATGTAGGCTGTTGGACTCATGGGCTGTCGTTCTTGTGGACCTTTTGCAACTTTCTTCTTTTCTATATCTTCTTGTATACTTCTTTGTTTTGTCTGTCTTGTGGCCTGTCAGTCAAGAAGCTTTTGTCTCCGTCGATCTCATGGGCTGTAGGGCTACTGTGATAACCATGATGACCCCGGTTAGTCCTAGCAAATATAGGATCATGTAGTTGTTCGGCTGCCCCACCTCAAAATTATGCTGGTAGACAGCTTGAATGATATGGGGGCTAAAATGGTCCATAACTAATAACGTATAGTTTTGATGAGGCACTACCCACCCACCACCCCCACCTACCCCCCCCCACACACACACACACACAGACACACACACATCCACCCACTTTAGACGCTCCTGATTTCAGTTCATGATGTTCATTGGTCATATTGGTTGTTCGGTGTGCTTTTTAAAAGATCATTTAGGTAATGCATTTTAGCTTGTCAAACAAACACTGTAATTACCCGAGGACACTCTCGCTTTATTATTGCAATATTTAGTTTGAAAGCTCGCTGTCAGTGGATCACTGAGAATTTTGAATAGATGTACATTTCATAATAAAACTCAGTGTCAATCTAATGTAATTGCCAAACATTTTCAATCATCAAGCTTTGAGCAATTTGAATGTAATTGGAACACTGAAAATCAGTATCTCACCTAGGCAGATAAATCTAATACTCTTTATTTGGCTAGACATGCATGACTAGCGTATAAGACCGTCAAATCATTTATTTCAAAGACATAATTATCTTCGATCTTGGTCATTCTTCGTTTTGTTCTGGAATTGCAATATTTCATGATGGTCAATTCTACAGTCATCATTTCGATGGAGCTCACAATCGTGTCAATCGTCCACATAAGCTTTACTCTTGTCACAAACATAGTTCTTCTGTTGATCCTACGAAGACAAGAGATTTTGGATGATGTAACCCGACTGCTCCATCAGACCTTCTCTTTGCTTAGCATCCTCCTCAGTGTGACATGGTATAGCTGGGACATCGTTTGGTATGGAACAACAAGTGCGGTGTCTTGCTCCATCGGGCAAGCCATTTTCCCATTCCCGACGTTTACGTTCCTCCTTTGTTCAATGTGGACTTTATTTTTCATTAGCATTTGTAAATATATATTGATTACCAGGCCACTACGATATCATCTGATTCTTCAACTACGTAAGGTCAAAAGACTTTTCTTTGGAAGCTTTATCATTATCACACTCATCTGCTCTCAACTTCTCCCGTGGCCAAGTTCTCCGATTACTGAATACTACAAATCTAGATGCAATGCTGGGAGACTGAGCATATATTCCTCAGAATCGTGGCTATCCTTCTACTTACACTATTTCTTCGTCTCATCCGTAGTCATTTCTGGGACGATCAACACGATTGTAAATTTCGCTATCTTGCGTGTGGCCGTTCGACAATCTCGTCAACTCGATGGAGTGCGACATCAGTATGGTAATGGTGGTGCTCGCCTTCCCCAGCTACCAGCTCCAAACCGACGACGATTTCCAAGCAAAGGCATCATCACAACCCTGGGAGTCACGTTTTCATTTTACTTGAGTTGGTATCCTGCAGTGTTGGGCCAAATCTTGGCCGATATCACATACAAATGGGAATTCGTATCCGAGTTCATCCCCGGGGTTGGTCTCTGGTTCCATACCTTCCTCTATGTTCTGACAAACCGAGAAGCTAAGGACATTGTCAAAGAATTCATCAGAAGGCAATGGAATCATTAAGAAATTTTACGATAAGGCCACGTATAGTTTTGATGAGGCCCTTTAAAAACTTTTGGCCAAATTTCCCTCTCGGTATAGGGCTAGGCCGTAAGACAACAAACAAAAATGTTACCCCAGTCAAACAAATTTCCACATTGCAATTAAAACATGCAATTTTCTTTCACTATATTTTAAATATTTTAAGACAGAAATTTAAATGGTGAATGTCGCAATCAGCTTTCTGACAGGTACAGACTCGGTATACTGTTCCCTCGAAAAATTGCTAGCACCCTACGCTTGTTCAAGACAGTATACTTTACAATGTCATTTTCTGGAGTCACCCATAAACTTAACACGTCTATGGTTAGTCCGGCTACTGCCCACGGTCGGCGTCAAGGGCCTTTTGAGGCTTCAACAGACCGACAACGCCGGAGACCGACAGCCCAGAGTCCGACGGACCACAAAATCGACAAAACAAAGTAATACATAAGAGAAGATAGAAACATGTTCATAATGTAGGCTGTTGGACTCATGGGCTGTCGTTCTTGTGGACCTTTTGCAACTTTCTTCTTTTCTATATCTTCTTGTATACTTCTTTGTTTTGTCCGTCTTGTGCCCTGTCAGTCAAGAAGCTTTTGTCTCCGTCGATCTCATGGGCTGTAGGGCTACTGTGATAACCATGATGACCCCGGTTAGTCCTAGCAAATATAGGATCATGTAGTTGTTCGGCCGCCCCACCTCAAAATTATGCTGGTAGACAGCTTGAATGATATGGGGGCTAAAATGGTCCATAACCAATCCCTACCCACCCACCACCCCCACCTACCCCCCACACACACAGACACACACACATCCACCCACTTTAGACGCTCCTGATTTCAGTTCATGATGTTCATTGGTCATATTGGTTGTTCGGTGTGCTTTTTAAAAGATCATTTAGGTAATGCATTTTAGCTTGTCAAATGAACACTGTAATTACCCGAGGACACTCTCGCTTTATCATTGCAATATTTAGTTTGAAAGCTCGCTGTCAGTGGATCGCTGAGACTTTTGAATAGATGTACATTTAATGATAAAACTCAGTGTCAATCTAATGTAATTGCCAAACACTATCAATCATCAAGCTTTGAGCAATTTGAATGTAATTGGAACACTGAAAATCAGTATCTCACCTAGGCGGATAAATCTAATACTCTTTATTTGGCTAGACATGCATGACTAGCGTATAAGACCGTCAAATCATTTATTTCAAAGAAATAATTATCTTCGATTTTGGTCATTCATCATATTGTTCTAGAATTGCAATATTTCATGATGGCTACAGTTATCATATCGATGGAGGTCACAATCGTGTCAATCGTCCACATAAGCTTTACTCTTGTCACAAACATAGTTCTTCTGTTGATCCTACGAAGACAAGAGATTTTGGATGATGTAACCCGACTGCTCCATCAGACCTTCTCTTTGCTTAGCATCCTCCTCAGTGTGACATGGTATAGCTGGGACATCGTTTGGTATGGAACAACAAGTGCGGTGTCTTGCTCCATCGGGCAAGCCATTTTCCCTTTCCCGACGTACACATTCCTCTATTGTTCAATGTCGACTTTATTTTTCATTAGCATCTGTAAATATATACTGATTACCAGGCCACTACGATATCATTTCATTATCCAACTACTTAAGGTCAAGAGACTTCTCTTAAGTAGCTTTATCATTATGACGCTGATCTGCTCTCAACTTCTCCAGTGGCCAAATTCTCCGATTACTGAATACTACAAATCTAGATGCAGTGCTCGGAGATCGAGCATGTATTCCTCAGAATCATGGCTATCCGTCTACTTACACTATTCATGTGTCTCATCCGTTTTCATTTTATGGGACGATCAACACGATTGTAAACTTCGCTATCTTGCAGGTGGCCGTTCGACAGTCTCGTCAACTCCATGGAGTGCGACCTCAATATGACAATGGTGGTGCTAGGCTTCCCCAACTATCCCAGCTCCAAACCGAAGACGATTTCCAAGCAAAGGCATCATCACAACCCTGAGAATCACGTTTTCATTTTACTTGAGTTGGTTTCCTCTAGTGTTAGGCAGAATCTTGGCCGATATAACATACAAATGGGAATTCGTATCCGAGTCCATCCCCGAGGTTGGCCTCTAGTTCCATACCTTCCTCTATGTTCAGACCAGCCGAGAAGCTAAGGGTATTGTCAAAGAATTCATGAAAAGACAATGGAATCATTAAGAAATAATAACGATTAATAATTCCATGTATTATGTTTTGGAGACCCTTTTCGTAAGATTTCTTTGATTTCATTCCTTTAAAAATCAGATACTAATAATTCCAAGCTGCTGTGATCTTTTTCGCTCTTCTTTTATGGAATATTAAAGAAATAATTTAGAGGTGAAACATATATGGCCAGGGATTTCTACGTGTGATAGACATTATTTAAACAAAGGACAGGTGTGTATACAGGGATTTATACGAATCTCCATGCTGTTACAATGCACTCCGCTTCGGCGCAGTCAGTTGATATTTAGCCTCGATGTAGGGTCTTTTTCAGATATTTTCACTAAAAATCATTAGACTTTATGAACGGAACGTCATAATATCTGGCGCAGGTATCTTTTGCTATAAGTGGAATTACCATAAGAGCATGCTCAATCTCATGAACCTTTGTTCAGTTTTTCTTTCCTTTCTTTCCTATTTAGGGCAATTTCTTGGAAAATGTTCCCTTGTCCGAAATCACAAAATTAACGATAACTCAATAAATATTTGTTCTATCATAACAAATTTAGTATCAAACAAAAGAGATCGACAAGCTTTTTAATTTAAGTGATAAAATAATAAGAGTGAAGTATATTTAGGCATGATTTTCTTTTAAAAACTCACTTTTTGGTCAAAAGACATTTTTGGTCAAAAGATCTTGTCTTAAAGGAGAATGAAACCCTGGTGAAAAAAAAATCAATTTTAATGAAAAGAGAGGATACAGAGAAGCAATTTTAAAAAAAAGTTCCATCAAAATCGATTAAGAAATGAGAAAGTTATGAAAGTTTAAAAAGTCTCAATTTACTTTCTATGGCGATCCTCAAATTGGCAATGTTGCTTCAAAGTGACAGGTAGTAGTACAATTCTCCATATGTTTTGTACACAAAATTTCATATTTTCTCCATTATCTCTAAAGATGCTGCTTGTCTTTTTGTGAACTCAACATAATTATGTTGTGTCAAATACATTTTCCCATGATATATCTTGAGCTAAGAAGGAGACAAGCTGCACCTTGAGAGAAAATGGGGAAAATATGAAATTTTGTGTACAAAACATATGGAGAGTTGTACTCACAGAACTCCTAAAGACGTCTTTAGGAGTTCTGCGGTTGTACAACTAAACCTGTCACTTTGAAGCAACATTGCCAATTTGAGGATCGCCATAGAAAGTAAATTGAGACTTTTCAAACTTTCATAACTTTCTCCTTTCTTAACCGATGTTGATGGAACTTTTTTTTATTGCTTCTCTCTATCCTCTTTTTTCATTAAAATTGATTTTTTTTTCCCCAGGGTTTCATTCTCCTTTAATTGGGACTCATTATTTCTCGCCACAAGCACTTCAGATTTGATTTTTTTTTGTTTGTTTTGTTTTTTTGTTTTGGGGTTTTTTTTTCGAGGGGTAGTAAATTGTGATGAATGGAACAAAGATTCAAATAACAGGTTTGCATGATCCAATGAACTATTTAAAGCAACGCTATAGGGGTTTATAAAAAGCGGACAAAAGTCTCATGTCCGTTACGCACAAGCTGTCATGTCCGTTACGCTTCTTTCTTTTTTTTTTTTTAGCTCTGGCAAGAACATGTGTAATTCAATTATTTTACAATAATGTATTTATGTTTATAGTATGTTTATAAGCTTCTGTTAGTAGCTAAATTAGACCAACTAAAACATTAAACTCACAGATTTTTCGAACTGTTCACAGGAGTAAAAAAAAAATCCTTGTCCATTTGGTGTCATGTCGGTTACGATTACAAAGAGGCCATTTTCTCTTCGACTATTCAGTGATATAATGTGAAATTAGTTGTGTATGCCCCTGATATATATGTGTATGATTCAGTTACTAAAATATGTTTTCGGACTCTTTGTTTTGATTAAAACTGTCTTAAATTGAATTGTATATTTCATTTCTTGTCAAAATCACTGTTCTGTTGGATTTTTGTGTTTGTTTTGCATAAAAATATTGCACTATGGGAGAAACTAAAAAACTTGATTTTCTCGGAATGGTCTAATAAAAGTGAATCTAACCCCTTTTGCAAAGAAAAGGAAGAGCTCATTTGCAAAAGGGTGAGATCCATTTTTTCATTAAATTTGATTTTTTTTTTTTTTTTTTTGGTCTTAATGTACTGATTTTTAGCTCTATAAGATGATACCAAAGAAAAGGTGAAATTCCCATCAAAAAAAGTGAACAAAAATGGCAAAGAATTTTTTTATTTTTTAAGGGGTTAGATCCATTTCAGTTTGTTTGCAAATGGGGCTAGATCCACAGAGGTCAATTTTTGGAAAAATTATTTTGAAAATATGAAGACAGGCAGATAGATTTAATACTCAGTTTTACATACGTAGGGTTGTTTATCAGGACAAATTTGTTTTACATAAAGATATTGCAATATGGAAGAAATTTAAAAAATTGATTTTCTCGGAATGGTCTAAAGTGGATCTAACTCTTTTTGCAAAAAAACTCTTCATTTCATTATAATAAAATAGCATTTCTTGAGTTTTCTTATAATCGTGTGAATCAACTTTAAATCAGCTTTTATTTTGATGTAGTTCGCACCTTGGAAATGAATAAATTGCAATTTATACATGATAAAGTCAAACCCTAAACGTTAAATATCAATTATTTTATTGTTCTGGAATAAAGAGCTTCTGGGCTTTATTTGGATAAGATTTTTTTTTTTTTTTCACTGTCGAGTCTTATGACCATTGAACAGCGGCTTATCTCCGGGGGCAGGAAGCACGTGCCCCGGGCGCAAAAACGCAAAACAGAGAAAAGAGAAAAGGAAGAAAATATGATCTTTGAGGATTTTATGCGCCACCAATCTACACGGTATGGTACATTAGAAATAGAGGTTTTG
The DNA here is from genome assembly GCA_025618425.1 of Heliocidaris tuberculata. NCBI lineage: Eukaryota > Metazoa > Echinodermata > Echinoidea > Camarodonta > Echinometridae > Heliocidaris > Heliocidaris tuberculata. The sequence goes on from CM046848.1 coordinate 359,586, forward strand.
AGGAATTAAAATGCTGAAAATCTTCTGACGCTTTGCTCCCTTGCATTACTTGCTGCAGCATCTCGTTATTTCGCGCCCCAATAGGACATAGTTTAAAAACAGCGTTTATAAAGGAAAGTATGAAATTGGTCGTCCATGCTCTCATTACAAGTAAGCTCGACTATTGTAATGGATTGTTGTTCGGAATGCCTGATTCTCTGATATCTAGGTTACAAAGAGTCCAGAATGCATGTGCAAGACTTGTCTACCGTCAATCAAAATTCACTTCAACTGCACCTCTTCTGAGAGAGCTCCATTGGTTGCCAGTTCGTCAAAGAATTTCATTCAAAATTTTGTTAATTGTGTATAAATCCTTGAGTGGTCAAGCTCCCAGTTACATAACAGAATTACTTCAACTCAAAGTCCAGTCACACAGTCATAGCCTGCGCAGTTCCAGAGATACATTATTGTTTCAAATTCCCCATGGCAAAACAAAAATCACTCTCGGGGACCGTGCATTTGCCATTGCTGCCCCAAAACTGTGGAATAGCTTGCCAATTGAAATTCGAAGCTCCTCATCCCTCAATGTCTTCAAGTCCAAGTTAAAATCATATTTGTTCGGTTAGATAATCTATTTTTTGTGTGTAGAATTAAGTAAAAGGGAGCTCTGAATCAGCGCAGCTGAATATATTTTGCATAGTAGCTGTGCTATATAAATTTATGCTTATTATTATTATTATTATTATTATTAAAGGGTTCGAAATCTGAAGGAAAAATGTATAGCTTGTTGCTTTGCTCTCTATTACATAAGTTTCATCAGCCTCTTGTTAAATGTTGCGCACGAATAAAGAATAAATTGAATAGAATTATTCGAGGGTTCAAAATGTGAAAGAAATCTTAACCTTGTTTTTTCTACTAAATTCCTAAACTATACTTCTGCAGGGTTTACGTTCCTTTGCGCACCATGAGAATGAATAGTGAATAGAAAACCTCTGATCAGTGTTCAAAATTCGAAACTCTGATGCTCAATTGCAGTGCTTCATCGCGAATTTTCATGTGATGAAAATGTATAAGAAATTTCGTTTTAGCGGCAAAAAGGTATCATGCTCTGTCGCTTTGCTCTGTCGCTTTGCTCCCTCGCTTCAAACGGTACAGTTTGGGAAGGGTGCAATTTCTTTCTAAGCCCAGGGCCCTCTTGCATAAAAAGTTGTGATTAAACGCAATTCAAAAAATTAAACGCAACTTGATTTTCAACCAATCAGGATCGCGTATTTTGGGCCCTCTTGCATAAAAAGTTGCGAATAAACGCAACTCCATTTTCAACCAATCAGGATCGCGTATTTGGGACTTGCGTTTAATTTTTTGAGTTGCGTTTAATCGCAACTTTTTTATGCAAGAGGGCCCAGGGTATTATAATCCCTATAACTATAGATACGCCACTGCCATTGAACCTTGTGTATCATTCATGGTCATGATTCTGATTCTCAGAAATGATAATTTAGATGTCGAATGTCATTTTGATAACGACAATTATCTGTTTTCACTAAGGTCGAGGTTGGGTAAAATGTTTTTATATTATTGTAAAATGAAAGCAATTCAGCCTTTGGGCTGTCATGTTGAAAATGTATTAATAAACCGCAGAAGCGGATCTAGAGAGGAGGGTTGGGGGGTTGCAACCCCCCCCCCAAAAAAAAAAAATCCGGGGACCATTTTTTTTTTTATCTTATCTTTTTTTTAAACTTGTAATTTTATTTTATTCTATTTATGTATTTATTTTATTTTTTATTATTATTATTATTATTATTATTTTTTCTTTTTTTTGGGGGGGGGGAAGGGAGGGGGGGGGTGGGCGAACAAATGTCACGGAGTCCCTCCCCCCCCCCCCCAATCAGCTTTTTTGAGGACACGGGCCACCGCCGAAGTGACAAGCTAGGCCAGCGTTGCCATGTGGGGATTCTCATCCCAAAAATCCCCAAATTAAAAAAAAAATTGGGGATTTTTGAAGTCTTTGGGGATGAAAAATAAATAGTTGGGAATGAAAATAATATTGAGTCTTATGTAAAACGAATTTGGGGATTTTCTGTCAAAATTTGGCAACTTTGGGGATTTTTGAAGTGTCGTTTGGGTGGGGATTTTGTGAAGATTTGACCTGGCAACGCTGAGCTGGGCTGCTCATTTCCTGGATTACTTGTTCAAGTTGCTCACTTTTTTATCAGTCTGAGTGACAAGCATTATGGAACCTGCAAATAGGGCAAAGAGGTTGCGGCAATCCAGTCTCGCATCTTTCTTTACTGGAAGGTATGTTTGAATCATGCAAAACAGTTGGCATACAGGGTAAATTACCATACATGGGGGTGTTACGGACGTGTTGTAATACTACAATTTGAGTAAATAAAACACATCCGGCCCGGCAGGCCCGTGGCGCTGCGCGCCCACGCTTCGCGGGGAAAGGGCGCTCAGTCGCCCGACTGGTCAGTTTACAATTTGAGTAGCTGTGTATTGTACGGTGTATGTGCAAATTCTCTGCCAGAGCGCAGGCGTGTTGACAAGCTGTTCATAATAAAAGTATTAGGCTGACAGTGCTTATTCCAAGGTCCCCAATTCTTTGTATCTGTGTTGTCAACTGGCCTTACATTGCAGGAAAATGCAACTAAATTTTACAAATTTTCATGGGGGGGTTAATTTGGCAATGACCTCTATACCAAAAATAGTGGTGTTTTAGATGCAAGAAAACGCCATTTTCACACACAGATTTTCAAAAATTCTCCCTACTGTGGGAGGGGGGACACCCCCCTCCCACCACCCTCCCCCCTCGCTCGCTCCGCTCCCTCGCATACCGCCCCCAACCCCCCCCTTTATAAAAAGCTAGATCCGCCCCTGAAACCATTACCTCATTTCGTTTACATTTTATTTCAATTCAAAATAATGATTAAAAGGCAACAACAGATAAATATGATATCCTCATTATTTTTTGCCCAGATACCATTTTCAAAAGGCAGGCAGGCCCACACCTCAAGTCCGCACGCATTTACACAATATGTGGGGCTTTCAGCCATGGATGTATGACATTTGCTCCGGCGACAATTGCTCCTGCGACAAATGCTCCTAAAAATACGACAATTGCTACGCGACATTTGCTCCTGCGACTATTGCTCCGTCAACATTTGCTCCGATCGAGCGACAATTGCTCCGCGACATTTGCTCCGTCAATAAAAATGAATATATGCGACAATTGCTCCAGCGACAATTGCTCTGTCGACATTTGCTCCGCGGCGACATTAGCTCCGGCGGAAAGCGCTCGATCCGCCGACAGTTGCTCCATTCGAGCGACAATTCCTCCGCGACATTTAGCTCCATCGAAGAAAATGAATATGCGACAATATCACTGCTCCGCAACAATTGCTCCGTCGAAATACATGTAAGTCGAGACAATATACCGTACCTCGAAGCTAATGTTGCAGGAGCAAATGCCGCATATTCATTTCTATATACTGAATTTATTGTCGCGGAGCAATTGTCGAGGAGAAATTGTCCCATATTCATTTTTATCGACGGAGCAGTTGTCGCGGAGCAATTGTCGCTCGATCGGAGCAAACATCGACGGAGCAATTGTCGCAGGAGCAAAATTATCGCGGGAGCAATAGTCGCGGAGCAATTGTCGTATTTTTAGGAGCATTTGCCGCAGGAGTTATTGTCGCCGGATCAAATGTCGGTTCCCCATTGCCATAGGATGGGGGGGGGGGGGTGGGGGCTCTATGTCTTAGTGAGCTAGGTGTAACATACTCAGAAAATTGGTGTATCTATAGTTTTATGCATGGGCACCGACAGCTAGTGCCCTCCCTCCTTTGAAACCCAGTAATATATTTCAGGTACACAACCAAAAAAGCATTCCCCCCCCCCCCCACTAAAATTTTCCCGGGCCCAAATTAGCACTTTTAAGTGCTAATTGGCAGAGAAACTTGGCAGGTAAGCGAAAGGAGTGATCAAACTATTATTGGGACTTTTCTAATTAATTTTCTAACTTCAACAAGGACCCAGGCACTAACCAAAAAACCCAAACAACCCCGTACTCCTTGGACGAACACTGTCCGATCACCACTTCTATTATAGTCATGCATTTGGTATTCATCTCATCAAGCCTCTTGATGTAATTTTGCCATAGGAGTATTAAAAAAAAAGCAGCAGATAATACAATGACCCCCATCGCTGCCAAGAGATAATGGTTGTACAAATAATTAGTTTCAAATTAAAAATATATCAGGGAGAGAGCTGCAAATCACCGGCCCATCCCCAACCCGTGCGCCTCGTCTGAAGATGGGGGAAAAGACAAGGAAAAGAATATTTCGTGTCCACATAATTCAGAGCAACCAAACACATTCCCTACTGGCATAATAAATTTTGTCGACGGGGGCGGGGCGGGGCGGGGCGGGGCGCTGGCTGTTCCATACACCAACTTGCTGCAGCCAAATGTAGGTTCATCATGCAGGGGAGGATCCAGGATTTTCTAACTAAAAGGGGTACATTTATTAAGGGGGAAATTTTAATTTGTTTCGCACTTAAGATAATTGGGATTCAAAAGAAGGCACTGACAGGTAGTGCATCCCTCCCCCCCCCAAAAAAAAAAATGAATAAAATAAATAAAAATAAATAAATGAATAAATAAATAAATAAATAAATAAATAAATTTAAAAACCTAAGCGATCATTGATCTGCGATGGATCAGGGAAATGTACTTACATTTCTTTGGATAGATCCATGGACCTATACTATGAAGTTGGTCCATACGATGGATCATAATTAGCTAGCTGGCGATAGTTCCGCGCACTATTGTTGCTAGATGGCGCTTCAAACTGAGCTGACTTTGGCGACCACAACTCTGCGACCAATAAAGGTCAACGAACTTTGTTGCACGGCTCTATGCCTTTTACGTGCAGCGCGAATTGATGGTGTCCTTAAAAGTGCCCATAAGAATTTAAACAATAATTCCAAGATTGAGGAATGGAGAAAATCTATATGCTGCTTTATTTTCTTCCTCAGGAATGTGTTGTAAGCCTGCTGATTTACCATAATCAATTACGATTTCTTAGAATGAATTTCTTATTTCTGTTGTATGATATAAATCTTGAATATATGACTTTAAAATGTTTCATGAAGCAAAATGAAAAGAGTAGACCGATATCGGATCGAGGAATAATTTCGCGTGACCGCCGTCATCCTAAAAAAATACTAATATGCCAAAGAGGGAAACTAAAGCACAAAAAAAAACAACAACAACAACAAACCAAAGAAAAAAAAAAAAAAAAAAACCACAACAATTTAATCAGTATTTAATGTTGTGTCACTTCGACAGTATGACGAAAGCACGCACTGGATGAGAGGAGAGGGGGGATGGGGGGGGGGGTAATGTTAAATCCTTTCTGTGTCACACCTCGACATTTCGATTTCTTAGCTGTTTACATGAGGTCAAAGCTTAAGAGTTTCTCTTTTCACCCATATATGTCACGCCTTGGAACACTCTTTTCATTTTTTTCTATTTATCTCAGTATTTGAGAAAGATTACTCTTAAATTTGCTGAATTTGGTCCAAAAACATGCTTTTTTATAACTCTAGCTGTACCACACCTCGACATTTCAATTTCTTCTTTATTATATGAGGTGAGAGCCAGGGAGTTTCTCTTTTCGCCCATATATGTCAAGCCTTGGAACACTCTTTCATTACATTTTTATTTGGGGAGAAACCCTGTTCAATTTCTGCGACCAATTCGAAAATTCGCATGCGCGCGACCTATTGCCACAGGTTTAGGCAGTATATACGAATACGCGCACGGGATGCGAGGTGAGGGGGGGGGGGATCATGTTAAATCCTTTCTGTGTCACGCCTCGACATTTCGATTTCTTAGCTGTTTACATGAGGTCAAAGCTTAAGAGTTTCTCTTTTCACCCATATATGTCACGCCTTGGAACACTCTTTTCATTTTTTTCTATTTATCTCAGTATTTGAGAAAGATTACTCTTAAATTTGCTGAATTTGGTCCAAAAACATGCTTTTTTATAACTCTAGCTGTACCACACCTCGACATTTCAATTTCTTAGTTTATTATATGAGGTGAGAGCCAGGGAGTTTCTCTTTTCGTCCATATATGTCAAGCCTTGGAACACTCTTTCATTAAATTTTTATTTGGGGAGAAACCCTGTTCAATTTCTGCGACCAATTCGAAAATTCGCATGCGCGCGACCTATTGCCACAGGTTAAGGCAGTATATACGAATACGCGCACAGGATGCGAGGTGAGGGGGGGGGGGTCATGTTAAATCCTTTCTGTGTCACACCTCGACATTTCAATTTCTTAGCTGTTTACATGAGGTCAAAGCTTAAGAGTTTCTCTTTTCACCCATATATGTCAAGCCTTGGAACACTCTTTTGAATTTTTTCTATTTATCTCAGTATTTGAGAAAGATTACTCTTAAATTTGCTGAATTTGGTCCAAAAACATGCTTTTTTATAACTCTAGCTGTACCACACCTCGACATTTCAATTTCTTAGTTTATTATATGAGGTGAGAGCCAGGGAGTTTCTCTTTTCGCCCATATATGTCAAGCCTTGGAACACTCTTTCATTACATTTTTATTTGGGGAGAAACTCTGTTCAATTTCTGCGACCAATTCGAAAATTCGCATGCGCGCGACCTATTGCCACAGGTTTAGGCAGTATATACGAATACGCGCACTGGATGCGAGGTGAGGTGGGGGGGGGGGGGGTCATGTTAAATCCTTTCTGTGTCACACCTCGACATTTCAATTTCTTAGCTGTTTACATGAGGTCAAAGCTTAAGAGTTTCTCTTTTCATCCATATATGTCACGCCTTGGAACACTCTTTTCATTTTTTTCTATTTATCTCAGTATTTGAGAAAGATTTCTCTTAAATTTGCTGAATTTGGTCCAAAAACATGCTTTTTTATAACTCTAGCTGTACCACACCTCGACATTTCAATTCCTTCGTTTATTATATGAGGTGAGAGCCAGAGAGTTTCTCTTTTCGTCCATATATGTCAAGCCTTGGAACACTCTTTCATTAAATTTTTATTTGGGAAGAAACCCTGTTCAATTTCTGCGACCAATTCGAAAATTCGCATGCGCGCGACCTATTGCCACAGGTTAAGGCGGTATATACGAATACGCGCAGGGGATCCGAGGTGAGGGGGGGGGGGGGGGATCATGTTAAATCCTTTCTGTGTCACACCTCGACATTTCGATTTCTTAGCTGTTTACATGAGATCAAAGCTTAAGAGTTTCTCTTTTCACCCATATATGTCACGCCTTGGAACACTCTTTTAATTTTTTTCTATTTATCTCAGTATTTGAGAAAGATTACTCTTAAATTTGCTGAATTTGGTCCAAAAACATGCTTTTTTATAACTCTAGCTGTACCACACCTCGACATTTCAATTTCTTAGTTTATTATATGAGGTGAGAGCCAGGGAGTTTCTCTTTTCGCCCATATATGTCAAGCCTTGGAACACTCTTTCATTAAATTTTTATTTGGGGAGAAACCCTGTTCAATTTCTGCGACCAATTCGAAAATTCGCATGCGCGCGACCTATTGCCACAGGTTTAGGCAGTATATACGAATACGCGCACTGGATGCGAGGTGAGGGGGGGGGGTCATGTTAAATCCTTTCTGTGTCACACCTCGACATTTCGATTTCTTAGCTGTTTACATGAGGTGAAAGCTTAAGAGTTTCTCTTTTCATCCATATATGTCACGCCTTGGAACACTCTTTTAATTTTTTTTCTATTTATCTCAGTATTTGAGAAAGATTACTCTTAAATTTGCTGAATTTGGTCCAAAAACATGCTTTTTTATAACTCTAGCTGTACCACACCTCGACATTTCAATTTCTTCGTTTATTATATGAGGTGAGAGCCAGAGAGTTTCTCTTTTCGTCCATATATGTCAAGCCTTGGAACACTCTTTCATTAAATTTTTATTTGGGAAGAAACCCTGTTCAATTTCTGCGACCAATTCGAAAATTCGCATGCGCGCGACCTATTGCCACAGGTTAAGGCGGTATATACGAATACGCGCAGGGGATCCGAGGTGAGGGGGGGGGGGGATCATGTTAAATCCTTTCTGTGTCACACCTCGACATTTCGATTTCTTAGCTGTTTACATGAGGTCAAAGCTTAAGAGTTTCTCTTTTCATCCATATATGTCACGCCTTGGAACACTCTTTTCATTTTTTTCTATTTATCTCAGTATTTGAGAAAGATTTCTCTTAAATTTGCTGAATTTGGTCCAAAAACATGCTTTTTTATAACTCTAGCTGTACCACACCTCGACATTTCAATTCCTTCGTTTATTACACGAGGTGAGAGCCAAAGAGTTTCTCTTTTTGCCCATATATGTCAAGTCTTGGAACACTCTTTCATTATAGTTTTATTTGGGGAGAAACCCTGTTCAATTTCTGCGACCAATTCGAAAATTCGCATGCGCGCGACCTATTGCCACAGGTTTAGGCAGTATATACGAATACGCGCACGGGATGCGAGGTGAGGGGGGGGGGGTCATGTTAAATCCTTTCTGTGTCACACCTCGACATTTCGATTTCTTAGCTGTTTACATGAGGTGAAAGCTTAAGAGTTTCTCTTTTCATCCATATATGTCACGCCTTGGAACACTCTTTTAAATTTTTTTCTATTTATCTCAGTATTTGAGAAAGATTACTCTTAAATTTGCTGAATTTGGTCCAAAAACATGCTTTTTTATAACTCTAGCTGTACCACACCTCGACATTTCAATTTCTTAGTTTATTATATGAGGTGAGAGCCAGAGAGTTTCTCTTTTCGTCCATATATGTCAAGCCTTGGAACACTCTTTCATTAAATTTTTATTTGGGAAGAAACCCTGTTCAATTTCTGCGACCAATTCGAAAATTCGCATGCGCGCGACCTATTGCCACAGGTTAAGGCGGTATATACGAATACGCGCAGGGGATCCGAGGTGAGGGGGGGGGGATCATGTTAAATCCTTTCTGTGTCACACCTCGACATTTCGATTTCTTAGCTGTTTACATGAGGTCAAAGCTTAAGAGTTTCTCTTTTCACCCATATATGTCACGCCTTGGAACACTCTTTTAATTTTTTTCTATTTATCTCAGTATTTGAGAAAGATTACTCTTAAATTTGCTGAATTTGGTCCAAAAACATGCTTTTTTATAACTCTAGCTGTACCACACCTCGACATTTCAATTTCTTAGTTTATTATATGAGGTGAGAGCCAGGGAGTTTCTCTTTTCGCCCATATATGTCAAGCTTTGGAACACTCTTTCATTAAATTTTTATTTGGGGAGAAACCCTGTTCAATTTCTGCGACCAATTCGAAAATTCGCATGCGCGCGACCTATTGCCACAGGTTAAGGCAGTATATACGAATACGCGCACGGGATGCGAGGTGAGGGGGGGGGTCATGTTAAATCCTTTCTGTGTCACACCTCGACATTTCGATTTCTTAGCTGTTTACATGAGGTCAAAGCTTAAGAGTTTCTCTTTTCACCCATATATGTCAAGCCTTGGAACACTCTTTTAATTTTTTTCTATTTATCTCAGTATTTGAGAAAGATTTCTCTTAAATTTGCTGAATTTGGTCCAAAAACATGCTTTTTTATAACTCTAGCTGTACCACACCTCGACATTTCAATTTTTAGTTTATTATATGAGGTGAGAGCCAGGGAGTTTCTCTTTTCGCCCATATATGTCAAGCCTTGGAACACTCTTTCATTAAATTTTTATTTGGGGAGAAACCCTGTTCAATTTCTGCGACCAATTCGAAAATTCGCATGCGCGCGACCTATTGCCACAGGTTTAGGCAGTATATACGAATACGCGCACGGGATGCGAGGTGAGGGGGGGGGGCATGTTAAATCCTTTCTGTGTCACACCTCGACATTTCGATTTCTTAGCTGTTTACATGAGGTGAAAGCTTAAGAGTTTCTCTTTTCATCCATATATGTCACGCCTTGGAACACTCTTTTAATTTTTTTTCTATTTATCTCAGTATTTGAGAAAGATTACTCTTAAATTTGCTGAATTTGGTCCAAAAACATGCTTTTTTATAACTCTAGCTGTACCACACCTCGACATTTCAATTTCTTCGTTTATTATATGAGGTGAGAGCCAGAGAGTTTCTCTTTTCGTCCATATATGTCAAGCCTTGGAACACTCTTTCATTAAATTTTTATTTGGGAAGAAACCCTGTTCAATTTCTGCGACCAATTCGAAAATTCGCATGCGCGCGACCTATTGCCACAGGTTAAGGCAGTATATACGAATACGCGCAGGGATCCGAGGTGAGGGGGGGGGGATCATGTTAAATCCTTTCTGTGTCACACCTCGACATTTCGATTTCTTAGCTGTTTACATGAGGTCAAAGCTTAAGAGTTTCTCTTTTCACCCATATATGTCACGCCTTGGAACACTCTTTTAATTTTTTTCTATTTATCTCAGTATTTGAGAAAGATTACTCTTAAATTTGCTGAATTTGGTCCAAAAACATGCTTTTTTATAACTCTAGCTGTACCACACCTCGACATTTCAATTTCTTAGTTTATTATATGAGGTGAGAGCCAGGGAGTTTCTCTTTTCGCCCATATATGTCAAGCTTGGAACACTCTTTCATTAAATTTTTATTTGGGGAGAAACCCTGTTCAATTTCTGCGACCAATTCGAAAATTCGCATGCGCGCGACCTATTGCCACAGGTTAAGGCAGTATATACGAATACGCGCACGGGATGCGAGGTGAGGGGGGGGGGGGGTCATGTTAAATCCTTTCTGTGTCACACCTCGACATTTCAATTTCTTAGCTGTTTACATGAGGTCAAAGCTTAAGAGTTTCTCTTTTCACCCATATATGTCAAGCCTTGGAACACTCTTTTAATTTTTCTTCTATTTATCTCAGTATTTGAGAAAGATTACTCTTAAATTTGCTGAATTTGGTCCAAAAACATGCTTTTTTATAACTCTAGCTGTACCACACCTCGACATTTCAATTTTTTAGTTTATTATATGAGGTGAGAGCCAGAGAGTTTCTCTTTTCGTCCATATATGTCAAGCCTTGGAACACTCTTTCATTAAATTTTTATTTGGGGAGAAACCCTGTTCAATTTCTGCGACCAATCGAAAATTCGCATGCGCGCGCCTATTGCCACAGGTTAAGGCAGTATATACGAATACGCGCACGGGATGCGAGGTGAGGGGGGGGGGGGTCATGTTAAATCCTTTCTGTGTCACACCTCGACATTTCGATTTCTTAGCTGTTTACATGAGGTCAAAGCTTAAGAGTTTCTCTTTTCACCCATATATGTCAAGCCTTGGAACACTCTTTTAATTTTTTCTATTTATCTCAGTATTTGAGAAAGATTACTCTTAAATTTGCTGAATTTGGTCCAAAAACATGCTTTTTTATAACTCTAGCTGTACCACACCTCGACATTTCAATTTTTAGTTTATTATATGAGGTGAGAGCCAGAGTTTCTCTTTTCGTCCATATATGTCAAGCCTTGGAACACTCTTTCATTAAATTTTTATTTGGGGAGAAACCCTGTTCAATTTCTGCGACCAATTCGAAAATTCGCATGCGCGCGACCTATTGCCACAGGTTTAGGCAGTATATACGAATACGCGCACGGGATGCGAGGTGAGGGGGGGGGGGATCATGTTAAATCCTTTCTGTGTCACACCTCGACATTTCAATTTCTTAGCTGTTTACATGAGGTCAAAGCTTAAGAGTTTCTCTTTTCACCCATATATGTCACGCCTTGGAACACTCTTTTAATTTTTTTCTATTTATCTCAGTATTTGAGAAAGATTACTCTTAAATTTGCTGAATTTGGTCCAAAAACATGCTTTTTTATAACTCTAGCTGTACCACACCTCGACATTTCAATTTCTTCGTTTATTATATGAGGTGAGAGCCAGAGAGTTTCTCTTTTCGTCCATATATGTCAAGCCTTGGAACACTCTTTCATTAAATTTTTATTTGGGAAGAAACCCTGTTCAATTTCTGCGACCAATTCGAAAATTCGCATGCGCGCGACCTATTGCCACAGGTTAAGGCGGTATATACGAATACGCGCAGGGGATCCGAGGTGAGGGGGGGGGTCATGTTAAATCCTTTCTGTGTCACACCTCGACATTTCGATTTCTTAGCTGTTTACATGAGGTCAAAGCTTAAGAGTTTCTCTTTTCACCCATATATGTCACGCCTTGGAACACTCTTTTAATTTTTTCTATTTATCTCAGTATTTGAGAAAGATTATCTTAAATTTGCTGAATTTGGTCCAAAAACATGCTTTTTTATAACTCTAGCTTAGCTGTACCACACCTCGACATTTCAATTTCTTAGTTTATTATATGAGGTGAGAGCCAGGAGTTTCTCTTTTCGCCCATATATGTCAAGCCTTGGAACACTCTTTCATTAAATTTTTATTTGGGGAGAAACCCTGTTCAATTTCTGCGACCAATTCGAAAATTCGCATGCGCGCGACCTATTGCCACAGGTTTAGGCAGTATATACGAATACGCGCACTGGATGCGAGGTGAGGGGGGGGGGGTCATGTTAAATCCTTTCTGTGTCACACCTCGACATTTCGATTTCTTAGCTGTTTACATGAGGTCAAAGCTTAAGAGTTTCTCTTTTCATCCATATATGTCACGCCTTGGAACACTCTTTTAATTTTTTTTCTATTTATCTCAGTATTTGAGAAAGATTACTCTTAAATTTGCTGAATTTGGTCCAAAAACATGCTTTTTTATAACTCTAGCTGTACCACACCTCGACATTTCAATTTCTTCGTTTATTATATGAGGTGAGAGCCAGAGAGTTTCTCTTTTCGTCCATATATGTCAAGCCTTGGAACACTCTTTCATTAAATTTTTATTTGGGGAGAAACCCTGTTCAATTTCTGCGACCAATTCGAAAATTCGCATGCGCGCGACCTATTGCCACAGGTTAAGGCAGTATATACGAATACGCGCACGGGATGCGAGGTGAGGGGGGGGGGGGATCATGTTAAATCCTTTCTGTGTCACACCTCGACATTTCGATTTCTTAGCTGTTTACATGAGGTCAAAGCTTAAGAGTTTCTCTTTTCACCCATATATGTCACGCTTGGAACACTCTTTAATTTTTTCTATTTATCTCAGTATTTGAGAAAGATTACTCTTAAATTTGCTGAATTTGGTCCAAAAACATGCTTTTTTATAACTCTAGCTGTACCACACCTCGACATTTCAATTTCTTCTTTATTATATGAGGTGAGAGCCAGGAGTTTCTCTTTTCGTCCATATATGTCAAGCCTTGGAACACTCTTTCATTAAATTTTTATTTGGGGAGAAACCCTGTTCAATTTCTGCGACCAATTCGAAAATTCGCATGCGCGCGACCTATTGCCACAGGTTTAGGCAGTATATACGAATACGCGCACATGGATGCGAGTGGGGGGGGGGGTCATGTTAAAATCCTTTCTGTGTCACACCTCGACATTTCGATTTCTTAGCTGTTTACATGAGGTCAAAGCTTAAGAGTTTCTCTTTTCATCCATATATGTCACGCTTGGAACACTCTTTTAATTTTTTTTCTATTTATCTCAGTATTTGAGAAAGATTACTCTTAAATTTGCTGAATTTGTCCAAAAAAAACATGCTTTTTTATAACTCTAGCTGTACCACACCTCAGACTTTTCAATTTCTTCGTTTATTATATGAGGTGAGAGCCAGAGAGTTTCTCTTTCGTCCATATATGTCAAGCCTTGGAACACTCTTTCATTAAATTTTTATTTGGAAGAAACCCTGTTCAATTTCTGCGACCAATTCGAAAATTCGCATGCGCGCGACCTATTGCCACAGGTTTAGGCGGTATATACGAATACGCGCAGGGGGATGCGAGGTGAGGGGGGGGGATCATGTTAAATCCTTTCTGTGTCACACCTCGACATTTCGATTTCTTAGCTGTTTACATGAGGTCAAAGCTTAAGAGTTTCTCTTTTCATCCAATATGTCACGCCTTCGAACACTCTTTCATTTTTTCTATTTATCTCAGTATTTGAGAAAGATTTCTCTTAAATTTGCTGAATTTGGTCCAAAAACATGCTTTTTTATAACTCTAGCTGTACCACACCTCGACATTTCAATTCCTTCGTTTATTACACGAGGTGAGAGCCAAAGAGTTTCTCTTTTTGCCCATATATGTCAAGTCTTGGAACACTCTTTCATTATAGTTTTTTATTTGGGAGAAACCCTGTTCAATTTCTGCGACCAATTCGAAAATTCGCATGCGCGCGACCTATTGCCACAGGTTTAGGCAGTATATACGAATACGCGCACTGGATGCGAGGTGAGGGGGGGGGGGGTCATGTTAAATCCTTTCTGTGTCACACCTCGACATTTCAATTTCTTAGCTGTTTACATGAGGTCAAAGCTTAAGAGTTTCTCTTTTCACCCATATATGTCAAGCCTTGGAACACTCTTTTAATTTTTTTCTATTTATCTCAGTATTTGAGAAAGATTACTCTTAAATTTGCTGAATTTGGTCCAAAAACATGCTTTTTTATAACTCTAGCTGTACCACACCTCGACATTTCAATTTCTTCGTTTATTATATGAGGTGAGAGCCAGAGAGTTTCTCTTTTCGTCCATATATGTCAAGCCTTGGAACACTCTTTCATTAAATTTTTATTTGGGAAGAAACCCTGTTCAATTTCTGCGACCAATTCGAAAATTCGCATGCGCGCGACCTATTGCCACAGGTTAAGGCGGTATTATACGAATACACGCAGGGATCCGAGGTGAGGGGGGGG